>JACCIC010000289.1:152500-282500 GCA_018907035.1 Sycobia sp. Sy_11
TTTATCATTATTTATCCTCGCGGTAGCTTTCTTTACATTATTATACAGTTTTTTTTATACATACATATTTTTGAAAATCCCATCGAGCTGTCGGAAATTCGATTTATTTCAATGGTTTTGAACAATCCGAAAAAACTTTTCCAAATTATTTATTTTTGTGTATCATTTTAGTTTTGATTTAATAATCCAAGGAATTTGTATACAACGGATAATTTTGCTGCGCGTATAGTTTGTGATCTCTGCGCTCTTTATAAATTTCCGTTTGTATGTTTGCACAATTCTCGTGCGAGAAAATTGATTTTACGCATTTTTTTTTCTCGTTCGGGTTGTCTGTTGATTTAGTTGTTTTATTATTTTATTTTATATTTTTTTTATTGTCGAGAGAGAGAGAGGGATGCTCTTCTGAATGATTCCAAGTTTCCACGAGAATAATTCATATGCGTATGTTTAGTTTTTCTTTTGCTTTCGACTTGTTATTCAGATAGACGCAGCGAGCGTGTAATTATTACGGAATTGTTTCTCGCCGTGGGCGCAAAAATTCTTTTTTTTTTTTTTTTTGTTTGCTTCGAATCTGTGACTCGTGCCCCCGTATTTATAATATAATCGGCAGCGAGAAATTCTAATACTGCATTGTACTGATCAAGGTACTCGTATGTAAGAAGTTTGCATACTTTTAATAACTTACTATATTGTTATAATCGGAAGTGCGTATGTGGTTATCAAACAATGTCGATTTCGCACAAAAGGCTAAATAATACATAATAGTAATAATAATAATAATAATAATAACAACAACAACAATCCACGTATAAATAAAACTTACCTCGCGTCAATGTTAAAGCACTATTATACATTTATCTAATTTTCTGATGTCGTGTATCGTTAAAATTATACAGCTCTCGAATCTTTATATAATTAAATACTAGAATTACCCTTTCCCGATCATAACGATCGGTTTGCCCATGTGCGTATATTTTAGATGGAGCTCGTCTGTCATTACCGGTAGTTCTAGCAGAGGTTCTAGGACTAAAGATAATACAATTCAAAGAGGCCATTGACAGTAAGTATACGTGACAATTTTGATTTTTGCAAGCGTTATTTATATATACTTAAACCGCGGCAAGTTAGAAACGATAATTTTTTCACAAAAGATTTTTCATCTCGAACGAATAATTGAATTGTCGATTTTAAATCCTATTATACGTATTGGTGCGCTACATATAAAATTTCCTCGGAACGTAGCTTTTCTTTTTGATTTGTTTTTCCTATTGTTTTACAATATACATATATCCATCGTCATTACAGAGCACGGAAAGTCGTGAATTTCCCGCTGCTAACTTCTTCCTCGTCGCAAAGCCACGCCACATTTTACCCGATCGGACACGATAAATATCATATTTTCTGTTTTAGAAACAACGTATATATGTGTGTGTGTGTGTGTATTATACTAAGTCAGTAGAGTATACCGCTTCTATAATCGATAATCTAACACACTTAATAATATATTGGGTAAGATTTTTCTTTTCGTTCGGTAAAGTTTTTTTTATCCTCCTCCTTAACGGAGTGAAAAAGTATATAATCAAGTGTGTATGGGTGTGTGTGTGTGTGTCTATATATATATATATATATATGTATGTATGTGTATATATATATATATATATATATATATATATATATATATATATATGTATGTATGTATATAGATACACATGTGAATTTGCATCAGATATTCCATGATATAGAGATGTAGAGACACTTCTTGCGCTCTATAATCACAAAATTACAGCGTTCTTATAACGATATTTTTATATACGTTTCGTCGGTTTTTAAATTTTTTTTTATATTGTTGTTTAAGAATAGGTAGTCCAAGTATCAGAGCTGTCTGTATTTTGTTTCTTTTTTATAGAAGTGTAAAATTCTTATTATTTTTGGTCCAGAGAAGCTTTTGTCTCCTGGCATGTTATGTTCAAGCTGGTGAAAGCAGCTCTCGCTTATTATATATATATATATATATATATATATATATATATATATATATATATATATATATATATATATATATATATAGTTAAATGCATAGCAGAACGCGTACACCTCGATTTGATATATGTGTGTAGAGACCTATAGGTAAAAACTAGAATTCGGGACTATACTATATATGTCCTCTCCTATTGTCTTGCCACCTAATGATATGTAGGAATAAGTTAAATATTTATACGTGTATAACATATTTTTAGAACACTCGAGATATGCGCGCCTTCTATATAAGCTCGAGCCACTCTCACACGCGCTTTTCGTATCTCCTGACCTCCGCCCCAGCCCCTTTCCACCCGATATAACTTTTGTTATGTATCATGCGGTATTGTGAAGAAAAAATTGAAAAGTTTAGCAGTCGGTGTAGAAAATTTTGTTTTACAAGAATGAAGAATCGAACGACAAATATATATATTTACAATTTTCTAAATTATTAATTATAGTAATTTCATTACTTTTTAAGTAAATTTAATCCAAGTTTTTCGGCATGCTTAGCCAAATAATAATGAAATTGACTTCGGAAAATAATCTTTACCAACGGGATTTTACAGTAAAGGAAAAAGTTGGAACGACGATGTAAGTAATTAAACTTTCGATAATGGAATTATCCGCGCGTAACCATCCGTAAATCTTTATTTATGATCGTTGAAAAACTTTTCGCGTTCCCCGTCAAAATAAAAATCACTAACAATTCAAGATAATCTAATCTATTCCGTCGAGATTAAAGTGTTATTACTATAAATTTCAGCCGATATTCGCCAAGATTCTGCCTATTTTTATTAATATAATTAACGCGTGCTTTTTAAGGCAACGATCTATAGGAATGTTTACACACACGTAGACAGGGCCCTGCAAGTACATAATTTCATATTTGCACAGGTGATGCTAAATTATACTTATACTTGCCAACAAATTTAGATTCTTTGCCCATTTCTTATGACAATTCTATAATTAGTCATTCGATTTCTATAGGATTCTTGTATCGCGTCTCTTGTATATACGCCCGTGTATGTGTACGTGTGTATGCGTGTGTGAGTAATTACTTTTTGCCTTTACAATAATCCAGATAGAACGACGACAACACGACACAATACGACTAAGGATCTATAAACACTGAAACATTGAGTGTGTCTTTATATGCATGTTCAATCCCTGCAGTCAGTCTGAATCTAATTGACAAATGTATACGAGCGGTTCTCTTCGCTGCGATTTCACGATTGCGGGCACGAACTTCTTTGTCCAAAAAAAAATTTTTTTTTCTTTTGACACTTCTTTCTTTTCAGTCACTCTTTCGATTTGCTATATTTTGCTTTAAATAAAACTATCGACGATAAATCACAAATGGCTTTAAAGCTCGTAAAATTTTCATAAACAAGCATAGAATCGACTTTAAACTAAAACAATTACCATTGAATTTTAAGCGAACACGATGTACATTAAATTTATCCGCACCCCTTTTCAATAATATATACCTAATTTTATGCATTCCATTGATAATAACATTGACGATAGCATTTTTTAACTTTAAGAGCCATCCTACTGATCCTTCTGCGTTCTTAACAAGAATTTTTAAATACGGAACTTCAACCCGATTTTTAAAAACTTTTTTTAATAAAGACCAATCATAGCAGCTTAATGTGCCTGTTAAACGTTATAGCCACTACTATGATATCATTTCGTTTTTAGCACCTCGTTAACATCGAACATTAACATTACATTGATTAAACATTAATCGTTGTCCAATGACATCACTTGATTCTAATTTGCGTACGTGCGATCCAAAATCCCTTGGTTATTATCATTTGTTCTCTAATTTCTTTATTCCACAAGCTTCTAAAGTAATATGTTTTATACTTTTGAAGAAAAGCAGATCTTTGATAATCAACTAATTACGCGAACATTACGAATATGAGCGAAAAATTCCTGCAGCATAATACTTATTATCATTTATAAATTCATTAATGAAGCTTCATTTATATTCATAAATTAGATAAATTTATGAAAATAAAAAATCATGTTTTGAGGGGATCAATGTAGATCTGACTTAGCATTCGTAATCGAGAACCCGGAATGAAAAAAATGAAATATTGAAAAATACGTAGAAATGTTAAAAACACTGTTAGTAATAAAATGGTGATTTAAAAATGAACGTTTTTCATTTATGTATTTATTTATGTATATTTATTCTGGGCAGGTCTTCGAATCGTCTAAAAGTATATTTTAAATACATTTATTTTTTATTTTTTATATTTTCAACTCATGAACGGCATAAATTTAAAATGATTGTGCAATCATATTTGACGGGTTCTTGTTTCCGGACTCTCGATTGAAAAATAAACCTATTCAAATTCTAGCAGATCTATAGATCGGGCCGCATATTTATAGTCGATTCACATTAGATGAGCTACATCTACAGTGCTTAGAGGCAGTAACATGATATTTCATTTTTTTCTTAATTTTCTTTAATCTTTTATCTTGCGAATTCTTATACAGTGTAATTATACATGTGCTCCCAATCATTACAAAAACGCTGCTTAGCACGTCCATTTGTAGTACTTTTCTAAAGGATTTACTATAAACTGTATCTTTCTTGAAAAATATGAAATAACTTATTACATAGTCCTTTAATATACAATATATCGACTAATCCAAATCACGAATACGCTTTGTCTTTGTCTCGGATTTTTAAAATATTCAAAAGCAGTTTGATAAAGCAATGGGGAGCAGCTATGGTATCACAAGAGCACGTCTAGACCGCGTAAGCATGTTTATCTAGACAGAACTAATCGTATTAATGCTTATTTATATGCAATGGCGCATCGCCATTCTTTACTAGGACTAGCAAGCCGAATTTGCTAGTAAAAAATCGGTTTAGTTTGACCCGTGTTTGATAAAATCTCACTGCTAAAACCGTGACTGGGCACGCCCCATGGATATCTACTGGAAGTGTTTTCCCTCTGATTTTTAAAATTTATTTCGAACTTATAAAGTTGTTAATTATCAACCTTTATTTTTACTCTCAATAATTAGGAAATTGTATTACTTGAGGTTTTGACATTTTGTTTATATAAACTATAATAATATCTACCTCACAAGCTTACACGTGATTCATTTTCGTGTGCGTGTGTTAGTCGTGAGTTTTACTTATTTGTTGTTGTTTTTTTTTTTTTTTTTTTTTATTTCTTATTGAAAACGATTTTAGCGCGCATTTAGAAAAATCACTTCGAAAAATCTAAGGATTGTTGAAACCCTAAAGAATGTCGTGATCAACAATTTGTATCTCAAGAAAGCTACTCGCAGTTCGATTATAAATTTAGCGAGGATATGTTCTTCAAGGGCCAATAGGATTTAGCGTAACGATCGATCTACTTGAAAACTAGTATACAATTGCACGTAGACGTTTGTATTTCTACATACAATTATAACGCTTTTCGGTTAAGTAAAGAAAATTCAACATCATACAATTTGCATTTTCTCGAATAAAATTGTATTTTTTATATATACGTTTCATCATTGATATAAGTATTCTTTTACATTTGTACGCTTTTTCTTTTTTTTATATATATATATATTTTTATTTTTATTTTATTAGAAAAAAAATATGTATTTGACAGAACTGCTCTTATAACTTCTTACTTCTATTAGGCTCTCCCATTGTTAAGTTTTCTTTTCTTCAATGAACATGACATTTTTTTTTTTTTTTTTGAGTGAGCAAGATGACAATTGGCTTAGGTAATTTTCACGATTTTTATCAAGGTGTTTCCGGTGATTGGGTAAAAGTGACTTATTAACGATAAATTTGGCCCAGTCAGGCCACGAATTGTCTTTGCAAGTCTGCTTATAGAGACAGTACATAATAACTACTTTGCATGCGACAAAACGTAACAATAACAGTATGCTTTGAGAAACAGTCGTACGCCTCGAGTACGGATGAACTAGTACTTTTCATAAATGATAAAATGCGAATAACATTAATGGTATTACCATTTTCTTTAATCGCTGATTTTTTTTCTCCTTTTATTACTGAACGTCTTCAATAGACAATAAGATAACTTGCTGTTCTTTCTCAGATCCCAAACACTGGTCAAATGCGCAAACATTAGCGCTTCGAACGCGTACATATAATTATACGTTTGCACGTGTGTGAATGTGTTTTGTGTATGTTAATTTTAATTTTTTTTTTGTTTTTTTTTCTTTTTGTTGTTTTAGGTGTAAACAATATTTTTGTCCATATGCATAGCGCTCAAAATTAATCACTGCAACACACTTGTAATTATTATATATATATATATATATATATATATATATATATATATATATATATATGTATATATTTACATTCACTATCTACATATCTACACATTAACAAACGGTTAGTTTTGCATTTTTTCTCTGTTACTCAAATAGCGTACGGAGCTACAACTTGGCAAATTTTTAAAATTTTTTATATTCTTTTTATCCGTCTCAAAGAATTTAGCACAACTTCATTTAATCGAACGATGGTTCACACTCGAGTCCTTATTATATTGACATTCAGTTTATTAAAACAGTTTATTCTCTCTTTTACCTCTTGCACACATCAATCGTATAATTCAAAATATAACAATCGTATTTAGTTTATATAAAAACAATCGTGATTACTGGAAACCACCCCGAACGAACGGCTCGCTCTCAATCTTAGTCGAAGCTTATATAGGCTCGAACAAAAACTTTTCTTCCAGCACGGCAACGCAATACACGTGTACAAAATAATATAATAAAATAAATATGCTAAATTAAAAAAAAAAAAAAAAAAAAAAAAAAAAAAACAAAAAAACTTATGTTTCGAGAAATTAACAAATCAATAATTCATTAAAACAAGTCTATGAGCCAAGCTATATCTATATATATTTCATTCGCGAGGCAATTGTAGAGTATCATCAGCAATCTCGTTAATTATATCGATCTTGCGCACTTCCTCCATTATAATACTCTCCCCTGCTATACATATACGTACAATAATAGGTGCCTCGCACTCCTGTCGACAAGGACAACAAAAAAATAATATATTTATATTTAACAGTTTCAACGTTGACTTATTTTTCTCGTACACGATGCCGAGCTTTATTCGCTTGAATGTAGAACGAGAGAGATAAAGAGAGAGAAAAAGGGGGAGAGTGAGAAACAATATGATACATCTCACTCTACACTCCCTACTTTTTGCTTATTTTCATCATACTTCTCACGACTCTTTATAATTTATATTAAGCGACTAGCCTATTTCTCTCACTCTCTCTTCTTCTTTCTCCTTCCCTCCTCCCCTCTCTCGGTCTCTTATTTTCTCCAACTTTCCTTCTCCATGGAACCCCTCGGCACCGTCGCTAAACTTGTATTTGAGTCTTCCACCGATTTCTCTCCTGGTTTACAGATTAATATGTAATATAATATAATATATATACATATATATATATATATATATATATATATATATATATATATATACACATATATACATATATATATAAATATGGCGACGTCGTTTACAACAGTATTAATAGAAGAAGAGCGTGTCCCGCGATTCGTCGCTTGTTATTATCACGCCGCTCTCCTCGTTCACAAGTCGCCCGCTCGCCCGTACAATAATAGATCTCGGGAGCCGCGGGGGCCCCACCATCCCGTGCAGCAATCGTTCGGGTATCTCGAGCTAGTCCGAGGCTGACAATAACGACGAGGACGGGGCGGCGGAGGCGGCGTCGTCGGGCGCCGCCGGCTGAAACGGCTCCGTGTCCTATATGAACGCCCAGCATTCCAGTGTCTTCACGACGAAGTCCTCGTGGGGCGCGAGCGGCTCGTTGCCGTAGGTGCTGCAGGACTGGGTCCTGCCCTGGTAAAGGTCGCCGTCCAGCCAGAGACCGAATTTGCCGCTGTTTTTTTTTTTTTTTTTTTTGGAAACAAAGAATTATGAAATTAGTCGCGTGCATAAGCTGAATGATAGGTTTTTCGAAATATATTATAGCGAGATTAGTTTGCAGAAAATAAATGCTTGCATGAATCCTTCGAAATAAATAGTTTTTCTTAGGGGGCTGTCGTAGTCTGTTTGGTATACCGTTCGAGCTAACGATGGTTCGTTTTTTAAGAAAAATTGTGCGCGAACATATTACATTCTTGGATTGTTTTGCTAATCGTGAGATTTATTCGCGTCTATTCGAAATTGTTGCAGAGTTTTCTTTAGCGAATTCGAAAGTTTAACACGGTGTGCGAATTGGAACGTTTCATGAATTATTGGCTTTGAACGCTGCAGCAACGTGAAAAAGACGAAAATAAAAGGGATTATTAAATAAAATTTTCATTGTTTCGATATTTGCATGTAATATTATTTAAAACAAAGTACTTTTTGTTCGATCGGTATAGAAGGGTAGTAAACACCCCCTTAAAAATTGAAAAGTGTTTATTCTTTTGATTTAAAAAAGCATCTGACAACCCCGTTTAATTAGAAAATTATTTATTTGATTCAAGAGAAGTTTATATGATTTAAGAAAATATTCTGTTGATTTAAATAAATGACTTATCCAGATGAAATTGAATAAATTTTTGCTTAAATTTTCTAATTATTTTTTTAGCGCTCAAGGAATGGTAATTTCAGACAATATTACTGTCGTAAAATTATTTAATCTGACGAAGTTTCGAAACGATTTCTTTAGAGCGCTGGGATTTGAAAAATGTGCAAATCCCGTTTTTTTTTTATTGAAAGGTTGGACCTCAGTTACGGCCGAACTAAGAAGATGTTGGCGAGTCGAAATCCTCAAGCCTTGAGATGTATCCGGAATCGGTGTAATAAGGCCAATTGTAAAATTTTCGAAATTTAAAGAAAAACATTCAATCGCGCTATTTTTATTATTTATATTATGAATTTACGTCTTGTCTGGCAAAATAATGTCGATTTCTGCCGTTGTATTTTGGAAAAATTATAGAGGGCGCCAGCAACCGGCATTTGAATTTCATTATCCATTAATATTCAATTAAAAATCGAGAAATTGAGATGGACTGTGATGAACAGAAATTTTTTTCACGTTTCTGCGCGTAACCCGGCGCTCTAAAGGTTAACAATCCATTAGTATTCAATTAAAAATCGAGAAATTGAGATGGACTGTGATGAACAGAAATTTTTTTCACGTTTCTGCGCGTACCCCGGCGCTCTAAAGGTTAACAACAATCCTTCATACCAAAGTTTAGTACCAAAAATGATTTTTCGTATATACACTGTTTAATGATTTTTCAATAGAAGTATCATTCGAAACAGTAATAATTAAAGTTTATAGTTTAAAATAATATGAATAAATAATAATAATAATAATAATAATACTTTAATTGTGCTTTTGTCGACTGCTTATATACCAATTAATAATAATGTAAATCTACTTACTCTCCGGCGCCGATCGCCAGACTCTCGTTATTTCCTTTGATAAAGTAAAGATTGTCGCCAGTCCAATTGAAGGCCTGGAACCTCGGCGTGAACCTAAACAGCAGGGACTCGCCTGTGCCGTAGAAGTGATCGCTGACTCGCAGCGAGCACGAGGTTAAAGCTCCGAACACCTGGCGATCATTAAACACACACGCATATATATATATATATGTATATATGTATAGTATGTATGTATAAGAATTAGTCGTTCTGTCCCGGTATGGCATATCGAGAAACTCGAGCGCGAAAATTAGCTGTGATTATAAAGGTCGAGTGCACGGGCTTTGTCATCCGATGGCTGTATGGATGTATGGATTCACAAACAAACAGAAAAGAGAAACAGCGCTCCTGCGTAAATCAACGAGTTTTTAACCTAGATTTACGGAATTTCTTTGGTAAACGTTAAACTTAAATGAGATTGATGAAACTTTCCATTTTATTTGCTGCGCGATCTGATAAAAAATGCACGAGAACACTGCATTGCATAATGATTTTCTCATGGAGAAATTAGGAAACAATATGGAAGGAATTGCAATTAATGGCAAGCGACTGTTCATAAATTACGTAAAGTTGATTGATCAGTTCATTGACTCTGTACAAAGAAATCATAATATTCAATTTGTCACCCATCTGGTTAACCCCTCCGTAATATTGGAAATATTTATCAAAAGAAAATTTTGAATCATACCCAAAAGGTATAGTAATAATAAATAAAACAGTAACTGTCGCAATTTATTGTAAATTAAATATTATTATACAAAATATTATTTCACTTCAATTATATTTGTAATCTCTAATCCCAGGAAGAAAAATATTTCTGATCTTCGTTGAAGAAGATTCATGAATTTGATCTAAATCGTGCAATTCGTTATGCCGATCGCTTTTTAATTATGAGACAAGGTTTTATTTCTTTCGAGGAAATGGCGCTTTTGCGCAATCTACAATTAATAAAGATTTGATAATATTGCATCAAAATTACTAATTTTTTAGCAGGTCTTTCTTTCTCTTCATTTTTTAAATATAAATTTTGTATAAAATATAAAGCCAGCTTTCAAATAAGCTAGAAACATCTAAATTAAAAAATGAAATACATATGTTTGAAAATTCATAAAATTATTTTTTTATATATCATAATACAATAATACCCCTTCTTAGTTTAACAAAAAGGAAATAACAATTATTCTGCCCCCCCTAGCTACTTTAAACCTTCACGTAATTTATAGAGACAGTCCCCAAGGACGGGAGAAACAAATTTTCCAACAGTCTATAATAATTGTGGTTGAAACAAAAAACAAAAAAAGAAAAAGAACTCACGTTGCCCTCCGTGTCCTCGATCACGAGGAGGATCGGGCTCTCGATCTTGCCCATCTTCCGATACATGCTGTTCAGGCTGAAGCCGTGCTGGCTCGTGCTGAAGCAGAGGGTCCAGACGTAGCCCTCGGCCCTGGCGGGCAGGTGCCGGCACAGGTGCTCCCTGTGATCGTCGCTCAGTATCTCGGTCGTGCCGACGAGATCCGGCACGAGGATCTCCGCGTCCAGGGATATCGCGCTATTGGCATAGAGGGCGCGCCTCAGCTCCTCGCTCATAGACAGCACCTGGAATTTCAACGGGCGGCGTTATTTTACATGTTTATAATTATGTACAGGTGCATATATATATATATATATATATATATATATATATATATATAGTCTTGGATTATGTCTTATAATGTGTGTCCGAGGGATGCGGTCGCGTGCGTGAAATTGCACTCGACGAGATTCGAGACAGGGAGTAAGGGTCTGTCGACGTCACAGTTTTTATCCATCGAGGAGAAAATACTCCGTTTTAAGCAGTATTATATGTAAATAATTAATTGTTATAAATTTTAGTTAATCATTCTGCACTGCTGCGAAGTATCCAACGAGTTCCTCGGTTGGTTAAAATTCCATAACCAAAAATTTTCACGGTAAAATTGTCATAAACGTGCTTATTTACTTAAACACAGGTCGAGAGAATCGTTCGATCGGTTGCAGCAATACGAGATAGACGCGGAAAATGAGCGTCGTTAACGAAAATTTGGAATGATTTAATGCTTAAATATAATATTGTGTAAGACAGTGTACGATATTTCGATTGGTATAAAAAGGCAAGAGCGTCAATCCCGTCAATTCTCAGTTCGTGTAGAAATATAACGTCAAATCCATTTGTGGGAAGAGTGGCAATCTGAAATTGCTGATTCTCGAATCTCGTTTAGTGCTATTCTAGGACATCGGTCAAATCTGCTAAATTCTATCAGACGTATTGACATTCGTGTTGGTTTCCAACGAGTGAAATGCATAGTTAGGTTTACGTATACACACATATATGCGTTATAAGCTTTTTTTTATTTGATATTGACATAATGTCCCGTAAGGGCCAGAAGCCAATAGAATAATAAATCTATAAAATTGTGGCCAAAAAATGCGTCGTGTATAGAAATTTGACGATGGCAACGATCCTTCTATTGAATGGGCTGTCGACTGCTAATTTTTATACCGACTGAGAAGAAGAAAAACTGTTTTTTTTTTACGAATATTACACGTAAAACTTGTTTTAATTAATCACGCTCCTTATTTCTGTATAATTCAACATTGCTGCAAGGTTCCAAGTCAATTCATCAAGCGTTGCCCGTATGATAATGTTTTTAAAATCTTCTAAGCGAGCATTTTTAACAAAATTTTAATAACGTCCCCGTTTCCCCACACCAAAACTTTGCAGCGATGGAAAATTATACATAAATAAAGGGAGTGATTAATTAAAATTTGTAATAATCAAATATAATATTACATAAGAGCACTTTTTACTCGGTCGGTGTAAAATTGATTACTACAGCCCCTTAAAAAATTTACAATATTACGCGTACAATGCATTTACTCGTTGTAGTGACCAACGGTGGGAGGATAACATTAACGGATTTTGGTGCAATTTTGTTTTTTTGTTCTTTTTTTTTGTCTCTACAAGACGTATTACTCAATGCGGCTTTGTGTGTTCACTACGTAAGATTCGCTAAGTGAAAGATCGATCAAGATAAAAAAATCTAATTGTCAACTAATTTCTAAAAACTATATAGGTATATACATCTAGGGGCTATTATATTTACGTAAATAATATACAAGGTGTGTATTTAACACTACAGCATATCCATAAATGTTGGCTTGTGTTCTTGTTTTAATGATTCGTATATTATATATAAAAATGGTGTTGCTTATACAAATTGCCATTCGTAAAACAAAATCACAGATATAAAGTGCATTGTATGTATATAAAACACATAACTCCTAAAAAGTGCAGTAAGCATCATTCGTGATATATCTATATAATAATTTATTTCGAATATATATATATATATATATATATATATATATATATATATATATATATATATATTAGATGACGTGTGCGTGCGCGGTTAGTCTCCAGGATTATCGCAAAACCTTCTTCAGTCCAGAATAGTCACGTTGAACAAATTGTACGTCAATTCTCTCACATAATCTACGACACAATACACATTTGTAATTTTTTACGAAAGACTTAAATATTATTATTTGCTTATATTTTCTGCCGATTGTAATCGAATAATTTGATATACATTGGCGCTAGAGAAGCCAATGATGTTATGACCAAATCCAATTTTGGAATCACTTAAATGGCCAATGTCGTGAATTTTCTAGAAACATAACAAACGACCCATCCATAATTTAATATTCAGATTTAATATTAAGAGTTTTTAATACATATAAGCTAAATGTAAGCTTTTCTTTATTATATATATATATATATATATATATATATATATATATATATATATATAAATTATAATTTTATTGAAATTTTTCGAAATTTAATTCCGAATATGAGGCATCATTTTTATTCGATCAGACAATTATTAGAGTAAAATAAACTTAGAATATGTTTATTATATTTTTAGTTTATTATTGTGTTATATTAACCGCAATTGAATACTATTGTAGACATCCGCTCGTTTCTCGTTGGCTTTCGCCATAATTAATGAACAAAAGAAAAATAAAATAGAAGAAAATAAGAAGGAAAAATTCACCCTCATTCACAGCGAATTTGACTTTTATGATGCGTGATAAACTCCGTATCCGTAAAGCTGCGTAAACCTCTATATATATTATATGCATGATCTTAGGTGCTTAAATATGCGTAGCAGCATCAGCAGAAAAACGAAAGTAAAACAATAATGTAGTCCACCCTACGGGGGCATATAATCTGTAGTCTATATATTGGTATAAATACGCCACAATATATATATATATATATATATCTAATCGAAATAAATTATTATACATCACGAATCACAATAAACAATAAACATTGTGGTTATATTAAAAAATAACATTCTCACCCCTCCCCCCTTCTTATCCTACTTCCTCTGTCTGCCGGTAAAGCCGCAGAAGCTATATTTATTAACTATAAAGTGCTCATAAATAAACCTCATATAAATAAACCTTTTAGTCGTAATAAAAGCGGACGAGGATCGCGAGTGATAAAAACGAGCGCGATTTCCCGACGCGACGGTCCGGCGCGGTGGAGGGGAGAGAATGCGGAGAGCGCGCGCAACGCACAAGGAGCTGGACTTATTTCCGGCATTCGCGGGAGCGAGTGCGGACAGAGAGAGAGAGAGAGAGAGAGAGAGAGAGAGAGAGGGGGGGGGGAGCAGCGCAAAAGCGCCAGGCGCCAGTGCCAAGGACCTCTCCTCTTTTCTTCGTCTCTGATGGTTTTTTTTTCTTTTAACTTGGACTCGCAGTGTCCAGAGGTCATTTAATTATATATACGGGCAGCGCCGAGGTGCGGAACCGTCGGCCCACGCGTTCGGAAAGACTCCTCTCTCTCTCTCTCTCTCTCTCTCTCTCTCTCTCTCTCTCTCTCTCTCTCTCTCTATCTCTCTCTCGATTTCTACACGTATATACGCAAATACATCCAAGGTCGGTCACCCATCAACCGTCGCACGCTTGCTCCTTTTTGTTTTTCTCTCCGTCGAATCTGATGATGGGTCGTATAGTTCTGCTTCTGCGTGGGAGCGACGCAGAAGGAAAACACCCACTTGTGTGAGAGGCGAAGATGGAGAGGCAGAGAGAGAGAGAGAGAGAGAGAGAGAGAGAGAGAGAGAGAGAGAGAGACAGGCAGAGAGAACTTTCTTTATTCGCGAGATCCATGACCCAAAAGCCTTGCGCAGAAGATGTTTGGGTTTTTTTTTTTGCGTGTTTACAAGATCGGGAGAGAAAGATTTTCAGACGGCGAGGAGGGGGGGGGGATATAGCTTTTTGAGAACGAATAGGTAGAGAGATCTAGCTCTCTTTGATTTCGTTGGCGAAGACGGGCTCCCCCGTGGCTCGTCGCAGGAGCGACGAAAAAGAACGCAGTCCCCGACGATTTAGACTTCAGACACGCCGCTCTCCTCGTTTCTACGCAGTAGCAGCTTTCCACGGAATGATCGCTTAGCAATTCGACATTTATCCAAGGGGGGTTCGTCCAAAATACCGATGCGTATGGCAGGGCGACGAGGGCTGAAAGACGAGTCCGGCGTAAAAATCTCGTCGTCGGTCTGCGTAATAAATACAATGACATTTGAATCGCAGCTTTTTCGAGCTCGCAAGATTGTAAATTTCTTTGAAGATAATTCCGTGCAGAAGATTCCATTGTTTTTCTTTGTTCTCGTTCGCGGGCTATTAAAGCGTAACTTAATAACGCTTGGATTACTTTGGGAGTACGTCACCGTTGTTCGCCGCACTTAATTAAATTAAAGACAAAAAAAAAACTCATCAAAATTTTCAACTAACGCGATTACAATTTGTTGAATAACAGAGAGTTGTAGGAATATTTTTGAAAACTTCATTAACTTGAAAACGCCTCAGGATTACGTATATTTATATATGGAGGTGAAATTTATTTAATATATATATATATATATAAGATTAGTCTGAAAAATCCTGGCCCGATTTCATTTGCCAACGAGAAGCAAATATAAATACGATAAACGGATGAAATATAACTAAATTAAACTTTAATTTAAACCGTTCTAAAACAGCGTCGCATATAAGCACAGATGTTAAACAAATCCAAAGCGTTTCGGCAGATTTGGCAAAAGGTAAAATACGCGAAAGAGCGATAAAGCACGATCTATAAATAAAGTGCGATAAAATAATATACGATAGAAACAAATCGAATCCAGAGCGGGCGAAGGATTAATTAAGCGTGGCGGCTATTGGTGTGGAGAAAAAAAAATTTAAAAAGAGAGCAGAAGAAGAGAAACTCGTTGTCTATGTGTGTGTATAAAAAGGAGGCTTGCGCCGTTTCTAGCATAGATTCTCCACAGGCGATAGAAAAATGCGTTACTTTTTGTTCGCAATGACGATAATTTTCTATTTACGCGCGCGCGCGCGAGTGTGTTTGTGTGTGTGTGTGAGAGAGAGAGAGACCGCACGTCCTATATTATAATTTTATATCGTACACGTTTCCGAAGGCGCCCTCCCTGCCATCCCTATCAATCGAAGCGACGCGATGCGGACGCGACACGATCGCGCGTTTAGCGCGTTGCACGATATGTACATACATATATATAAATACGCCCACAGAGATGGGGAGGGAGTGAGAAAGGAGAGAGAGAGAGAGAGAGAGAGAGAGAGAGAGACAGAGAAAGAGAGCATCCTCCTTTTAACACGTCGATGAGATTTTCGTCAAAATATGAAGCGCGAACTATACCGGCGACGACGTCACGGCGCCACCCACCCCGCGTGCATCGTGTCGAAGACGTTTTCCCACCTATACTTCGCACCCAAAGGCGAGTATACGAGAATACAAGCTTTCGAGAGTATATATATATGAATTCCGTGAGCAGAGGCAAAACTGTATTCATATAACCTATATTTACCGCGTGCTGGAACTTTCGCTCCAACTTTAACGTGTTCAAGTAGTTTACGAAGCGCTGGAACGAACGACTTATTAAAATCAGCCAACATCCATTCGGAAATTTCAATTGTTTCATAGTTCATCTCAAGACTTCGAGTCGTTTAGTGTTGTTTTTAATGATACGGCTTAAAACTCTCGAAGCGTCACGAGTCATTTTTTTCACAATTATGTCGGACAAAGCGTAACACATTCCGTACATAATAATATATATCGTCGCATATAGTAAGATCAACTGGAACGGGATAAATTCCCTATTTCTGAGCACCTCGAAGGCTTCGCAAGGTTCGATGATAAAAAAAAAATTCCAGCCGTCTCATACATATAGGTATATAATCAAAGCTCGAACTTTTGCCGGAAATTAAAGACGTTCGAACAGCTCAAGCCGGTTAAAACATTACATTGGTTCGAGCTATCGAGTTCTTCGTGCTTCTTCCAGCTCCAATTTTCCAAATTCGTTGTTTTATTTAATTTCTTGCAATTCGATCAGCTCGAAATAATGTCACTTTATGTTTATTAATTTTTTTTTTTTTGAATTCATATAAATTTGAAGCACATATATATATATATATATATATATATATATATATATATATATCATCTATCCCAACAAAAAAACTACAAGAACGTGGGCTACCGTAACACGCGTAGCGCTGCGCGCAAAAATGGTACACAGATCGACGCGGGATAAAAATGCCAATTATTACGCCTGTCAGTCTCGGCACGGGTCGCGAATCAATAAACTTATTAAATTATTCTATACATTTGTAATAGGCACGGTGATGAATTTTCACTCTCTCTCTCTCTCTCTCTCTCTCTCTCTCTCTCTCTCTCTCTTTCACCATCCTAATTCATCTCTCTCGCTCGAATCTCCGATGCGCGATGCATATTATGTATATGTAAAGTATCGCGCGGCGCGCTTCTCTTGCGTAATCGCTCGCGGACGGTACGGGGCACGTGACGAAAGCAGCACGTTTCTATTATATATGTATATATATATATATATATATATATATATATATATATATATATATATATAAACTAGAGATTTGCGGTGGATCGTTGATGGGGCGAAGTACGTTATTGTAATCCTTCGGCGAAGAATGGAAGAGACCCAATGGGTTGTTGGCAGATTGCGGATAAAGGAAGGTATTATTATCATTACGCACAAAGTTATACTTAATTAGGCTTTTTTAAGTACAAAAAAAACTGTATGTAATTTTTCTTCACGTAATGAATTTACTTGTATGGAAAAAAAGCGCAAACGCGCGGAGATCTAAAGCTTCTCCGATGTCATGGTAAACAATGTTTTAACACTTACCGCTTACAGTTTTCACCCGTAATAAAAACCTTCATGACAGAGAAAGAAGATACGATCGGTCGTATTTATTAATTTTTTTGTATTTTTAGCCAAAGCGAACAGTTAAAAAATCACGTATACATCAGGTAATAATTAAGTTTTTAAATAAAAAATTGCTTTTGCGTGATTCTAAACATATTACGCCGGTAGTATTTTGCCACTCTTATCGTGTCGATGAATTTTTTTTTTTACGACTTACATATATATATATTTTTCTTTTTTAACGTCAGGAGAGTGCAATTACCAGTGCCGTTAACGTTAAAATACTATACCAATGACCAAAGTAAGGCAAAGATTTGCCTGCTGAATTATTAAGTTTAAATTTTACATGTGTTTATTTAAAATCGTCGGAAAATTGATCGCGCTTCTCAGATAATGGGAAAGAAATTCGAACGGAATTCGAGCGTAAAAAAAGAGCGCCGAGATTAATAATACAGGCGCGAATCGGAATATAATTGTAAAACGTGCGCGTTATCCGCAACAATAACTCAAAGCTTTGACTGCTCTACCCATCAATTATTGCCCAATAATTTATTGCACAGAGCGATATCTGTAAGAGCGCGGTAGCTGCTCAAGTCGTAATTTTTGTTTGCTTTGTGCTTTATTAGACAGATGTGTAATGGTTCAATTTGAACTTCAATCCTGACTCAATAATTCAAATGGCTTCATACAATTGAGGAAAATGTGTAAAAAAAATGCAAATTTCTCAATGTTTTGTTCTTTATAGAATTATTCTTCAGTACAGCTGACGTAAACTGAAAATGCCGAATATATATATATATATATATATATATATATATATATATATATATCCACATACATAAACACACATCTATCACTCGATAGGAATACACGCGAGGATTACGATATGGTGATGGAGGTGATCATATAATATACTTAGAGATGAGTTTCGCTCATCATTATGTTTCTTACATTACGGGCGAGAACCGCAAGCTTCTTTTTTTCTCTTATTTTTTTTGTTGCTTAATTGATATATTGACAACGGGACGAAACTCCCTCTGAACTGTCACGAACTCGTTCGAAGCGGATTTGAATGTATATGATAATTGCTGGATCGTGTTAATATATTGGCGCGGCTATGATCTCGCCGATATTTTCCGATTTTGCGCGATCATCATCGCCCCCCTCTCTCTCTCTCATCTATCTCTAACATATACATATGCATGCATTTGTGTATGTATACATACATTAGAAATACATTTGTTTTGTCTGTGATCGACGAAAGTTCAAGATCGTTCGGCGATCCGCTACAAGCTTATACACAGAGAGATTCGCGCTCAAATATGACAATTATCTAATCGTCAATATATATTATATTTATACAATACATGTACTCGGCAATCGTCTCGTTTAACTTGCGTATTTGAGCTCACGCGTCACGACTTTTTTCTCTCCTTTTTTCCTTTTTTTTTGTTTTTTTTTTTTTTTTTTTTGTTTTTAATAACGTTTCAATAAATTCCGATATAAAGGTTTTTATCCCCGATATTATGAAAAGAACATGGAATAATAATTACAATACAAGCAAAGCGTTATTCGCTGAATCATTTATTATCAGACAGTTGAAAACGAGGTCTTGATAAAAACATCGTCCATCTTCCGCCGATCTATTGATCTACGCCAAAATCTATTCATGAAAAAAAGAATCGAGCAAATTAGGAGAAAAAAAATTTTGTTTTTCTATAGTGCATCGTATACAGATATAGCGCGCACTTTTTCCTATGCCCAAGTGTTAAAAAGAAACTCACGAGTATATAAACTTTGTGAACTTCCGAACATTTCGCGCGCGCGCAAAAATTGGAATAGAGTCAGCTCGACGGATAATTGTATTTTTATTTTTTTGTTTGTTTCAACCATATCACTCGACGACAACTGGGATTTTAATAAATGACATAATCAATGCAATTATTCCGGCAAACGTGTATTGAAAATAGCCGATTTATACGATAAACCTCTTGGACGTGGTCACGGAACGATGGATAAAAAATTATGCGCCTCGCTTCGCGCGTCGAGAATTTCGCACTTTCATGCCGAACCGCACTCGATATAACGGATCATTAATGAAATGGTTTGACTCTTATATTTGCTGGATTCTTTGAGATTTTTTTACCCTACTATAATCAATTTTTTTTTTCAAGTGACATATATAATTGAGTGACATTTGATTTTCAATGAATTTTTCCTCTTCTATTTACGATCTTTCGCTTATTAAATATTAAAGAACGTCAGTTATTTGACTTATCGTGCTATTTAAACAATAATTTTCCTCTTTAACTATAGAAAAAAAATTAAAAAAAAAAACAAAACAAAACAAAACAATAAGTAAATATAAAAAGTCTGCGATTTGTGAAACGTGCGAATTGTTTTTAAATAAATTGCTCGTAAATTATTATTAATATTGTCATATATACACATAAATAGCCATGATTCGATTTACATTATCTAATAATTTTACATATTGACATTGGGGATGGGATATGAAATAAATGATGAACAGAATAGTGCGGTTCTCAAATTCGATTATGAGAAAAGGCATATTAAACACACTTCGCACTGTGTTGAAAACAATAAAGAATTATTGCGAGGTTATTGGCAAAAATACCTATTCGTTTATTTCAAGCTCTCCGGAAAGAAACACGCGAGTAATCGATGTGTGTATGTGTATATTAACAGTGAGAGTTAAGGTTGGAAAAAAGCTGCATTATCAGAATTGAAAGCCTTTATTACATTGAATTGAACAATTGAAGGCAATAAATAAATACTGATCTTTCGTATTTATTGACTGTAGAAAATGCGTGCTGTAATTATTGTTAATTTTTTTTTATTGCTATAAAATAAAGATATGAGTAACATATTAAAATTTACCGTAGTTTTTCATTATCATTGTTAAGTTATGCAGGTTTAAAAACATTGGCAACATACAGTAAACAAATGAATCAACAGATATGTTTATAACAATCATTCGGAGGTTTGATTTTAAAATAAACACTGAAAATATAGGTTAGAGCTCTCACTTCATTTTACTCTCACTGCTACGATTATCTTTAACCTCTGTGGTATTTTATGCTCGGATCTTGGTCATTGGACACGTACTGATCAAACGACTGTTTTTACATTTTATTAAAAAAAAAAACCCAATTTCAATAACAATGTACGATAATTTTGCAACTTTGCTTTTGTTGTTCGCCACCGCGCGCGCCCCGATAGATTCTTATATCCCCACTTTGCGCGCGCTTACGTAGCAAATAGGACGAGAGGGAGAGCAGGACAGCGATCTCTATGGGAAGTTATTTTCATGTTGCTACGTACGTTGTAAAAAAGCTATAATCGCAAATTGTCAAACAGCTAAGAAAAACACCGGACAGATATATGTATCATTTATCCAGAGTCGCTTGTTTTAATCGACGAACTTGAACTCCTCGGGATCTAAGTAAGATACAGGAGAAAATGGTGAAAATAAATGTTGAAGGAAATAAGAGAGGTCCTCGTTGAATGTTAGCAACTGGCTTGATCTTGAATACGATTTTCAAGATTATCTGAAGAACAGAGAAATTTTTTACGAAAATTTTACGAAAAAATGGTCAAATGGACCCACCCCCGGAGATCCGCAGATTTTTAGTTATTCCGTATATTGAAATTACGTGTATCAGTATGGTCAGATAGTTGGTCCACCGTAATGGCTATTACTGTGGCCTCGCAGCCTGCCTACATTAGCGCATACATAGTAACTTCAATTAACAAGAGCCAAAAACCCGCGCATTTTCCGGCAATTCGCGCAATGGAAATTTAAGCCAAGTTTTCTCCTCTTTTCGAAAAAGCCAGTTTTTGATCGAAGATCGAGAGAATCGAGGCGAAAAATAGGGATTTTTAATTCAAAAACCACTTTGACCTTGGGAATATGATTCAAGGTGAAAGTCGTTGGCTCATTGGCTCTATCACCTATGTTTACGCATTTTGGATATTGAATTCGAAGGTCACGTAAATTGGGCTCACGCCGCGTCGATAAACAAATATAATGGTCTCAAAATAGAAATTTTAATCCTTAATTTCAAAACAAAAATGAGCAACCCGCGCGCGTCTTGTTTTACTGAAATAACCGAGCTTCGAAAACGAGCGATTTTTTGTCAGAATTAATGTCGTGCGTTAATTTTGTTGCGGAATGTATATATATATATATCACTTTCCTTTGAATATTTATACAAGAACTTATGTTTTTCGACTACAGATGACTCGAGCCAGTGTGTATATATAATATGTTTTCGAATGTCGCGCGCTTACAGCTATTATATTATATCGGGTCCCGCGTCGTCGTACGATTACGAAGATACTGAGATATATATATGTATATATAACATGAATTTATCTTTTAACTGTTCTCCCAGCGTTATTTATTGCGACGATCGGCATAGTTAAATAATGCGGCATATATATGATAATTACTTTTAGTCGAGCTTTTAGTGCTCTCCCCTCTGAACGTTGACTATTCAGTGTATATATATACACTTATATATGTACACTTATATATACACTTTCGATATTATCTCTCCGCGTATATAATGCATGTATATACGAGTAAAAGAAGACAAAGATAACGGAGAATGCACTGAACAGTGAAGATACATCTCTATCTACGTATATTTTTATTTGTAGAACGTAACAGTCTAGGGGGTATCTTCGCGTTGTATTGAAACGACTAGGACGACGATAACGACAGTGCAGTTTTGTTGAAAAAATATATTAATTTTTCGTATTTAGAAAAATTATTGAAGCATATCTATAGTAAACTATTCGAGTGGTATGAATGCCGTTAAAAAAAATAAATAAAAATTTTTATGGTATTCTTTATAGACAGTAGTGGATTATATATCACATACTTTCTTTGCTGAGATAACGCGCTCGAGAGCTTTACTGCATGCATACATGCATACATACATATATATGTAAGTATGATGTATATATATATATATATATATATATATATATATATATATATATATATATATGAATCATTGCTCGCGTTTAGAAAAGCGCTCGTGCCGTTCTCCTCATATCCATATCTATAACTATGCAAAAAATTTATATAATTGCATCACCGCTTCGTTGTCCCTCGCTCTTTCATTTTTATTTTTCTGCTGGCTGTTTATTTCGGTGGATAAACGAAAGTAAAAGAAAAATGAGTATAAGAAAAATTCGCTGCTCTCAGTCGAAAGGAGACAAGGAGAAACTTTCCCATTCGCAATAATACGTTGCAGTGGAAAATTTTAGATGCTTAAGCATCATTGGATTTTGAATGATTTTTAACCAGAAATTAAGATGCTATAATTTCAACCCAAAATTTCAAAACAATAACTGGAAATCGAACTCTTAAGTGGTACAATTTTCATAAATAAGAAAGAGTTCGTTTTTTATTGTTTTCCAAAATTGACAATCTTTATATTTCAAGTAGTTAAAGTAGCTGAAGAATGGGACAAATTCATCATTATAATCATAACATTTTAAAACGTATTTTTGGAGAAGGAACATTAAAAATTTTTTTACTGAAAGTAGTTTACATTTATAGGAAAATATTTTAACGGGTATAAAATAGTAGCTTCTTTACGCTTATTTAGCTAATAGCGATTTAAAAAACGTTTTGCTCTCTTTAATGAAAAATACCACCAAATTCGCACTCTGTTGGTGTAAATAAATAAGAAAAAACTGGTATAATCGGGTATATACAATATTGAAACAAAAAAGATATCTAGCTTTTTAGCATTAAGAGGAAGAGAAAAAAAACAACGAGGAGATAAAATTTCAATTCCAAAATTGCAGAAACGCGCGAGAAACGAAAAACAAAACAGCGCGAGTTTATGTTTAACAATAGTAAAGCATGGGAGCTTTGGGATATATATATATATATATATATATATATATATATATATATATATATATACACAAACGTCTCTTGCCACGGAGATCACGGCACGTATTAGACGCATGTGCGTCTAATGAGTAATTAATCGCTTTGCCGTCGCGAAGGTCAAGGTCGCGACCGCGTCTATACCCGGCGAAGACAATACGTCAAATCGAGGGAAGCTGAAGACATCACACACGTGCGTGTATATATATATATATATATATATATATATATATATATATATATATATATATCATGCAGGCGTGCAATGCAGCATGCAACAAGCTGTTGTTTAAAAAAAGGCCGACCTGTCTTGTATGCCGAATTTTCTTAATATTATTATCTTAGATAAAAATGTATTTAACGCATACGGGAAAATCTAGCTTTTCGCCAGACACACACACACACGCGCGCGCGCGAGCACCTAAAGTCGAAGAAACATATACATCTATAAGCGTAATTATTATTTTTTCACTCGCTGAAAAATCAGTAACACATTATTAGTCGAAAATTAAATTTTTAAGCTAATGCTCGCTGGAAATTGTTTTGAGTAAGATTTTTTTCAATTTATAGTTTTTTTAATTTATATTTTTTTTCGGTATACTTGAATTTATACTCATAGTATAAGGTTTGTTGGCCTATACATACATCGTTAAACACATATAATTATAAAATATATACAAAATATATAAAGATATATACATAATTACAGTGTATAAGTTAACACGATTACATATATACAACTCGAGAGAAAACAAGTTCAAAATTATAGACATGATTCAGCGTCTTTAGCCGCTGCCACGGAGCTTCTGTGGAAACAAATCTATATTATGTATACGTAATTATGTACTTGATACGATATAATGATGGCAACAAAAAAAAAGAAAGGAATACACTTCTTCAATATGAATAATACGCGTATGCAATCAAAGTTCTTTTCTCCCCGGCAATTCAAGCGGGATGAGATACACGCGCATCGCATCCTCGAAAGATGACGGCGCACGCGTCCCAAGCAGAGTGGGAGGCATAGAGTGCGTCTGGGAAATAATGCAAGGCGTGAATGTAATGCAATAAGAATAATAATAATAATCGTTTGTTTTCACGCTTTAATATACCAGCATCAAGCAAGTACGGTAATACTAGAGAATACACTAGTCAATGTCCCGAGCAACGATCTGTCCCCCCGCGCTTGCGCAATGACGATAAATTCATAATCAGCGCGATTTGTTAATGATCGGCGGCGCTCGAGGACCGGTCTAGGCAATCTAGGTATGCCAGATGCACGGACCGAACGGAGCAAACAGAGAGCGAGAGACAGAAAGAGAGATAGGTATATTAGAAATTTAATTTTAGAGCTCAAGGCACGGAGCTAAAAATGATTCGTCCGAGCCCCCCCCCCTCCCCCTTCTCATTCACAACGCCGTCGGCCAAGGCGTATTCTAAGGTCGCACAATCCAGATTGGTAATTGAAATGTGCGCGTGGAGGATTAAATGCATAGATAGCTAGATAGGTAGAGCAGGAAAGAGTTAGAGAGAGAGAGAGAGAGAGAGAGAGAGAGAGAGAGAAGGCGAACGGTCGGTGTCGCTTTAATCTTATTTATGTGTATACTACTGACGCGCGCGTGAGGCTCTCGACCGCTCTCGAGCGCGAGTTGCTGACGTATCTATTTTCCTGCAGAATCAATATATGTATAAATCTTTTTCTTTTCGAATAGAAGTTTTCGATAATCTGGGGGAAGAATTTTAGAGATTGTACCCATATGTAACGATACGACGAAATTGGAGAAAAAAAATTGGGCGCGCCCATGTTTCGGCATTTATATTCGCTTGACCAGTAAGCACGTGCGAATCAAAACATGGGTAATGGAGGTAATAACGTCAACGGGTATACCGATATGAAATATAAATACGTCAATAGAGCCATTGAAATTCGTGAATCGTTCGAGGAAAACGATAATATACGTAAATCGGCATTGTATAGCCTTTGTAAGCTTTGGCCACGAACAAGTGACATTTAAATCTGATGTATTGTGTAACGTCTAACAAAGGGCGATCGCGGCGCGTTGAGCATAGTAATCACGCCTGCCCCCCCCCCGACCCAATCACCTCTTTCAAAAAAAATAATCCTTCAAAGTTTTTTTTGAACCTGTAATACAGCATCTATTCTCGAGATACGCGTTATTTTCTTACTGGAGATTTTCCAAGGGGATGACGAGACGTATAGAGATATCTTAAAAATGAGCCCTATCAGATTTGACGATCTAATATGCTGCGACTTTTGCTTAAAAAACACGATACTTTTTTACTTGCCTATTAGTAGTTTTACACATGAAAATTTCCAATTGATGCTGGGACGAATAATTTACATGTACTAACAAACGATTTTCTGCCTGACTAGCGTGTTTACAATTGGCCAAACTTTAATTGGCAATAACTAGAAAGCTACGTATACATTTGAGGGGATGGGTACGTTGAAATTTTTTTGGCTCGAAGTCTTATTTTTGCTTCTATTTTTAGCGCATTCGTAAAAGGAACATTCCATTTAATGTCTCATTTATCCGATTTCATTGGAAGGAAGCGTCAATTTTCAACGATCAAACATATAGTATTATATCTTTGAAATAGAGCACAGAACGAAATCCCAAAACTTTGCCAAGGCAGATTTTGGAGTTACAAGTTGGTTCGTCCAATCCGGATGAAACCGATCAGTTCAATTATATAGATTTATATAGATTTTTGATGTGCGATACCTGATTTGGCCAAAAAGACATATATCGACAAATGGTTTTAAGAAACATCACATGCAAATGTATACAGAATGAATCTTAAGCTGCTTATATCCCACGTGATTAGGACTCGATTGACTCCTCCCTGAATTCTTCTACTTGAAAAAAACTTAAACGAGAATTGTATTATTAAACATCCTCGATTTCATTCATTATCACGCGAAACTATATTGATATAAAAGATGGTCAGGTTTAATAATTACCGAGAGCAGTACGGATGAGTGCTGAAATACGTAGTTGAGCGTGCTGCACTCGGCCGTCGTCATCTTTATTATCTATATAGATTAACTGTAGTGTTATGATCAAAGATTTTTCCGAGCCGGTATATCTATATTCAATATACAGGAAGGCTGATCTTATCCACGGTGATGAACTACTTTCGTTCTTACGTCGCTAGAATTCAGCACGCTTTCTGGCTATTGTATACTAATATATTTATTTATGTATATGTATAAGAACAACGCGGAACTCACACCGGAACTGCCGAGGAGAAACTGAGCCTCCCAAAACCCATGGCTCCATATTTATCCTTTCTCTTTGTCTCTCTCACTCTCGCGGTCTCCCCCAATGCACAAGCGCTCGCAGCGCGACAGACCGGTCGAGAAACTCTCGAACCTTTCCTTTTTCCCTACACGTGTGTGTGTGTGTGTGTGCGCGCGCGCGCGTGCGTGTAACGTACAATATTATACCTTGGCTCGTGTCAGCGGCCATCCCGCGTTTAGCAAGATCAAGAAACTCGGGCGACCTCCGTCGCATCGCGGGAATGCTTTATGGAGTGAAGGGGGGAGGGTTCGCGGGCTTATTATAGTCGGACGATATGGCACAACTCTTCCGTTGATTGAAGGAAGGACGACGAGAAGATAGGGATGGAAGCGGATGGAAAGATATCGCGAAACGGGATGACAATATATAGGAGGATACATGGATTTCTAATTATGAAATTTGCTTATTAATATTGGTAGAGGGGAGAAACTTTATTGAAATTTTTAGGTACTTCGTGAGTTTACGAGTTTACAAATAGAATTCGAATAAATTTTCCAAATTTCAACGAATTTTCAAAGTTCCTGATAAGTCTTCAAAGAGTTCAGATGAGTACGTAGAGTTCTGACGAGTTTGCGCTAATACCATTACATCAAATAAAAACATTCGTTATGAGTTCTCAAGAGATTTCTAAAGCTCGAATGAGTTCTGAAAATCTAAATCAAACCTGCTCAAACTCTTGAGAATGTTTCAAACTCGTCCAATTATTTTTAAAGCTCATTTTAATTCGTCGAGAATTCTTTTGATATCCACGAAATCATTCTAACTCTACGAATTTATTCGGAATTTCGTGAAAGGATTCGCAATCTGTGACTTCATTGATCAATTGGTCCGATTATAGTGGGTTTTATCGGGGCTCTACGTGGTTAGGAATGATATTAATTTATATAGTATATTTTAGTACACGCTCGTAAAATATAGGAACAATTGAAAATTTATGTGTACGAGAATATGAAGACGCAAATTCATCCAAGCGACAGTTCGAAGGAAACGAGGAAAAACAGTCTCTTCGTATAATACAGCCGCATCGAAGCTTTAATTTTTAATCCGTTTATTATGTATCAGATAAATTGCCCGTGACCGGTCGTAAACAGTGTCGGCCAATTTGTTATATTAGTCCGCCGGCAAAGTTTCAAAAGGGTATCGGATTATCTCGGTGTTATTGCCAAAATTAAAAGTATGTCTATGTATATATGCAAATAAAGACACCGTCTTTCTCGTCTTCGTCACGGGCGTTGATTCTCAACGCTGATGACGATGATCGTCATGAAAGCTTCGACCAAAAAAAGTCAGATGATGGGGTATGCGTTACGAAACATTCATTATAAACGAGAAAGGAAAACACTTTGGCAATTCTCTATAGAGATATAGAGTGGATAGAGAGTGATGCAAGAGAGGCAAAATCGGATAATGACGCACTGGGTCGCCCTACAATGTTGTCGAAAGTTCGGCGATTATTTCGAGCGATATTTTGTTTTGTCGAAATCGTTCGTACAAAGTCAGCCGAGGCGATCGTGATCGTTGCTACGTCATCGCGCGCAGGCTCGGCTACCCGGCAGGCCAGCGGCGAAAGATTTCGTAAGGGATGAAGAAGAATAAAAAAATGATAGCATAATAAATATTAATTATTATACATATATAATATGTAATTATTATACATAAAAAGAAATACGAGTCCGAACAAGTTCCATTTATATTTTGGTGAGTTCTCAGAGTTCGATTGAGTTTTCAAGTTTTTGAATGAGTTTCAAAAGAACGAGTTCTCAAAGAGTCGGCATGAGGTCTACATAAGCTTGAAAGCGTTTGCGAAAATTTAGTAAGTTTTCAAAGAGTTGGCGAATAGAATGAGTTTTCAAACAGTTCGATTGAGTTTACTAATTGAGCTCCTATACAGGAGCTGAATACGAACTTATTTGACTCTTCGTAAACTCCATAAACTATACGCAGACTTGTCTGAACTCGTCGAACTCTTTGAGAGCGCGGTCCTAGTTACCGAACTCATTAGAAATCTTTCAGAATTTCTTTCAAACTCCAAAAAACTTCATCCGACCTCTTTAAGCAAATAATTCGAGCTTTTTGCGAATCTCTAGTAAAATCTAGTTCACCAGTATTGTTTGCGTGAACTCGGAGGAGTTCGAAAATTCTCAATGACCGATGGGACGCGGTTTCTTTTTATCGACTCGATCGAGCTTAATCCATTTGGCCGGATATACGTAAATTGTTTATATTATCTACCCACGTCATTCGCTATATGGATACGTAATATATTTACGTAGGTATATAAATAATAAATATACCCAAACGTACACCTGTATAATTGTATGTGCGCTGTCAACATCAATTTGTTTGCTAATATCTTATGCGAAACTTGCGTACGGGGGCACGATTTAAGGGGGTTAATAATAATTGCAAGTTACTCTCGAAGTTAATTGAATTATATTTCCATATAATTTTGGCCTCGACTTTAGTCATCATAATTTCCATTATTATAATACATAATATTTAATCTATAAACATATTCAACGATCGTGCCAAAGCAAAGAATTCAATATGTTTCTTTGTAATATACACATATGGTATATACATATGAAAAACAGAACTCTACATGAATAATTTATTAAGCTAATTGACTTGACACTGCCGATATATAATTACGGATAGAGTAACCATCAGGCGTTACACTCATATTGACGAATTCCTTTGTCAGTCTAATTAGCGCATCAAATACATACTTGAAAATATTGAAATTTCGATCTCGATAATTCGAATAAGAAGTATCTTATCGATGTATGGAAGACAATTACAATTTAAAGGTACATTAATTATATACTACAACGATTAACGCCTTCGTCTTATGAAAAAGCAAAAAATAACTATTCGCAATCCAGTGGATTTAAAATAATGTCATTGTTTGTTCGACGACTGGATTACAACTTTGTATAATTATTCAATAACGAGGTACTGGAAAAAACAATAACGAACGATCGTTCCGCATACAGATCGTAATAAACGAAATATATGTGTATACTTATGTAGCGCGTAGGGCGCTGATGCAGATTATACATCTCTAGCTATATATGAATCAGCTACAGCTATACTGCATTTAAAATCAAATCGGCTCCTTATAGAACTTGGCAACTAAAATAATCAATTAATCGGCTTAGCCAATGCGAGAGCAAGTCTAGACGAAATTTTATATGGGCGCGCATTTGTTCTAGACAAACGAAAAGAGAGACGAGGAAAGTTTGTAAATGAAGGAAATTATATGCGTTTGGTATGTTCGCCAGCCACGTAATATAGAGCAAGCCACAAGCTGAAAATTGTTCCTTTTGGCCGAATTATAGTATTTCTATACCCTTTCTCCTCTATCGTCTATCTAGCCTTTACTCCCTCGCGTCGACGTGGCAGTGCGCACGCGCATTTTCGTTCCAATTCAAAAAGCAAAAAAGTCCGAATACTTCTTTTCCTCGTCGGAAATGGAAGATTGGTTTTTAGAAATATAACATTTTAAACGTGACGGATTATAACGTATAGAAACAATATTATGACAACAGCTTTCAACAATCAAAAAAATTCCTTTTTCCGTTCCATACTTGTGAGTGGATTTTCGATTTTCAACTGAACCTGCAGCAAAATATTGGATTTGGTAGTAACCCGACCAGTTTCAGATCATTAAATTCTTATTACTTTTCTGTTTCGCCAAGTTCCATAGCGTATTTCCAGAGTTCGAGTGAGTTCGAATTCGAGTTTGCACGAGCCGCGAATATTCATTCGATCGTTTTCAGAAATTTTTTCTATATATATGAAAGCGCATTTGCGGCCATTCTATCAATTCATTGGAACTTTAAAAAATCCATGCGAACTCTTCGGAAAATCATTCGTAGCCCTTTGCGGATCTCTCGTGCATGCATAATGTTGTATACGCCGAGAATTCGCGCTAAATCCGGAAGAATTCGAACGAAATGTCGTATATTCGAATAAACGGTCTACGTCTACAATCGTAAATGTCGCGCTACCGTGTAAAATGTATTTTGAGCGAACGAAGTCGAGCCTGGCCAGTTTATAATATAGGAAGCGCGTAAACCGTTATACCGACTCCAACGTGCACAAGTTTTAACAGCAGAAGGATAAAAGGGGGCCTGGCACCCTTTGGTAATCGCAATCGTTTAATTCGAAGACGATTAAGGATTGCAATGGTTAAACAAAGTTTTATCTATATATGTATGTGTATATATATATATATATATATATATATATATATATATATATATATATATATATGTTTTAATAGACGTGTCATTATATGCATATGGAACGAGGAATAGTTTATGTAAACATGCGTGATGAGCTTTAACGGGGATGGTGGATAGCACAAAAATGTACTTCATCTACGATTGCCTGCATTGTGATCCATCAATGATGTCTATGTACAATGACATTATATAAAAATATATAGTATTATTATCAAATGTATATATATATATATATATATATATATATATATATATATATATATAATAAAATTATTCTTTACATCTATTAATATGACACATTGTCTAATGAATGAATATTCCCACATTTCTTTTTCAATTTGCATGCGATTTTCATGCGGTACTCGTTGAATTTTTTAGGCCGTTCGTACAATACTCCGTATACTATATAGAGCGTTTTCCATATAATCCCCAGCTGAAAATAGCGATTAATGAACTCGAGCCTCATCGTTTGAATATCGGTTTACGATAAACCCATATTGCTAATATACTCCTCGAGGTAGAGTGGGGACATGAGGGAGGCGAAGGGGGCCGGCAACGAATAATAAAGAAGGCACATCCATCAGACGCACGCTGATGTATAAATATAGCAAAATCAAGTTATCGCTCTCGAGTGAGCTCGCGGGAGCATCGCTCTTCATATATGAAATATATATATATATATCTGGCTCGCGTCTCGTTTCCGTCTGGATATGACAATTATTTGATTATATCTCGTTATAAGCGCGATATCTCTTTTACATTATATATATATATATATATATATATATATATATATATATATATATATATATCATTATGGTCGTCGTCGACGTCATTTTTCGTTCTATAAATGCGGGAGCACAACCCGTATGCTGGTATCGTTCAATATTTGGATTTGGTGCAATCGTATCTAGGGAAAAGAGAGAAAGAAAGGAGCAAATCAACGCATCTATTTTACTCGAGCCTAAAGAATGCTGAGAGAGAGAGAGAGAGAGAGAGAGAGTAAGAAAGAAAGCTAGAGGGGCAGGGGATGGATGAAGAGAAAGCAAGGAGTGCTCGTGCATTTTAAAAGTTTCAAGGGAAACAGGAAGCACTTCTGGCTTATGTATGTGTACAAAACTACTCTCTCTCTCTCTCTCTCTCTCTCTCTCTCTCTCTTTCTCCGATTCCCTTCCGCCAAAACAGCAATTTTCTCTCGCGTACATGTGTGTTCATATATACACATAGGTACACACGCATGCGCGAACAAGGCAAAGGATCAGGGGTCCGGGATACATGTATACAGGAGTAAAAGCGGATAAAAGTTCTAAAAAACGGTCGGTTCATCAGGTTGCCCCCGGCAATTGGAGTAGAGAGGAAAAATAGCCGGCCTGGAACTATGGATCTACAGGTAGCCCGGAGAACAATCGAGCCATTGGAGGTTGAACGTTGTCATTGTTCCGATAGGATGGGCCGGCAGGTAATAAACGGATCGTAATTATATATATATATATATATATATATATATATATATATATATATATATATATAGGAATTTATTTAGCGCGTCCTCCAAATCCCGCTCGCTTTTAGATCCCTACACAATGCATATGCACGTATACATGCGTGTGTATATATATATTGTGTGTGTGTGTGTGTGTGCGCGTGCGCGCGCGCGCGCACGCGTCTGCATTTTAGTAAAGGTCACAAATGGCAGTTGGTATACGTTTCCTCTGTACGGATCTTTGTTTGCCGTAGTTTTTATGGAGCCGGCCGTCGGATGCGCACCGATCACGTTAAAAAATACCCACTTCTCTTACTTACCGATCTTCAGTAGTGGGCGCGTGGAATGCGATATATATATATATATATATATATATATATATATATATATATATATAAACTTATTTAGAAAGAGATTATTCATTTGTATCATCTATAGATAGCAATGGTTACTTGGAAAATTTCGAATAATGTTTATCGAAAGTCTGATGGAAAGCAAGGAACGGATATTTTTTGTTAAGTTATATAATTTCGATATTATCAGTCCACTATATATATATATATATATATATAGCCAATATTAGACATTCCTTTCGATTGATATCAGTGGATTTTTAACTTGTCGCCGCAAAATCGGCGAATATTTCGAACCTCTCGTTCGACGATACGGTTACAAAAAAAGAAAAAAATAAATAAAAAAAACCAAACCGGCTATGATATACGTAAACGTACAGCCACGTGCGCGAATATATATAGATTGATACCTAACGTATAATTACGTGTTTTTGCTTCAATCACGCGCGCGCGAAACGATAACGATGTGCTCCTCTATTATATATATATATATGTATATATATATATATATATATATATATATATATATATATATATATATATATCCATCAAGGGGAAATCGAAAGTAATATGCGGCATTTCTATGTATACATGAGAGACCGCATAATATAAGGTGAATGCAATAAAATCGACGCGCACGTACGCGATTACGCTTCTTTATTTTCGAAGACACGATATCCTCGGTATTTACCGCGGGGGGCAGAATTCCCGGCGACAATCACGATCATTGGTCCTGAAATAAAGCTCGTTTGCGCGCTCTCTCACTCTCACTCTCTCTCTTTCTCTTTATGGCCTATGAAAGACTACGAGTCCTTAGGCTTTAATAAATGAAATTCTAATTCTAATTCTCTTTATTTCCCATTAAAAAATTCAGCGCATACGGGGGCACTCGGCGAATTCGCAACGTGCGAATACACACGTTACCATCTGTTTTTCTTGCCACAAGGCTCATTTGAGGGGAGGAGAAGAGGGGGGAGAGAGAGAATACGCAAGGATTTTATTCAAATTTGGCATTCTTATCGATATTGACACAGCAAGTCCATTTATTAAAATCAGTCCCTGTATTTTTTCGGGCTTATGCGTTTTTTTTGTTTTTTTTGAAGCAAAAGAGATAAATAAATGCGAGCAGATGACAAAAGTAATCGCCAATCTGCACGATGAATAATAATGAGTTTACCTAGAGTCTATTTCCCGCCGATCGCCAAAAAATTACCCCCCAAAAAGTAAACCGTGAAGTATTGAACGGTGAAAGGCGAAAACAAAACTATTTTATATAAATATTATGTTTGTGTAGAGACGATCGAATTAGTAATGGTGCAACAATTCCACAACACATTACGTGCAAAATGTCAGGTGTAATAGTACAAAATCACTCCTTATCAATCTCAACTCGCTAAATGTCAGAGGACCAATCCTTACTATGACACTTGAACAATTTATCACCAATAATATTTGTGCAAATTGTATGAATGTATTTTATCGTTGTAACATAAAAAAACTAGCTTATTGCAAGTCAACGAAAATCAATCATGCCCCTCCCCCACATTTATAGGGTGGTAAAAATCTGATGAGCAAGTTACGCTTTTCTTAGAAATGTTATAATCGCAGAATGAACGTTGTTTTTCTTATATTCACGATCGCAAAATCGTAAAATTGACGTGAAACGGAAATGGTACTCGCTCTCCGGAAATGGAGGACCATTCATAAATTTCAGCGCGCGCTCCAACGTGAAGGTGCCGGATTGTTATAATGAAGCGCTGCGTGCTCCATTGTGAATCTATATGTGTATATATGCATGCATACATACATACATTCATGCATATATATATATATATATATATATATATATATATAGGAAAAATCCACGCGTGCACAGTCTAGTACGTGTGAGGCAATGGGGGGTGTGGAGCGGTCGACACGCAAGGTCAAAATTGCAGGCGCAAAAAGCACGATAATCCTCGAAAACCATAAAGCTCAAATCAATACGCCCCCCCCCCCAAATCCACAAGCCTATATCCTAAACCTTAATCCAATAAACTATATATAGTCGATCGTAAATTAAAATTAAAGCTCCGTACACCCACAATTTCGCTTAGAACTTTCACATTGTCTTCTAACCGGGGACAGGCTTTCTCGATTTTTATATGGGAGTCTCGATAGGATTGGTAATTTTCCAGCCGTGGGAGCTGAGGTCCACGGTGATTTTCCGAGGTGTGTCCGGTAGTTACACCGCGAATAAACGATTATACTGTCCAAAATCGCGTCCCACTGATCTTTCTCTTTGTAGCCAGTGCGCTCGGAAATGGGGGCGGATTTTGGGGGCGTTCTATGGGGTTCCTGTTTCAGCCTCGTCCCGCCCGCCTCTCATTTCGATGTCCCAACAACCATATATATATATATAGTATAGCACGATCGAGATAGACGGAATGACGACGCACGCGTAAAAAATCCGAGTTCGAGCGAATGCGCGCAATAATTGTTGCTCAACTCTGTTTCTCTCTCTTCCTCTTCCTCTCGTGCGTTTCGCTGGCCAACAAACAAGCGAACAAAACAAAAAATAATCAAAAAAAAAACCGGTGTCGGCTGCGCGGAGGCCAGCTCCTCTCTTTCTCTCTCTCTCTCTCTCTCTCTCCTCTCTCTCTCTCTCTCTCTCGCTCTGCCGTCGCGCGTTTGCACAATCCGATTTGCATTAACGCGCAATTAAAAATTCGGATTAGTCCCCTCCCCACCGCCCTCGCCGCGTTGGCACCGCACTGCCCGTCCGTTTTTTCCTCCTTCTCTCCTCCGCGCCGTATTTAAAACGACGCGCGACGTCATCACCTCCCGCCGCACTTTAAACGCACACTTTATACACGCGCACGTATCGAATTTATATGCTATACGCACGCTGCTGGCCGCGCAGCCGCCGAGCGTTCCCGCACTCGCGCCTCCGATCTATCCACACATGGGTATTTACACGCGCGCGCGCCGGGTAATATATATATATATATATATATATATATATATATATATATATATACGGACAATTTACCCGCGCCCCACTTATCTACCTTCGTCTTCTGCTTGAGGAACTTGGTGATACGGCTGATGGGATTGCCGAGCCTCGTCTTGGGCATCGTGCCGCCGGGCGCGCTACAGGTGGACGCGGCCCTCTGTATCGGGGGCGTCATGCGGCTGCTGCCGCAGCCGCTCCCGTCGCCGCTGTCCGACGGCTCCTCGTCTTGGCTCTCGTTGCTGTGGTGGTGGTGATGATGGTTGTGGTGATGATGATGATGACTGTTGTGCAGATGCTGGAGATGCTGCTGCTGTAGCTTCTGCTCCTTGGCGGCGGCGCCCGTGGTGGTCAGGCTGCGCGGCAGGAGTGCCAGCCGCGGGCGCTCCCGCCGACCGCCGCCCCCGGGCCTCGCCGTCGTCGCGGTCTCCAGGACACCGATTGCGTAGACACTCGACGGGTTGGGGAGGGGCGGGTGGGGGGGAAGGACTCGCGCGCGAATGATCCTCCTCCCCTCGGCTGGCGTGACACGAGGGCTCGGCGCGAGCGCGCGCGCGCGCGCGCACGACCGTTAAGTTCACAGGCACTCGCGCACAACGGCGTTCCAATATCTGTATGTATGTATGGTACTGTGTATCTGATATAATCGCGGTAGACACAGAGGCCTGTTGCTCACATGCTATACAGATAAATATATATACACACACGCGTGTCTACAGACGTTCTAGAAAGCCGCTGCTACTGCTGCTGCTGCTGCTTCTACTACTTCTGTACGATATATTACGTATGCAGTATCTGCGACGCACTAATACAGCGAATTACCGGCACATGCACACTCTCCGTCACTATTTACATTTATAATAGCAAAAGTAATACAATGCGATGACAGGCGACGAAACATCCGTGCCTACGTCACGTTTGGTTGCACCTGTGGCAATAATCTATATATATATATATATATCTATATATATATATGCGTGTGTATATTTACATATGCGTATGTATGTAAATAACAGTGTAACACCGACGGCAGCGTTCGAGATGTCACCGCGCGGCCGGCTCGACGGCCAAAGTCGCACTGAACTTTCCCGGCGATCCGGAGCGATTCATATATAGAGACTATAGATAGATATAGGAGAGAGAAAGAGAGAGAGAGAGAAGGGGAGGGAGAGAGACTATATAGAAAAACGCGGGTATATATAGACACCCTATATATATATATATATATATGAATGCGCTCATCGGCGCGGCGAGGTGGCGGTGTGCCACCAAGCGCGCGCCGCATCGCCGCGCGCACGCAACCGGGCGATCCGCTCTCCTATGTATACTAGGTATTAGATACATATATACGCACACATATACGATAATGTATAAATTAGATGTAGGAACGAGCGCGCAGCCGTTATTGCGCAGCACGTGCGTACGTTGCGCTGAAGGTGCTGCTGCTGCTGCTGCTGCTGCTGCCGCTGCTGCTCCCCGTCGGTCTGGTTCTACTATCTAACTAATCCCCAATATATACCGCCGATGCGCTCCCCGTTCGCTTTGCAAGACTTATACATGCTCTACTGATGGATTGTCACTTTTGCCGCAGAGGCTGCTGCCGCTGTCGCCTCGAGCGGGACCCTGCGACGTTTATTGCGCGCTGACGCGAAACTTACCGCGGTGTTTATGTATATATATATATATATATATATATATATATATATATATATATATATATATATATGTATGTATTAGAACGAGAAGTGCCGCCGAGTGCGTTGCCCGGCGTAGTAGTAATATATACGCGACTCCCCGATTACTGCAGCGGAGCGACGAACTTTTTAACACCAATACACAAGCCCGTACCGCACAGTTTGCATAACATCGTCGAATGTGACTTGCGAGTTTTCGGGTGATTTGGATTCATTGTCAAGTACGTGGGGTTTGCTGACGGCGAGAGGGGGGGGGGTAGGAGGCTACGGCGCCAAGTGTCACGTATTTTCGAATTGACTTTTCGTACTGATCGTCAGTGTCATATATGTAATATATACAAAATTCACTTATGGGTCAATAGCAACAAAGACTGAAACATCGTTATAAATTATATATAATTATTTTAATACTGAATTAAAATAATTTATAAATTTAGGGAAATAGTTAAGATAATAAGTAGAAGATAATAAAACTAATGAGTAGAAGCAAATGGTTACAACTATACTTAAAAATTGAAAAATGAAGAAAAACAAGTGTATCAAAATAAAATATGTTAATGTAAAGGAGAATTCCATGAAGGTTATATATAAATAAATTAAAAAATTATGCGCTAAAAAGATTCCCACTGAGATAGAATCTGCGACTAGCTATCCAATGAGCCACGTGTACCTGTGTATACTTAGTAGAATCGTATCAGTAACGTGAAAGTGAAAGATATGCAATATATACCTATGGTAAAAGGTAAAAAATTAAATAAGAACCTTCAAAAAATCTAGAAAAAAATTATGCGATATTAAATGATAGTAAAAGATAATGATTGCAAACCAAGTGTTATTTATTGAAATGAAAGCAATCAAACAATTTCAAAATTATTTTATTTAAATTACCATGTTTTTAAATTCTTTTTTTTTTTATTTGTTGTGCCGCGAAGTTGCCGCCGAACTCTCTCTCTAGAACATCAACTTTTTCAATCGCTTCTCTGCCTCCGACTCGAGAAAGCGCCTCGCCAATGTTCAGAGCACACATTTATTGCACCGAGATTTAAAATGTATTATTTTTCGAACAAACCTCTTTGGTCAAATATTTCATCATTTATGCCCGCAACGCAGGTTCGGCCAAATAATAATTATTTAACCGTATCATTTTTCTCCGCGTTGCTTCTTAGATCAAGGGCCTGGGGACCACCCAGGACTAAGTAAAACTCGGTCTTGGTCGATGCTTTAACATCGCCAAACACGCCAAGGCATCCAGGCCACAGTACAGGTCGCGGCAATAAACGTGACCGCGCACAGTTTGACCAAAGTGTTGCCATTAAGGTTAAATGACGATTGAAAGATTTTAATTAACGTGCTTTTAGTTTTTACATTAAATAGACGTTAAATTACTTTCTACGGTTTTTATATAAGTGATGATTATTATAATTTAATCCATAACACCAAGTATTTCATACGAATTATATGTCGATTCGATTTAACTGCTTGAGATTAAGATATACTTAAAAGACGATTACTTCGCATTGACGAACGACAAACGATGTATTGTTCGCCATCTACTGTCAATTGGCAGTAATATTCGGATAATTTTAAATGATACTGATGTAAAGAGTGCCTGCTGCAAAAATGCGCCGATTGCTGATTCAACGCTAAATATTACATTATCGCCTGACCTGCCAGCAATAAATAATGCGATTATGCAAAAAGTAATATATTTTTATGATTTCGTATATCTAACGTAGAGTGACTTGACAGAAAAGTCGACTTCTTTATTAATCTTATGCGTAAAGTTTTTGATAGAAGTATACGTTTATTAAACTACGTTCGAGCCGAACCATCCGAAAAACTGTGCCTTGTAACATTCTGCACCTTTATCCCTATTCGAATCCGGTCCTGGTTTGTAAGTACAAGTTTTGAATACAGACGACAAAGGTGCACAAAGAGCGTATAAAAATATATATATATATATATATATATATATATATATATATATATAAGTATCGCATATATAATAACGTAATATAATCAATTTTTCCTTACGACTTTATTATCAAAGTTCATGTTCGCATTAATCTTAATGGCGTCTTATATATCTATATATATACACTTGATCTTGAGTGTCTATTAGGTAATTGCGCATAATAATATCGCATTACCGCGGTGCGTATGTGTGTATATATATATATATATATATATATATATATATATATATATATATATAAGAATAATGATTGTAATATTTTCATAAGACAAAATCATTTACTTCTACATTACTATTATGAAGGAATCGTGTAATATGCCGATGGCGTTATTTAATTTTATATTTCATTAATTCAAATAACTGTTTTCTTATATATATATATATATATATATATATATATATATATATATATATATATATATCTCAGACATTGAAGCGTAGAGTATTTAATAAGACGACAACATGTCGCGTTCACCCGACGAAATTTTTCGAGTCATTGTCGTCTGAAAAGTCGCGGTAGATTAAGGCTTTGCAATATTCGACCACCCCATTCTCTGACTCGACTCATATATATATATATATATATATATATATATATATATATATATATATATATATATATATATATATAGATGCATAGTTTCGGCGAATGAAAATAGCTTATTTACCAAAAAGACCCGGTGATGAGCTGCTCCGAAAATTCTGCCGGTGAGCGCAACAATGACTCATTGTATATGGCGACAATGAGTCTTGTGATTATTTTCAGCGCGTCTCACAGAAAGATCGTTATCGCTTAATGCACAGGGAAATTAAGTTTTGCACCGAATTACGCTTTATGCAAATATATATATATATATATATATATATATATATATATATATAGAGAGAGAGAGAGAGAGAGAGAGAGAGATTATTTTTTAACATTCTTTCGGGAGGGGGAAGTTTTCGGAATACGGCGAGCATATTATGACGAAGTCTGGCCAATTGAATTCTTCATTATGCTGAAATAAATTGTTCTATATATAGAAATGAGATGTACACCAGAGACGAATTTCGAGGAAAATATAAGGGTTTTTTTCATTTTACTAAACGTGCGGTTCAAGACCAGCACTGTTCATACGTATAAATTTAATTTTACGACTGTCTGTTCGTGATATACGCGATTGGATTTTAAAAACGCTCGCAAGCACGCTCCATGTACTTATACAAATAAACAAGTTATACAGACACGCGTGCGCGCGCGCACACAAATATATACATAATAAAACAATATATATATATACAAATAGCCGTTAAGCCTATGTATGCAAGCATTGCATCTGTATACACATAGATGCATATATATACACATTTCATTACGAGACACACAGCGCGTCCAAAGTATATATTCGGTATATATTCACAATAATACATATATGTAATTAAAAAAAAAAAAACTAAAATAAAAAATGTATGGGGTTTAGCGTCCGTCACCGGGGTGTGAATTAAAACGACCAATAAACCGGTATTAAATTCACGCGGCGAGCGATTCAGCCGGCTCGCCTTTTCTGAAACGCGTGCGTGCCAGCGAGAGCAGCGTGATAGGCCGTAATTATTATACGGCAAAAGAAGGAGAATAAAAAAAAAAAAAGAACAGATTCTTTTGAATATGTATGTTAGCTTCCATTCGTAAGTTTTTCTCTTATTTTTTTCCGTATACATATACGTAGGTGCATAGCGTGATTTGCGAGTTCCTCCAAAACATTATACTTGGAATAGAGGAAGAAAAGTTAGAGGGTGAGGGGGGGGGCAGGGAGAAACACGTTTGTTACAGGCTTTCTTACATACGAATAACTAATTGGATTGCGACTGTAGGAAATGTTGACTAATATTGATATATATATATATATATATATATATATATATATATATATATATATATATATAATTTTTGAATAAAAATCAAAAAATCGATCCGCGAGGTGAATTTCCATTTTGGTCTCACTTACACATACGCGCCGTACGTTTTTTCCCCTTCATTTTTCTTATCCCAACGAACGCGCGTCATCGCATGATTATACACATATTAAATGTATAAATTATGCGCACCGATTCTAATACAGACCGATACCTACACACCCATAATCGCGGCGCACCGCCGCGCTTTCAGCAATTTGTCGGCGCGTTTACTCAGGCGCGACATTATTTCGTTCAATGAACTGCGACGTATGAATGTTCCGTATAGAAAAATCGCCGATAATAAAGCGCATCATTCGTGAACGAGTCCGAGGATAGAGGGTTGCGACGCGGGATAGCCGAGAGATTGTTGGAAAAATCCGCCAAAAACCGTCGGTAGCACCTAGCTTTCGAAAACCGGCCGATTTTACCGAGGCGAGCTTTATCATGCATACATATAATTACATACCGTAGGTCCCGGCAAAAAGGTGCCGGGCAATCGTATTCACCGAACGTAAGTAGCCCGCGATCGTATTATACACGAAAACAAAACTTACACACGCGTATATAATATGCTTTTTTCTACCCATGCCCCTTTCTCGCATATATGCGTCGATTACGAAGAAAAGCCTGGATCGAATTCTCATGCGTCTCTTGCACGATTCAAATATATATATATATAGCAAAAATGCAAATCTTCGATTTATACATTTATAAGGTGCTCCATCCGTCGCGCACATACTTAAGACGCCTCCTCGTGGCGACACAGGCATACGCATCTACTTATTGTATATATATATATATATAAATGATGCAACGCGTGAGTCTGCGCGCGCATCTACATATACGCATTTGCGTATGCATACGGAACGAAAAATTGAAATATATAAATTTCTTGACAAAATGTGCTTTTGTGTGTGTGTGTGTGTGTGTGTGTGCGCGCGCGCGCGAATGCCAGAATATTGTATTTCAAACTTCCAAAAATGAGTGCTTGGAATTTTTGCCGATGTTAAAGATGCACTTCTCGTAGGGATTTTTCACATGGAGCATTTAGAAATTGAGGAAGTCGCGCGGGGCACATGGAAAATCCCAACTGGATAGAATATTTGTCAGTATAACTCATTTTCGAGTTATTGACATATCTACATGGCGCACATATTGCCCGAGGTTGTATTTTTAGCCAAAGTTTCCGTTTTTTTTTTTGTTTTTTTTTTTTTGATTCTCATTTTTCTCGACTTCCATCATGACCGATCTTACGGCATAATACGTCACTATAGAGTTTTTCAAATACGAGAATTTTTCTCTCGATAAAAATTGCGTTTCGACGCGTTAAAATCAATGTATCGAAAGACAAAGGACGGCAATAATGTTTATAAATTGTTTAAATCAGTTCGTTCCGACTCATTGTCCCGGGCGCATTTTGAGATCACTGACGATCACGCGATTTAATTTTTGAGCGTACGCGAAAACGAGACTTTTAACTCGACCGCATTGGAGACAGTTCCAAAGGTATATTATCGAGGAGAAAACCTATCCTAGCAGATCCTAATCTTGACCTTTGCAGACTTCTCAATTTATAAGACCCGCAATATGATTCTTTACAAGCTTTAGACGTTTAATATTGTAGATGCGCCATGAGTTTCCATCCGCCAGTGCACCTTAAAAAAACGAACGATTATTTTCTCCCAAACAAGAAAATCCTTTCTTCTATACACCTTAAACGCAGTTTAACAAAGCACAAACGTTTCGGAATCTTCGTCAATATTTACTAAATCACCTTTAAAAAAGATGGATATGTATATGTACGTTTCATTAGACACACATCGCATACGTTATTTCCACGCCTCTATTTCGATCGTCAAATCATTTTTTTTACACGAGCGTTTCCTCAGTTTGGAAAAAATAAAAAATAAAATAATAATAATAATAATAATAATAATAATCAAAAGGGGGGGGAATCGGAATTCCGTGACAGATATTTTGTGCGACCGTGACCGCGAGAGCCTGAAAACGATCAGATATCGTTATATCGCCTCGGAAGGAATTCGCGACGATCCGCGCGATCAGAGACATCGAGAAAAGCCACCTCGATACGTTCGATCGATAAGAAAGCCCAAATCCGCTTGGGCTCGTTCTTTCGCCGCTCGTTCCGCGCGCGAGGGATGACCTTTCCCATGCTTACGTCATACGGAAGACATAGCGGTTATGTTTTGCCGCGAGCTCCAACATCGCGCCCGACGAGCCCTCAATACCAAGGGAGGCGGGATAGGTTGGCGAATCCTTGATTCTTCACCCTCGGCCGATAAACCGCAGCTCACACCCCACCCCCCCCGCCCTGTCCCTTTTCGTTGCAATTGAATTGCGTCGCCGGATCGCGAATGGCCGATTCGACGGCGACGGCGCGTTTCGAAGGGCCCCGGGGCCGATTCGTTGTTCGTTAAAAAAAAGGACGGTCGCGTGAACGACGACCAGGTGGTGCATTATTTTAATTCACCTGAAAGAAATAAAGAGGGAGGGGGGGAGGGGGAATACGCAGTTAGCGCGCGTCGCACTCGTTAATACTTCATTTGCGTTCAGCATAAGTGGATACGAGGGTTGGGTGAAAAAATTTCAACAGAGAACGAAACACGTTGCTGATACACACACACACACACACACACACACACATTTGTTGGGAAAAAACTGTGTTTCTGACTCGTCACCCTGCAAGTTTACCGGAAATGGAGAAAACGAGTAAGATATAGATCAATTGCCGATGCTTAAATCTGATCGATGGTTGAGAATTTTAAGGGGGCGATTTGATGCAAATACAGTAAGGAAGTACGACTGACTTTTCTTTTCACTTAATAATAATCTTTTAATACTTAATACCGGTCTCATGATCGTAAATTTATAGATGAACATACTCAATTGTTCATACGTGAAAGGAGCATTCGTCAAATTCTTCGAATGCTTTAACACTTCGAATGTTCATAGATTCTATATGTGTATATAGTAAAGAAAAAAAAATTATATCTGAATAGGAAAATAATAATAACTGATAAAACATTTTTAACAGATCAAAAAAGCATACGGTCGAAATAAACTAACGAAAGTAAGCCTTCAGATGTTCAGGCCAGAGATTTGGTTCGGATCGAACGAGGCAGCCTTGATTTTAACGCCAAAAGGAGCCCTGTAAAGGTTTCGAACGCGATCATTTCACACTCCCCAAGATATAAATACCGTCTTACCTGCAATCAGTACACTTTCTTCAATGGAAATTGCGATATAAACGTCCAAAAGCTGTTCCTCGTCACATACCGGATCCCGAGGCGTCACGCTTTCGCAGGGGAGTATATACTGACCGGAAGAAGTTTTCCTACCCTGTATGTACAGTCAGGTACAGCTGGTTCCGTCAACACCCCCCCCCCACCCCAAATAGTTATCGATCGCACATATTCACCGAACACCTTTCGCCTCTTTCGTGCTACGTCGAAAATGTAAGCGGCATCGTAGAACTATATATATAATAATAAAATAATAGCATTAAAACTCATCGCAAAGTGTAAAAGAAAGCCATATCGTGGAAAATCATAACCCGTGTCGAGTCGTTCAATTAAATGCACGCAGCCCTTTCGGAAACGTTTGCTACGTCACCGCTGTTCAAAACAAATACACATATATATATATATATATATATATATATATATATATATATATATATATAGATATACAAAGAACTGCTATATTATGTAACGTTCAAGTCGGTGTGCATCGTACGTTTGGTGCGACTATATTTTCGATCGAAAGTTCATTCCTACCCCACGGCTTTCGAGCAAATGGACGAGTAACGCCGCTGTTTTTCTCGATGACGATTTACTACATAAAATGCATTATCTTTCCATTCGATGTTGTGTTTTTTATTTTTCGCAGCGATTTAAAAAGAATCCCCGTTATGCATGCATAATATATATATATATATATATATATATATATATATATATATATATATATATATCAGTCACACGAATCTATACGCGCGTCTCTCCCCGCTGCCCGAGCCACACCATCATCGGTGCATCTATAAAATATCCTTTCAATTAAAAGCGAATAAAAACTTCGGATGGGCAGTTAAAACGAGGCGCTTTTTTCTTTTGTTAAACCCAGGTGTATTTAATTACCGTTGCTGTTTTTTCCTCCTCTATTTTTCATCTAAAACATTCCTCGGAACAATTATTCGGGCATTATATGATTATATTTGTTTTTTTCTTTTTTATAACAGTGCGTTAAGTTAATTTGCTTCCTCAGGCGATGTGATCCACGTGGTGGGTCAATTTATCTCGAAGCGTTTATTATTATTATTTTTTTTTACACGAGCAAAAAATCCCGTGAGATAATTGCCGAGTAATGCGTATTTTGAAAAGTAGTTAAAAGTACATATAGTACATTCTATATTACAAAATTAGGAATTATCTTATTACCGATTGTCTGTATGCATATACATTTATTATTTATAAATAAATGAATGATCAGCCAGGCTATGAGTATGTGTACTTATATTAATATTTACCGTTGTGGAAGAATAACGTGAATAATTTAAAAATAATTTTTCCTGCGTAAGATTCGACATACGTGAATGCTGAAATAATAACGACGACTAACAATGTCTTTATGTCGTGTGTGGGTAAATGTTGAAAAGAAAAAAACAACAACAACAAAAACAAAAAACAAATATCACAGAATCAATAAGCATCATTAAAACAATTACTGATCTATATAGAAACTGCGTTTTCAAGTAACGATCTGCTGTTCGGAATAATTTAGCCTACATAATAAGCAGCGGGCAAAACTGCACGCCGGACAAAACGTAGCCCCCCCCCTCGTTTGTTTCTTCATTGTTTTGAAAAACGCCCTCTCTCTCTCTCTCTCTCTCTCTCCTTGGCTTGCCGCCTATCGCGTTGGCGCGAGCGTCAAAATTTGCCTCCTACAGATTAACGAAACAATTCTTCATTTGAAAATCGAACAGTTTGCAACGAGTCGGCTATGGTATTATTATTATTTTTTTTTTTTTTGTTAACGCGAGCCGTAGATATAAAATTTTATTTCCGTCTCATATAATTCAGCATCTATTCTAAATACTAGTTGTATATAAGCGTGCGCGAGACGCGCGCTTCGTTTCCAAAATATACAGTTCGATGCGGCGTGTCGAGCTCGCGTAGACCGAAGACTTGGGCCGGGCCGTTCTACAAAACGGGGTTAAAACAGTCTTCCGACAATTACGCCACGACGAGCTGCTACGTACGAAATACACTCTCGAACTTGGCGTAGCGACAAAAATAATCGAACGGCCAGCGGGATGCCAGTCGGCGGACGATGGTCTAAAAAGCTCAACCTCGCGTCCAAAATACTAATGGATTACGGATATTGTCTATTTGGGAAGGGGGGAGGGGGGGGAAATGAAAATTCCTCCCATCCGTTGTTAGAGCACGACCATATATAGCCTATTGAATCTCGTCGGCGCGCCAGCTTTTTTCTTTTTTTTTTTTTTTTGGCTGAGTCACTTTTTTAAATGCTGCCGCACGCGCGCGAATTATATTGATATATATATATATATATATATATATATATATATATATATATATATACACTGGGACTAATGCGCGCGGATTCGCTCGATCCTCGTTTTCTACGAAAACGCGAGAGGAGGGCGAGCAAAAACAATTTTTACTTATTTGTTTTTTATCGCTCTGCAATAATATACATGTGACTGGCTCGATTCCCATTGAGTAATATGCGTATGAGTTACAAACACACGCGCGCGCGCACGCACACACACACACACACACACACACATTTTTATTTTTCGATTGGGATTTTCATCAGGATCTTTTGATCGAGATGGAAGTTGAGAATTTACGTAATACCGCCTATATATGCGTACGATTAATGATCGCGCGTCGGACAAACGCAGACGTTCACATTTTATAACTGAAATTTTGCTGCTCTACATTTGTATGTAAGTATATATCTTTTTTATGCATAGAGATGCCAACTATGACGTCCGATTAATGGACAAAGGCGGCATCTTTGCCCGCATCCTCGCGTGCTCTTCGATAAACGCTCATAACTTCCGCATCTGATAAAATGGCATTAATCAGTGTACATATAGAATAAGATAAATAGTTTGCGTAAAATAGTTTAGTATTTATACAATGAACGTCTCCCTGATAATTCGAATGCATTAAAATATTGGATAATTTTGTAACAGTATTTGTCACGTTCATTATTGTATTCATAATATTATGTCGTAAAATTCATAATATTTTATGGCATAAGTAAAACTTTTTTTCTCCGATTTTTCGAGCCCAGAGTACTTCTTAAGATAATTATTAAAAATAATCAATTTTGAAGACGACTCGATTATAATGTCAATTGTTTTAATTTGATTCGAGAATTCGGTATAATTACAAACGTTTGTAATTAGTAAGTTGTTCAATGACATCACAAACATATATATACATATAGTTGATTATAACTGTCATATCTGTCTAATTTATTGAATGGCAAAACTTATTAAAGCCTATCAGTGTACAACAAAATATGTTATATATTAAGATAATGCAGTTCTCTGCTTTTGCTTGACGTATCCAAAGATCATTATACTATATAGCGTTCCTTTTCTTTTTAGATAAATTCATACATCGTCAAACAGTTTATCAAATTTTTTTGAATTCATTTGCTACATATTGGCACTTATATCATCACTTCGGCTTATAAATAAAGTCCAACGAAACTTTCTTTTATAGTACATGAAAATACATAAAAGTCTGCAAATTAAGAAGTTTTTCTTATAATTTTTTCCAGCGTATTTTAAGTTGAAAAAATTGCGAACAAATTTTTATGTATATCATTACAATGTTATAAATTAAAAAAAAAAATATGGATATTTTTAGAAATCATTCAAAATCTTCAATAAACTCATCCACATGACAACGCTACGTTCGTCCCTAACGCGGCAGATGTGTGTATGTGACTGGCAATTCATGAGGCTTCACTACATAAATTACAGTGTCATTATTAATAATTTCTCGGACACCAAAAAAAGAGAAGGAGGGAGGGAGGGAGAAAAAGCACTATAGGGCTTAGCTCTTCCGTCAAATGTCTTTAAAGTACACATACAATAAGTCGGTGCGGAAGGGTGCATTATATATATATATATATATATATATATATATATATATATATATATATATATATACACACACACAAAAGAAATATAGCATCGGCGCAGTGCATTCAAATAAAACAATATACACATACTTGGCACATTGTAATATGAGCACGCGCGCATCAGAAATCGTCGCGCTTTTTGGCTCTCGGTAGGGTAATGATCGTCGAAGTGCATAACGGCGGACGCACCGACCAGGTGCTCAGTCTATTTACACCGACGACGAAGCTCCGGCTGTGCAGCCGCGCTACCGCGCGATCCATCGACAAAGAAGCGTTTGCCCGCCTCTTGGGCCGCGCACAATTCGTCCTGATTTAATATTCGCCCTTACACCTCGCGCGCGTCTTAAACAAAAGACGAATAGCCTGGCGGCGGCTTGGCCGCGGTACTGACGCTCGAAAATCCCCCCCCCCCGCCCCACCCTCCGCGGGCCAACTTTGTCGCGTCGGACGCGACTCTGCTACGGCTGGATAACTTTTGCGTCGGTGAGCGATCGGCGCGTACGGGCGGCCGCCGACATTTGACATTTGGCAAATGAAGCTATCTCGAATGGGCAAGAGCGCGAGATAAAATTTGGACGTTCGCTCGACGATTGACGCCGAGACAGTGGGAAATGTTCGTTTTTGTGGCTTATAGCGCATCGGATAGTTTAATATAGAGGAAGCTGTTAGACGTTCATCGGTCGTCCGCGTCGCGTATTTACAAATTCTTTCGGTTATTGTGCCTGAATTGGCCCGGTGCAGATACAGAAGCCATACAGAGACATAAAAATAGATTTATATTATATATATATATATATATATATATATATATATATATAGTTACGCGACATTGGGCAAGTATGCGCACACATATAGTGCACAATTCGTCGAAGCGCAATTAAGAAGAATTTTAAGCGTTAGAGCCGTAGCAGAGATTCGCTCGACATAGGCATAATTTATTTATGGATATCAGGAGTACAGTCGCGCAAATTTCCTTAAAAATCCGTGGCCCAAAAATTGGCACAACTCGCTCGTTGGCTTGCGGAACAACCGTCGCTGGCTACGCGCAACGCACGCATATGCACTCTCTTTGTAATATCAATGCTCCGAAGCCTGCGCGAAGCTTGGAACGACATATATATATATATATATATATATATATATATATATATATATATATATATATATATATATAATCCGCAAGTAGCACGGTAAAGCTTTGAACAACGCAGTCGGCTCGAGGAGCGCGCAAAATCCAATCATTAATATCGAATGCACGTGTACGTAGATCTCGTAAATAAAAAAAAAAAAAAAAAAAAAAAAAAAAAAAAAAAAAAATTTGTACACGAGAGAGCGTACGACTGCTTTCCCCCCTCTTTTTTCCTCTTTATTCCCATACGTGTTTATCAAACATCAATATGTGTATGTCCACTGTTTCAACTCAGTTTTTTAACTGTAATATCCCTTGTATATCGTACGTTTCTACAATGTTCCTGTAAATAAACGAAGAGCTTCCAACGTTCTATTTTCAACTAATTTGTTGTCTTTGCTGTATGAGTATGTGCGCGTGTGCGCGCGTGTAAGTATATATAAACATGTGCTTGACTTGTTCTCGCAGCCAAATGATGCGGTAAGGAAAATTCATGCATATATAGCTGGTCGATCGTAGGGATGAAAAAATTAAAACGAAAAATAAGTCCTAGGGAAGTGATATATCGAGAAGTGATCGGTGCGGTACAATTACTGTATAATATTTCTATATATTTATGTATAAAATGTCTATATAAATAAAAGAGATAAGTATATACATATTGAAACATCGAAATTATTTATAGCTGTTGCAAATATATATGAATATAGTGGTAGTAGTGGCTGGTATATATAAAAATTGTTGTCGTTTCATAACCTTTCTTTTCTTTTTGTTTTTTGTTTTTTTTTTGTTTTTTTTTTTTTTTGTCAAAAGTGCGTGTCTGTGTGTCGTGTGTGGCCGAAACAACAGCCGTACCTCGGGATCCTGGATCTGCTCAGAGTCGGCCGACGTGCTCGAGGTCTTCAAGATGCTGTAGAGCTTTACGTACGGGGCCTTGATCAGCTGTGATCAATGGAGGCAATAACACACAGCCACCCCAAAAACCAATGGTCAAAAAAGTCTGTCTTTTTTTTTCTTTTTTGTTTTTCACTTAATTTTAAAACTACTTTTCCTGATTTAAATGCTTCGTCAATTTATCTATCTATCTATCTATTCATCTATATTATTATATATATATATATATATATATATATATATATATATATAATATAATAAATAATATAAATTGTCCTTACGACAGTGCCGTCGTTGTGTAAACTATCAAGACTTTCGCGCATCCCATAATTTGATCAATTCTCGATTTTAATGCCTGTCAATCAAAGTCGACCACGAATAAACATTTTTTTACCAATATGCAAACATTGATAATGGCGATTCTTCGAATGAGCATCGGCGCGCGCCATATAGTCAGCTAAATATTTCGTTTATAGACAAAACATTTCGTTGGCAGCGCGTCAAAATTATTCGTCGATTTTCTAAAACTAGAACGTTCCTTGCCATAAATTCCGAGATGCCGGCATTAAATGAAAATAATTTTGCGTCCAAACGACAAATTTACAACACACGGCACTTAATACGCGGCGCGTATACAAAAACAAAAAAAAAAAAAAAAACAAACAACAAAATAAACAAGAACTAGGCAAAGTTAAGAAAAAAATCAGTTTCATTTACACAGCGTATTTTTAACGCGAATATATAAAGAATATATATATATATATATATATATATATATATATATATATGTATATGTATATATATTTCTTTCCAACGAGCGCTCGAACGCTTTATCTACATATTTTCGCTCCTCTCTTTCGACAGGAATATATATATATATATATATATGTATATATACACATATTTAACGAAGCTAAACGAAACGGAAAATTTTGAAAATGCGCTTCGCCACCCGAAGTCGCGAGCTCGGCGCCAAGTATCGTAATGGCCCGGCCATGCCAAGAATTATTTTGAGATAAAGCACTCGGTCGTCGTGCCGCGGGCTCCTCCCGCGCCGCGAACAAAAACTCCGCGTAGCCCAGTAAAGATCCCCGCGAGCGCGCATTAACCGGGGTTCGCACCCCCCCCCACCCCTACGGAGGGGGGGGCTCTTCATAGCCGGGGGTTTCCGCGAAAAGCTCGGTTGGTTTTCGAATCGGCAATGCAGCCGCGCGCCTCGCGCTACAACACCCCCCGCCCCTGGCGCTCGAGTCTTACGCGCTCTAAGCGAGAGAGGCTCGGGTCTCGGCTCTCGCCGCGTTATTTTCGTAACGTCGCGTGCCCATAGAGACGCGTTATTTTGCCGGCCCGTTCGTTAGGCTTATTGCTATTCAAGTCACGAGGGTATAAATAAAATCGCACAGTCGCATTGTTTAACTTTTTTGCTCTTTACGTTTTTTCCCCTCCTTACGATAATGGAATCACTAAATAATTATGAAAAACATTATATACATATATATAAATATATTTTCAATTGATGCATTACATAATCATTATGAATAAGATTGAAATAATTGTTTACTAAAAAAAAAAATACTCCTAAGATCTCAAAAATTACTCATAACTATACTTATACGAGATTAAAATTATTATTTTAACCAGATGGAAATAAGTGTTTTGAACAAAAAAGAAGCTATTCCAATTTTAAAAAACATTTAGTATACAAAAAAGGTGTAATTTCAACATATATTTATCAATAAAAACTATATAAGATCTTCTTTTCTATTGCACAGAGAATAAAAATTTAACGTTTTCTTCTTCTTCTGTTTTTCAACTGAATAATACGCAAATCATATCGCCCCTCGTTCCTTGAAATACAATAAGACTCAACAAACATACAAAAAAAAAAATAAATCGACAAAGAGCGATCGTTATATTTTAAAACCATTGTCGATAACGTCACTCTCGTCTTTTGCGTCGCTAACGACTGCACCTCGACTGCTATACAATTATTCGAAGACAGCGCGTCGAGAATCAAAGAGAACCGGCGTCGCATTTATTAATAATAATAATAATAACAATAACAATAATAATAATAATAATAATAATAATAATAATAATAATAATAATTCTTATTATTGTATAATCGTTCGAGATCGTACGCAGATATCGTACGCGAATAAAAATAAAAAAAAAAAATATCATCAAAATCGTAAGCTGGACCGTCTTACCTCCCAGGACTCGCGCGTCAGCTCGGATATCTCGCCGACTTTGCCCTCGCCGTCCTTGTCCTCGTCGGCGCCGGCGTCCCCGGCCTCGCCCGACTCGCGGGGCGTGAGCTCCGGCGACAGGTCCGTGTCCGTGTCGGAGAGGATGTAGCCACGCTCCCTCCAGTAGTCCTCGTCCAGCTCGCCGTAAAGCGAGGGCACCCACGCGTGGATGAACCTGTAGAGGTCGTCCACCCTAGGTAGAGAGCGAAAGAGAGTTAAATAAAGAGTGGATAAATAAACGATGGATAGAGCGACAAATTTTAAATGTTTTTTTTTTTGTTTTTTTTTTTTGGGTGGGGGAGGGCATTTTCCTGTTCTGATTGGTCGCTGGAGGGAGGGGGAGGGTAGGCGAAAAGTTATCAAAACGATTTAATTAATTATCAAGCAAGTTATACGTAATCATTTTTTTTCTCTGTAAAGTACACTATTATTATAATTAATCGCGTGTACAAAGTTAAAAATTTTTTTTTTCACTTTCATTAAATATTATATTATATTTCATCGTAGAGTGCAACGTTATTCTTAACATTACTTTACGGCCTTCAAGTAAAAAATAACCGTCGACGTTGCAAATTTCAATTTTATTTAATCTACTACCGTATGAAAAAAAAAAGAAAACAAAGCACAGTAATTAAATTACGTTACTATTGTTAAATTCGCGTACGATAAGGTTGCGCAATGGATTTGTTCGCGAATAACAGCAAAATTGAACTGCGTTATTTTTAATATTATTTTAATATTATTTTTAATATGATTTTTAATATTATTTTTAATATCATAAAAAATTTTCTATAACGTACCGTGGACAAATTAATATTCCAACCTATTTCGCATTTTATTATTTGTCGCGCTTTATCAGCAAAGCTATATATTTAATTTACCTCTGTGATAAGAACGGCACCGTTTGACGCGTAATACGCCCCACAGTGGGCGCGTAGTAATTAACGAATTCCATCATCGAGCCCAAAATTGTGTTCATTGTGAAATTCCGCAGGTGGATCTGGATTGCACGCAGCTAATATAAAACGCCCGTTGCCCGGCCAAGCAATCGGCATATATTAATAAGAATTCATACACACGAACCGACCAGTCAACGATGCTTTTCGGGGCATTTATACTAAGCGCACCGACTCTTTTTCCTTTCGTTTGTTCCAACCGTATACACATAAATAATACAATCGCAATCGAGTCGACGCCGCGCCGATGGTGTATAACCTAGATGTACTATTAGGCATGAGCTAAGGAAAGGTAAAGAGGTACAGAGAGAGAGAGGGGGGGGGGGAGAAAAAAAATTAATTCATCCCGTATCGGGTCGATGAAGAGTCAGCGAGCGATAAACCGCTGATGCGCGCAGCTTATTTATACGGCGCGCGAGGCAAACATGCCTATATACGTATATCTATATAATGCGCGTGTGTGCCTCCCCCCGGCCGCGTCCTCCCCCGCGCACCCGTCGCGCGGCCTGGCTCTACTCCTCTGCGCGAACTGCCTATACAGGTGCTACAATGTGTATGTATATCTATATATATATATATATATGCCTCGAGTTATAAAGGCGCGCGCGTGTGCGTGCCCGCGTGGAAGAGATCCAAATCCACAAAAGTCCTCGACTGACTCTGCTGCCTGTTCTTCCTCTAATTTTAAGCGTTAAGGAATGCGCACGGATCGAAAGCACGCGCTTACGCGCGGGCGCAGAGAGATAAAGAGAGAGAGAGAGAGAGAGAGAGAGAGAGGCACATATACACACGCACAGAGGCACACGCGCGCGCGCTCGCAACACAACAGAGACACGTACACACGAGAGACAGGCTCTTTTCTATTCGGAGATAGTCGGTTTTCAAGAGAGTGAGAAAGAAAAAGAACGTGGGGGGGGGGGTTACAGAGGAGAGAAAGAGAACGAGAAAACGCGGCTTATAAATGTCGTCGCGAAAAGGCGAAAAAGGTGCGGCGCGCACTGCACGTAACGCGTTATTGCGCTTATAGCTTGTGGGCGGGCACTGACGAGCAATATGAAGAGAAGCGGGGAACAGGCGTGTATATATATATATATATATATATATATATATATATTCATAAATGACGCGCGGTGCGACAGTGCGCGGCAGCGGTGGCGGCGACGAGGAAGCTTTCGCGCTAGATCGCGAAAAGCACGTGCCTCTCGAGCGTCGGAGCGGTTTCCCGTCATTTTTGTTTTTTGTTTTGTTTTTTTTTTTTTTTAATTTTCTAATATTTTTTAGTTTTCTTCCAAGCTTGAGTCTCGCCGTACGAACCTGCACGTATTTTAGATACATGGATGAGCGCCGATAGTTGCAACTTATACTATATATATATATATATATATATATATATATATATATATATATATATATATATATATATACAATACGAGAGCGGGAACTGGCTAGCTCGATGCGTTTTTTTACGAGGCTTATAATAATGCGCTTGTTTCTATATAGATGTAGTAGTCTACCGCGCGCCGCGCGGTGTCAAGAGCAAGAACAAGAAAAAAAACATACACACAAACGGCTAATTTTAAGAGAATGACATATTATTTCTTTTTTGCGAAAGCTCTTTGTCTTCGATAATTTGCTATATCCGTCGTTTTAGCCGATGGTTTGTGAAAATGGAACGAGGACACGCAAACTTCTCGTTTATACATAAATTTTTCCTTATTATTGCATGCCATATAAATTCAACGAAGATATATGGATTCTCATGCGACCGCTATATTTGCATTGTAGTATACATGTATATACTGATATTGCGAGAAAAAAATTTTAGTTGTGAAAAAGGCGTATAAAACCGAGTTAAATGTTATCTTTCAATTTTTGCAGATATCAATGTACTAGCATATTAATATCAGTAAATATTGACGTAAAGAATCGATTGACCTTGTGTGATAAATTTTTTATTTTATATACACATATATATATATGTAACATTAAGTATCGATTTACTTGTAACGAAGAGAAGTTTTGAATTTTATTCCCAAAGCAGATTATTTTCACGTTCTATTTATAACTTGTTTGTTCTTATACTTTGTTATGTACCGATTGCTTTATTTGGCACCGAAACCGCCCGCTTACTTAATCGCTGTTTTTCATACATTAGGCTTGCAATACATACAAAATAATTAGAAGTCGTGAATCAGAGTAAAAGTCTGAATGCATATATTGCATTCAATTAACAACAGTTGTGCATATTCAATTTTAGTTAATTTCTAGGAAAATTATTTGGGAAAATTTAAAGAAAATTTCATATAATTTAAGCAAAGTAAATAATGATTACTTTTTTTCCAAGAGTGATTATAATAGATGTAATAATAATGTGATTGTTCTCAGTACAGACACTAAATATTTGTGCGTAAAAATAGAATGTAATTAAACATTGCAATAGACTATATTTGTTAAAAACTAATTTCGTTACATTCATTCGTCACATTAAAGGACTATATGTGTTTTTATAAAACTATATGTGAAATTTGATAAAACTTAAAATTATAATAAATTGACCGTTCTCTGTATTTGACCTAATTGACATTTAGTCGTTTCGAGAAAACATAATTGTTTTGAAAATAAAGATTATATTCGTATTTATCGATACATTTTTTAATGACTCAGGTCATTTTTCGCTGAACTATACCGAAATATGCTTCAAAGCCACGAGAGAAGGAGAAATTTATTGATAATGTAATTATATTTATTTCATATGTAAATTTATTTAATAATATGAAAAACAAATAAAAGTTATTTTTTTCACGATATCCGCGTAAATATAATTAAACGACAAAATGTCGAGGCTCTAATAAATATTGCATTCTCATCGTTGCATTCGTTCATTTATTTTAAAAATATATAATATATAATCTTGAAAAAAAAAATTAAATAGAAAAATAGTTATTCACTTATTCTACTTTCATTACCGGCGTGAGGAAGGGTAGGATCCTGAGATAGTGTACATGAAAAAGTGCAGTTCGTGTTAGCCGAGACGAGTGAGTGACCACAGGCAGCATTATGCAGACGCAAATTTAAACGTATAATGTTTTACTCGAAAATTGATGTAATGTTGTGAAATTTTCCGCAAATATCCTGGAATGTTATCTGGGTATATGGACGCGCCATGCCTAAAAACCGAATGAGTCGGCCCAAGCCAGTATTCGCGAAACTGGCTCGTATCTATGATTTTTTACGTTTCATTTCTTTGTAAAACGAATAAAATTTTGCAAAGGCAAAGGGGCGCAGATGTTGTTATGGCCGATATTACAGATATTTGTATAGTGTACCTATTGCGCGGTATGCTGAACCAATATTCCGGTCGTATTTTCTTCTTTCCATAGCTCATTATGGGGGTAGACCAAGGTATCTTCTTGTCCTTGGGTCTTCCAGTTCGCAATCTCAAATATAGCGGCGGGTCCTCGCAAGAACGCGCTGGCCTTGGTATTAATTCTGTCGAAACGAGAAAAAATTCAATGAACAAATTTAATTTCTCATATGGCGATGTGCTGTTCAACCGATAGGTTGCAAAAAAATATCCTTCACTTTCAATATGTATTAATGGTAAATAAAAATATTGTTTTAAGATGTATTTTATCATACTTATAACACACAAACAATAGTGCGTTAAAACGAGTTTTACATAATCAGTTATAAAAACAATTTATTTGTTATATATTTTTATTTACATAATCAATACCACATATATATTTTACAGTTTACCACTTTAAATTAAACTGTGCCATGTTAAAAAAACACCCTTTAACTGAAAATAAAAATATCTGTACATGTTATGTAGGATTTTGCAGAGGGAAAACTGACAATAATTAGAAGCACATTGATTAAATGTTAACGCATTTATGCACATTTCTAAATTTTATAATTCGCTATTTTCAATCAACAAACATGTTCACACAGTAGTGTACGTATATTTAGTCGTTTCGCAAAGTATCTGTAAAGAAGCTAATAAAGTAAAATTCCAGCAAATTAATTCAATTGATAAAGCGACATGTCACGATAAATAAAATGTAGACTGTGATATTGACAGTCACGTATCAGAGAGCAGTTGACTAATAAACTGTTTAGCTCTTTTAAAAAAAAAGAAATAAAACGACAGCCAAGATTTATTGCGTTTTTTTAAAATTATAATTCTGTATCGGTATTGTACTCAGTGTGAAGTGATAAATGATATGAGAAATTAAGCGACGTTGGAAATCGAGCGATAAATGGTGAAAATATGAGTTATGAGTTACGTATGATATTTTAAACAACACAGCTAAACGGGGAACTATTGATTATATCGTTTTCAGTAGGGTTACTTAAAAAGGGCGCAAAAATAATAATCGATACTCGTATTAAAAAAGCGCATACGCACAATATTATGAGGAAAATAAAAATCCGTTCACAAGTGCTTATTACGTTATTCACCTACCGAGACCTTCGAGTTCGGGAAAATTAGGTGCTTGGACTAGATGGACAACAAAAAGTAGATGACATTAAACGTTCTAGCATGATTTTTTAATCTACTAGGCATTGTGAATTCGGCTATGCAAAAGGTCTAAAAGTATATGTTAAAAGTTTTTTATTTTGACTGTACAGTAAGGAATGTTGTATTGACGCAGAATCAGTTTACTATATGCTTATAATAACAAATATAAATAAATAAATAAACAACAAATTTACTTTTTAGTTAATCAGCAGATTTCACAATGCCAAATAGTGAGTTCGATATGATTGACTATTTCCTTTTAGAACTAAGTGATGAAAAAAATGACGAGAAATAATCGTGTAAAAGTGTAGAGAAAACGTTACATTTTGTTAAAAACTTAGGAAGATAAACATCGCTCGGTAATAAACTAATTGCTGATTCGTGTTTCTAAGTCGACTAATTTAATTGCAACATAAAACTCACATTTTTGGTTGAATTTGACATAAAGTAATTTTTTCTTTAAAAAAAAAAAAGAAAAGATGTTCGTGTAAAAATTATGACGCGTATACACATTCTGAACTTTTTATCGCCCTCTGCATTTAACTATTGTTCGTTGTACTCTTTTCGTTCAAATTGTATATATCCAATTATTGAAAGTAATTGTATTCAACATAACAAATTATGTCCCATGAGTTGCTCGGATACTCACTGTCAAAGCTCAGGAATAGCTCGGGCATATCTTCGACCGAAACCATACTGCGATAGTCCAATCTTGGCTGTACGGCGGTCGGTTTGCTGCCTCGATTACTGTCCACACTACTGCTTCCAGACGAATTCAGTGGCTGCTGTCTTATGAAAGTGCCGACGGAAGAACGCCTGAAGAAAAAAAACGGTGCCATTTTAGATTCGGGAAAGCGTGAAAACTTTAACGATAATAACGTTCGACGGTACGAGAATTTTTTTTTATTATTATTTCATTTTTATTCATTTAAGATACAGTATCAATATCAAATAGTCGCCATTACTTTCATATAAAATTTGTTTGTTTGTTTTTTTTTTTAAAGATTTCCTTATTTTTACTGTAAATTCTCATAGCTTCGAAGATACGTATTTGATGGACATTTAAAGCCTTAAAGTAGGTGTATAGCAAAGGGCAGGGCAGTAAACATTCAAAGTGAAATTAATCCTTGAATGTGAAGCTATTAAAATAGTAACTAAAATGTGTCGGATGTTATGCAAATGACCAATGATATTCCATTTATAGTACTGTATGTATAAAGCGTAGGCAAGACATGAGTAACGTTGATTTCCATGCCGATATTAGAGGTGGAGCTGAAAAGATTCTTTATTTCATTTGTTTAAAATGATAGGATTTTAAGGATGTGAAGAATGGATTTTTGAACGATAGATTCTAACAATTTAGTTACGTTGCTGTAAATTCTTATGCTACTATCTTAAAGGTAAGTGAAAAGTTCTGTTATATAGAGGAAATACTTTATTCTTTAAGGTGTAATATAGGACAGACAAGATTTTTTATAATTAATTGTGTCGTACATTCTTTTGTTGCCATGAGGTATTATTTTGTAAAAGTATTTAACGTATATATATAGTTAACTACTAATTTTGACATTGAAACATTTAAATGATGCAACATTAACTGTACAATTTACAATACACGTAAACTATTTGACATAGGTACAAATATTACCATAAAATTATATTTGATACGATAAACCCTGATTAGAACATTTTGTTGAAAATTGTCATAGAAAATTGACAGATTTTTTTTTTGAACTTGAACGAGTACTAATATTAAAGTTTATTTACGAATTTTAATTTATTTACGATAATCGTCAAGCAGGCTTTAAAAAACATTTATTCAATTTTTGTAATTTTCAATTTTATTAAACATTTTCAATTAAAATAAATTTGATATACTAAATATTTATATAATAATTCTACTGTATATGTATAATGGAATTAGCTAAGAATTACAATTTCATACAAATTTACAAAATAATTGTATCAGTGATTCCTAACGCAAAGATGCTAATATCTTGTAATTTGCCTTTCCAAGCAGGGTCACTTCGATTTTTTGTGTGTGTATGTTTTTTTTTTTATTATAATATAGTACAGTAGGTAGAGAAAACTAAGTTATACATTACACAAACAGCCAAGTATAGAGTATACATTAATTGTGAGATAGATAGATAGTAAATAGTTGAGCATTATAGGAAATTAGATGGGGGCATCGGGGACGGTCCAAACTCACCCTGGGAAACCAACTGCGCCCGGAGAGAATATCGGATTGATCGAGTCCTGCGAGAGAGAAGAGGCGGTGAGTGGAGGTGTACCTCCAGCTCTACCGCCGCTCTCTTCACTGGGAGTTTTAGCGAACAGGCCGGAACTAAAGTCGCTCACTAAGTTGATCGGCGAGCTTATTTTTGTACATACCGACACCATTTACAAATTAGTTAGTTTAAAGTGAAAGTGGTTATGCAGGGAGTACAGAGAGGATAAAGATTAGTTTAAACATATTAATTATTTAGTCTTTATTTTATGCGATGACTCATTGTCAATTTATATGATTAAATTTCATTTTACTCTGCATCGAATGCAATGACGATCTATTTTACAATAAAAATAAAAGCAAAAAGCTGTCCATAGCATGATTATAGCGAAAGCGAATTTCGATTTTATGTGCTTTATAAAATCGAAATAAAAATCTTGTTCTTGCTTTAATAAGTTAATTTAATATGTTAAAATTTTAATCAAATAATACTTTTTTATATGATATCATGCTCCATATAATTATTATTTTAATCATAACTGGTAAGTGCTTGAAAAAAATTAAGCTTCATTTGTCAATAATCCTAATACAAAAAGTAAATTTTTATTCAATTATTCAAGAATTGAAGTCACTAAAAATCAAGAGAGAAAACTTCCGCCGTATTAATTAATAGCGAAAAGCCTTACCTAGAGAAAACTTTACTAAACACAGAAGAATGATGACTATCAGCACTGTTCGGAAGGCTTGACATTTTATCTGATGGAGGTTTGCTGTCTTCGTCTTTTGTCTCTCCTGTTAGACCTTCCATCCATGAAAGTGGGTAGGAAAGTCTCTTCAGCATCTAAAAATCATTATTATTAGAAATACATTCAAAGTTGGGTGGTAAATTTAATTAATTTGTAACTAGAAAACTGTTTTTAAGATTCATAAAATTTTATTTTTCCATTTGTCAGGATAAATATACAATTAGCGTAAAAAATATATGATTTTTAAATACTAATTGCAAGAGCAATATTATGTAAGTTATCGTTAAAATATTAGACGTTCCGTTTTATTTATATTTAATTTTTAGCTTTTTAAATAGAATACTTTAAATGTATGTATAAGTTCAAAGAAGATATGATTATGTGAAATACGTGAAATATTATCAACAAATTGATTGTTTGCGTTAAAAATGATCAGTAAAGCTCAGTTTAAGAAGTTATCTAAAATTTTCGAAATGAAAATTGGAAGATCATTGGATACGATGATTTAAAAATTAATAGATTCATTTTGCTCAAAAATGTTGCCTCAAATTATTTTGTGCTATTAATTTGTAAAGTGGTAAAACCCGCGTGAAACATAGAAATTGCCGTTTTGCAAGAAATCCACCGCATCAAATAATTTTATTTTCTTCCTTTCATATCAATCAAAAATGTGTAAGTCTGGCAGTTGACAAAAAAAAAAATATCCAAGAACACTACCTTGCAATACCATAAATATTTATCTATCTATATTTTATTTTCAATATAAAAACAGACTATAGAATTTGCAATATCGAGCTCGGTCGTTAAAGAATTATCGGGGAATTAAGAATTATTTTTATCCGTCTAAAAATGTTCCTCGACTGCTTTTTACTTCTACACGAGTTTCAGCCGCTTAATTAGCATCACGGCATTACCTTATTCTTACGAGTCTCCTGCTTATCATCCTCTTTATGATCTTCCTCCTTCTCGTGGTCTTCGCTATTACTTTCCAAACTGAACGAGACCGAGCTTGCCTTTTTTCTGCCGTTTATCGCGGACTCCGCCTCTAACGTGGTAGTTGTGACATTTGTCGGTGCTATGGTAATGGGCGGCACCCAATCTGAGGATAAAACTATGTCAGCGTCTGAGTAAACTTTCTTCGCGACAATTGGCTGAACCACTGGAATAGGAGGATTGGGATCGCGGATGTCAATGCCCGAATCGTGACACGACTGTTTGACTAGAGAACCTTCCTCGTCTTCGGGAATGGCGTTGGATTTTGAAGACTCCGCCTGCAGATGAAGAAGTACACGTCGATTATACGGCAAATTAGAATTTCAGGCGCGATTGTTTATTTAGATTTCTAATATATAAATCGAAATACATTAGCTCGATTAGAGTAATAAATTTCACAAAAAATAATTTGACGATTACTTTTTCTGAATTTAATGAGTCTTGTTGTTCATCGTCTACGGAAAATGAACATCTATCTTTGCTAGGAACTGCCCAATGATGATCAAGCATCGAACGCCTGCGTTCTTCAAGAGTCCTGCTTGACTGACCTCCGCCAATCTCATCTTTAGCAGAAGTATCATCTTTATCTTTATCTTTGGTCGAAGCTTCATCCTGAAAAACAAAATATAATGTATTCACAAATTCTCGTTGTTCAGAATTCTGTAAAGCGAGTATAAAATTATATTTATTGCCATTACCATCATAATAGCAAATACACTATCTAAAGTAATCTCGTTAATCAATTTGTTATTTATCATTAATTATATGAAATTAATAAAAATTAAATAAAAAATTAATGAAAGCGAGGAAAAAAATTACTATATTTTGCAACATCTTATGGACATGTTTCTTACAATGACTGAATAATTTAACATAGCTTTTTACGCTGAACCAACGCATTATGCAAATTTCACGAGCTCTAAATAATTCATTAATTACGGAAAGCACTTTTGCATGTAAAACTGAAACATACAAAATGAGTAATAAATGACTTTTAGTTTGCATTATATAATGTTGTCCAAGTGCCTGTGTATATTACATTGTATTATTCTAAAGAAAAATCGATAATTCTTTAGATGAATAATAAATTGAAATTGTTTCTTTTTGTTGAACTTTTGAGTTTTTTTGTCGAACGAGAAAAATATTATATTATGAAACTTTAAAAAAATATTGTATTATGAAACTTGTAAAATTAGTCAAGAAGCCATAAATATTTATTATGCAATATTATTAATGGCAGTCGTTGAAAAAACAACAACAGGCATCTATTTTTACTACTACTGAATTTTATGCATCAATAGATCGAATAATAACTTATCAATATAAATAAAGCGATTAAAATTTTTATCTTTTTAACAAGATTTCTTTTATGTTATTTAAATAGTAAATTAAAATTATATATTATTACTGTTAATTAAATTTCAAATTTAAATTGCAAAATTGGAAAGCGCAATTTAAAAAAGACACATTCAAAAATGATGAAACATTTACTTTATATACAAAAAATATTATTGTGTATTGGAATTTATTGACAGCTTATGATGTTCGTCAAAAACCTCATTTTTCAGCTTCCAATGGTCGTGCTGTCTAGGTAATATGGTTTAATAAAAACACAAATGTAGTTTTATTGTATTTTATCTCAACGTTTCGGATCACTTTTTTGTATTTTAACCCCTTCTGGAGATAAAGGATTCAGTTAAAAATTAAAAGTTAAAATATAAGCAGTTGTATCAACCAAGTATTAAGCACTTATATCATATATACCGACTATCGGCCATAACTGACTAATAGTTCGTTCGTACAACTATTTATGGTACATTTTATCTTTTAACTGAAGCTTTTTCCTTAAGAAGGGGTCAAAATTAAATAAAGCGATCCACAACTTTTGAGATGAAATACAATAAAACTGCTTTTGTATTTCTGTCGAATTAAATTACTTGGACAGCATGAGCCATTGGAAGGTAACAAATTAGTCGTTTAATTTATTGTTTATTATTCGAAATAATCGACTTGGCTTGACTTTACCATACTTTTATAAAAAGCCTTCATTTATGAAATGCGTAAAAAATTGACGTCATAAGCGATCACCCTCTCTCTCTCGCTTCCCGTACACATTAGATTGCAACAACGTCGCATTATAAATATATAGATCAACATTCGCTACACACACGCGCGCGCGCAGACACATATATCGTACGTTAGCGACGCCGGTCGGCGTTATGAGATCCTTGTCGAAGCCCTTGGGGACGGCGTCGCCCTCGCGCTCGTTGCAGCTGCCGACGCTCATCACGCTGTCGTCCACCGCCAGCTCCGGGAAGTTCTCGCCCTTGCCGGCCGCCGCCTGGCCGCCGCACTTCCTCGGTGACTCGGCGGCATTGGCCGCTGCCGCCGGGTCCTGCTGCTGCTGCTGCTGCTGCTGCTGTTGGCCGGCCGCACCGGCGTTGCCGCCGGGCTTCTTCATGTAATAGATCTCGGGCTTCTTGTCCGGCTGTCCGGTCTCCGTGTGGCCGACGCGCATGTGCGCGATGTCGTAGTAAATCGCGGCGTTGACGATGAATTCCATGGGGGCGATCACGCCGTATGACTCGGGGCCGTGCTCGATCACGAGGGGATCCGAGACGTTCGGGTCGAACATGACCGCGTTCGGCGTCACCAGGAGCACGCCGCCGACGACGCCCTGTAAAAAAGGAAATATACGCACGAGCGCGCGTCATTGCGAGTTGCATGGTCTTGGCAATAGTTCAATCGTCAATATTGGAGATTGTATGCGCTTGTTTATGTGTATTGCAAGTGAATTGCACGAAGACGATAGTCAGATCGTCCTGATATACTGACAAGATGGATTTTTACTCGGATATTTCAGGCTCCGTTCCGCGGGCGATCGTAAGTAAAGGGCAAGTAAGACCTGTTGTTCGATAATAATTAGTTTGCTTCGTATCGATCGACGCGAGGGAATTTTGAATGCTGGACTTATTGATAATCCTATAATTAAAATGCGTTTAACATCGGCATCAATCCGATTGATGCATTGTAAAATCCTGACGCCAATGATACGCCGGCATAAACGGATGTACGTATACGACTCGATGCCTTTACAATCCATTATCACAATCCGCTTAATATTACCGGTATTCGAGGTTATTGGTAGGCTTCGATCAATTTCAATCCACGTATCAATGAGGTCTAATTTGGCTAAGCTTCGAACAAGGATGGAAGCCGCATTGAAATCGCATTATTCGCACGTTACCAGCAGATTAAAATCGTCCGTACCATCAAAAATGGGGAAATTTCGTCGTGCTTAAAGCGGATGCTTAGGGGCTCGAACCGTTTTTATTTCAGTTTAACCAGCGATCTTGAATTGAGGTTAATTTTCAAAATGGATATTAACAGGCATTGGAATCGAATACATTCGTTTCAATGGGAACGAAACTGTACGATGATAGAATTTTGTCATCCCTAAACAAATAGAAAATCAATTTGAATATCATTTTTCGTTTTGATTCAAAATCAGTTTCAATTCGAAATTTTTTGACCGCGGGCAATCTATGCTTCTTCGATATTTTCACAAGAATTTGCGTCAATAAACAAACAATCATGAAAAATTCATGCATCGGCTATAAACAAATAAAGATTTCATTAATTATTATTTCATGTGCACTGACATGCTTCCGGCCAAATCTGTCACAATTCATTAATTCCCGACTAGAAATATATTAGTATACAGTTCAGGATTAGCGGCGACAAGTAGCGAATCTCAAGTCCTATACACAATTTTCGGAGTAAAAACACAAATTTGACTTATACTTTCGCGCAGATATGTGAAATGTGTTAAATTTAAAATGCAAAATTTTGAATGTAATAGTTTTTATTGGTTGTTTTTTCCTTGGAGGCCTCGACGTGTCATCTACAATAATTGTATCGAACAAATACGCAAATCGATAATTGGCATATCGATGTTATTCTGATGAAAAGCTTCTATCCTAAACATAAAACTAATACTATAACGATCGCACTGCTCGTCAACAATTCTTAAAAGCAAGAGCAATGTATCGAAATTCAAATGAATTAATTTGCGATTGTAAAATATGCACATGTATATATAAATAATGAACAATTAGAAATCCATTGGCTTTTACGGACTGATTGAATAAAACCTCCGAGCGAGCTATTGTAAGTGGAAAGTATACGTTTCGCCCTACTTCACCTGATAACCGGCAGGGGGAGGGGGAGAGGGAGGCTCTCTTCGGTGTAGGATAGCGAGTGACCTATTCCCACGGATGTGTATGCGAGGAAAAATACCGCAGAATTGCCAATGCACCTTACATCGTGAGAATGATTATTTTATTTGCGCGAAAAATAGGAAAATAAAAAATAGGCGCATTGTGAAAAAGGGACGCGGATAGAATTATAAAAACCATGTGCTTTCGGTTCGCCGTTGTTAGTAAATGGGCTATAACGCAGGGTCTGTTCGACCTTATGCATTTAACCGGCTTGATTTTTAACGCGAATTGAAACCCATAACCAAGATGTTACTTTAAAACAAAAAATTAATTTTTTTTTTTTTCATAAATAAAATAGTCACTCTTGTGAAATAATACGTATTTTTATGCTTCTGGATGTTTCATGAATGCTCTCCTTACTCCTTACTCTAGAATAGGCCACTTTTGTCGATTGTAACAGCCATTAATTTCTAATTTATAGATATTTTTAATATACTTCAAATCAGTTCATAGGAATTACTACATTGCTGTTATTTTCAATAATACTCGATTAACCGTGCGACACTATCATTATTTTTAATCGGGGCATTAGCAACTGTCAGTAGTATCAGAATGTAGCGTGATGCTTCTGTCCGCAGTATGTATATATATACACAGTAAATAAGGACTGTTGGCTTATACTGCCAAATATAATTTGTAATGGCAAACAATAGCACAATGTTTCGGACTTATAAGTCCCTCTTCAGGTACACAAAGTTAGCAAGCCGTGGCTTGTGAAAAGGGAGCTTTTTAAATCCAATCGCTGTGTTGTTGTTTTCCAATACATGTATAGAATAATATACCTGTCCGTCGGTAATGTGCCGGACCGTGATCTTCAGGAATCTCTCTTTGTACGAATGCACGGCCTCGCTCGTGGCGTTAGCGCCGCCGCCCAGTGGGGTCTTGGCGCGCTCGAGATGCGCCGGCTTCGGCGACACGGGTCTCAAGTTGTTCAGCAGCTCTGCAAAAGTTAAGATGGAAATGAGCGACGGAGGATCGATTCTTAATCGGGGCGACGTTTCGTAAACGTCGGATGATAATAGCGGCAAGGGGGGTGGGGAGGGGTCAAGTCTATATTATAGCATGCATAATTCTGTGTGTTAAATTTTCTGTATATACGTATATGTTCGTTAAAAAGGAAACACGCTTGGCCGAGAGTACCGATATACCTATATGTAGGAACGAACTCGGAAAAGTTCCTCTTCCTCTCGTTTCGACTCATCCAAGGTTTAACCCATTTCAAGGCCGACGAGTATTTATATATATATATATATATATATATATATATATATATATATATATATATATATTATTGCCTCTGACCTATACTGCATTCAGTCGAAATGCGCGCGCCCACGTGCATCAGGGGAGACGGAGCATCGAGCGCGAAGTACCTATATATACATATGCTTTCGCAACAAAGCTCCAAAATGCAAGGAAGAGGGCAAGGAAAGGTGGTATTTTAATTTCTATGTATCATATGACTAAAAACATGTAGCAATTCAAATATAAATCTTTAGATATATATATATATATATATATATATATATATATATATATATATATCACTCTTAATTGCATAGATTATTTATATTAAGAAATACTATTCTTTCATTCGAGAAATTTAAATTTTTAAATTTTTAAAGTTTTAAATTTTGTTTAATTTAAGCAATTATTTCAATAAATTTAGATAAATCATTTATCGAAGTAGGAGTAGAATAAATTTTTATCCAAAACAAATTTAAGCATACATCTCTGTAAAAGATTGTAACATTAATTTATAAGTCCATATGTACGTAACTAATATTACTGTAAGCAAAATAATCTCGAGAAGAGATTCAACTTGCTGAAATAAAAAAAAAAAAACAAAAAACAGTGCGCCTAATCAGATAATTCAATCAATTCCCGACCTTCGCCCATCTCTCAATAATGTATCCAGTAAAATTGGTTCATTAATAATTTTTTTTATGTATGTGTTGTTCGTAATATTATTATTATTATACTGTGTGTTAAATTGTTTTTAATAATTGCAATCGAAAGAAAATAAAATTTTTTTTCAGCTATATTTCGAACAAGTGTAGAAAAAACAAAACGTGAGTTTCAAAATTTTACGCGCCTTTGTAGTTCAGAGGATACTATAGAACGAAAACATGATTCTTCTATCGCGTTGAACTTTTCTAATGAACTTTGTTTTATATCTCTCGCTGGAGAAAGTTGGAACTGAATCTAACTAAAAATTAAAGTATCTAAAGAGACAAGGATAAATTATAGTATAATTATTGTTATTTGTTTTAAATTATAATTTATTTAGACTATATCGCCACTAATCTTAGCTGTCCAGATTTTGTTTCCGATCATCAAACTAATCATTCTGATTTCCTCGCCAATAGGCTTCTTATTTATTAAATCGAGATTTACATGAAGCCTCAAGTAGAGTTGATTTATTTTTTGAATATTATGCATTGCTGATATTATTTAATGTTTTAAAAATAAGTATATATAATGATGTATAAATAAAATGAAACGTCTTATATTTATTGAAGCTCGACTTGATTCATAAATATCGTTTTTAGCTCAGTATGAGAATTCTTATTTTATTAATAAATGTGTACAAACGTTATATACAATATTATCAATATTTTGTGGTATAATGTTAATTAATATCTATATTTATTATTTTATTATTATATTTAATCCCCTAATGAATGGACTAGTTGAGAATTATAGAGATTGCGATAACTGTTATAAGTTTTTGATCACTTACGTGTATCGAGAATGAAATCGACACCCCCCCCCCCCAACGGATACTAGCACATTTCAATTGGTTGCGTAGACGACTATTATTATTAGCAGAATTAGTTATTTTTCGCCGAAAACAGTCCCGCACGTGGCAACGCGCGTAAATAACTTTTAAGTTCAATGTGAAATCCTCCAGACAAAAAAGCCATTTACAAATTTAATTGCGTAGAACTCGCAGGCTTCTCTCATTTTCACCGATCGGTATTATGCGTTTTTCAATCATTTGGGGATGGGGGGAGGGGCAGGAGGGCGTCGGAGTCAAGTACCGAAACTCGTAAGCGGGTATCGATAATTATGCCCTTTCATTCCTCGTGCGAATTGCTGTTAAAACAGCAATAATAATAAATCACAAAACAACGAACGTTTTAAACGATACAAATTGAAAACTTATTACGTACTGAGTTATCGACTACTGGCTCAACTAGCTTCGGTATATCTGTATATATCAGAATGGTCGTGAGGGAAAGTCGGCCACGTACCGACTAAAGCTCTCGGAAGCCCCGAATCCCAAGGTCTTAGACTTTAAAAAATGAACAAGTCAAAGGAAGCTTGCGCACGTGCTAACTGTTATGGGTTGTCGAAGTGAGACGGGCCGGGGTAGAAAAAAAAGAGAAGGAGAAGTAGAAGATGTGCGAGGGCGGGGGGGGGGGTCACCGGGTCGTAAAAAGCTGTATAGGTGCCATGCGACGATCAGCTGATCGTCGCCGATGGCACTGTGACCCCATTTCATACGCCCTTGCCCAATCCGAGTACTACAAACTATAACGAAATTCCAGATCTGCCACAACGTAGTTGCGGACTCTTGCGAAAGTTACCGTACGGGGTCATATATATATTTGTAGCCATTTCATTGAGTAATTACCGGTAAGAATACAATACTTACCATCTGATCGAATTCGACGCGGACTTTGGTGCATTTGAACTCGACACGTAAAATGAATCGGTAAAAATTTTTTTTTTCCTATATTGGTACAACCTTTCTTGATGTCCCTGTGAAATTTGAGCGCCATATCTCCATTATCGTGTATTTGTCAGCTGTTTGTTTACGAAGCAAAAAGTTTGTCTGGCGATATTGGACTATGGACTCATGGTGCGTTCCCCGAAACGAATTTTTGAGTTTCGGAAAGAGGAAAAAATCACAAAGCCAAATCTGGCGAATACGGTGGGTTATCGTGGTGAAAAACCCATGAATTGTCTGCCCATAAATGCATCGTAAACAAACAGCTGACAAATACACACTAATGGAGATATGGTCCTCAAATTTCACACGGACATCAAGAAAGGTTGTACCAATATAGCAAAAAAAAAAAAATTGTACCGATTCAGTTTACGCGCGTAATTTAAATGCCCCAGTCCGGGTCAAATTCGATCATATGGTATATCATAAGTATTGAAAAATTTTTATTTCTTTTTGTGCGTTTAAGAATTCGTTATACGCCTAATAAGGCTACTCCGTCAAATATAAGTAGAGGGGGGGGGGATCGTTTAGACCAAAACGTATACGAAATAGATAATTCATAGTTGTATGTTAATAATTTTTCAATTTTCACATACGTTATATGTACATATTTATCTCTCAAAATTTAAATTTAAATGTGTTACAAAAAAAAACATCGATTTTTATTTCTGTACCTATATACCAGATAATTCTGTGCGTTCTATTGACGGAGAGCAAAGTTGCATCTTGATAAAAGATTTTGAATTGTAATTTTAATAAATTCAGATGGCCTTTATAAGTAAAAGGAACCCGTAGGGAATTATGGAGTTTTTGTCTTGTAGCAAAACATGGAGATGACAAAGAATTGATCTTAGTTATTAGATATATGTATGTTTTATTTATTTTTATTAATTTTTTGATTTATTTATGTATTGTCAATTGCTTATTAGGTTTATGTAACTACATGTATGTGTGTGTGTGTGTGTGTGTGCGCGCGCGCGCGCTAGGGAGAACGAACAAGAGAAATTTTAAAATAATTGATTTATAAACAGTAAATAACGTATGTATAGTACGTGAACGCTTAAGTTGAATGGAACAAAATAAGCATGAACTGCTATAACGCATATAAAATGAAAGTTATATTCAATAAAAATTGTAATGTGAATTTCAGATGTAGATTGGTAAAAGTAAATAGTTAAAGAAGTTGTATCTAACAAAGAAATGCAGGGGGCAGTGGAAATTCTAAAAACTTAGCACTCGATAAATAACATGTACATTAATTACATGTATGAAAGAGGTAAGGTAAAAGCAAGAAAGTAAATGTATCGTTGTACGACGATATCTTTGATAAAAATCAAATAGAAAACGACGCGCTAGGACGTCCCTTTACTCGGGAAGCCCTTCGAAACCCGGCGCCCGGGCGACGGGACGGGGCGCGATTGCTCGATTGAAAAATCAAGAAGAATCCGTTTTACATCTCGTTATTTTTTCTTTCCTCGTGCATACACGTAGCAATCCCCCGCTCACAGCGGCACCGTCGGAGTTCTGGATTATTCACAGCGAGAAATAGAAGCTCATTTCGTTGATTTACAATTGTTGATCCGTTTAGGTATACTGGATCGGTACGGCGACAAACGATATAACCTGCGGTACTTTTGTTACATTGCTAGCATATGGGAAATCGATAAAGTTATTGGTATTTTTATTCACAAAATTTCAATACAGACTTTCAAATATATATATACGGGGCATGGAATTAGACTATGGCCGTAATCTCTAGAACGTAGCGATGGGAATTCAATCAGCTAGATTAATGCGTTCGCCCCGTGCGTCCGGAGGGAGCGGTTGAGAAAATCGATCGACGCGCCCATGGAGATTAGGATATCCTGAGCTCTTGGACTATTTATTTACGCGGGCTTTGCAATTATTTCAAAAAAAAAAAATAGACTATTCTTATTTATGGGTTATTAATTACGAGCAAATTGGTAGAAAACACTCGGCATTTTCAATTGAATATGCTTACCGTAACCTTGCTTTTTCTTACTCTATTACGGGATGATACGCATTGCACGATTCTACATTACGTAAACGGATAACGTGAACTCGGAATAGACAAATGAAATCTAAACGAAGATCGTCGGATTTATAATCGAGCATTATTATGCATTTCTGATGGTTTCGTATGTTATTTCTTTAATCCCAAAATTTCCATCTAACGTCGGTGTAACTTTTTTCCATTTGTATTAGATGGATTATTTTAAAATTACTTCTATAAACCGTATGTTATTTCGTTCTAGAGCTCGTTACATTCGTAAATGTCAAAAAAAAAGAAAAAAAACATACGGTGCGCCGGTATAGAGCAGAATAAGTGTTCTTAGCGTATGATTTCAAGATAAGGTTCAAGATGCTACATTAAATATATACGTCCAAAAACAAAAAAAACCATTCGAATAGCGTTCAAAATCGCGTCCAAAAAAGAAGAAAGAACAAAACAAAAAAAAAACATTGAATCCCACGGAAACTTTGTGATAACCTTGGCTTTTCAAAGATGACTGAATATGCTCGAATATATACTGTTTCTAAATATCATTCTCTTACTCTGTACTATCTTAAATTTCAATTTCACGTGTCAATTTTCTATCGATATATACAGATAACATTGTAGCTTCACCGTTCAGTTTTACTCATTGCCAGTGTGCTGGTGATTCCCCCATTCCCCTTCCGCCAACACCCCAAAGTTACAGAACCCACCACGATAAAGCAAACAAAAAAAAAAAAACAAAACAAAAAAAAAAAAAAATAAATTAAGCAGCGCACGTCCAGCCAATCGGTCGAGTTTTACCTTTCTCCTCGGCCGGCAGGTCGTCCTGGCCGTCCTGGTCCTGGGTCGCCTCCGAGCCCGTCGACTCGGACCTGCCGTCGCCGGGCGCGCCCTCGCCCTTGGCCGGCACCCAGAGCTGCTGGCCCGAGTAGACGAAGGTGCCGACCAGCCGATTCAGCTTGCTCAGCTCCGAGGGCGTCGTGTCGAAGCGCGCCGCGACGGAGGTGAGGGTGTCCCGGTCGCCCACCTGAAATTTAAAGGGTAAATTTAGCGGCTTATTAGTTTACGCGGGGATTTATTCACTCTCACTCTCACTCTCTCTCTCTCTCTCATCCTTATGTCTATTATCGTCTTTGTCGCTGTGACAGACCAGCTTAAAATCGTATATGAACTATGGGGAGTGGTTTCGGTGTTTTCACCTCCTACCCCCCGCAACCTCGTCCACGTACGGCTCGACGAGACTATAGGGCGATTTCGACGCAGCCTATACACAATCAGGAATTCATTTTGTATTTGACCGTTCACAGATTCTTGAATTGTTCTTTAGAAGGCAATTTTAAAGATTTTATAATGATATTTTTGTCTATTTTCTTAAGTTAGAAATATATATATATATATATATATATATATATATATATATATATATATCGAAAGAAAAAGTATCTAAAGGAATGAGTTTACGTATTGGAACAACTGAATGTTTATATTGTTTTACCAACGAGAAAACAAGATTTTCCTCTATTTTATTCTATTTCACGCTGCGTAAGGTAAAAAGTATCTATTCAAAGGAAAAAATTAATATAAGTATCTTTAATTTAATTGTTATTAGGTTTAGAAGATAATGTAGAGGGTAAAACCTTTTCTTACTATTCTGATGTCCATCTTAACGTTACAACGATATGTCTATAAGATAAGAATTCCAATAAATTTTAAATTCCCAAAACATATAAATAATTGCAAACTTTTAAGTAACTACTCGGACTACCGGCAAACATGAAAGACTATAAAATTATATAAGTTAAATATCTAAATTTTTTCTAGAAAAAAAGAAGGTAAATAAAAACTATTTCGCTCGAGCTATGTAACTATTTGGAATCAATCTTGAAGGATTCTGTAAAAGCATAAACAAAAATCTATTTGCCTAATAATCCTCACAAATGATTACTCAATTTAGATAGTTTATGATCGTTTACGCAATCGGCCATTTTTCCCATTATAATGTAATCAATTTTATTGTCACAATTGCGAAATAAATGAAAACAAAAACTAAAGCAGTAACTTCATACTTTGGATGTTAAACTTATTCTTAGTATATTCTTATCCAATCTTATCTGGAGTTAAAAACAATAAATAATTAGTTTTTTTTCTTATACATTTATCAAAAAGGTAAAGAATAATATTCAAGATGATAGTTCTGTATACAGTTAGCATATTTATTTCCAATATATACAGCTCGGTGTTAAGTTTCAACATAATTATTTTTTGGAAGAAAAAAATTAACATAGTTATTTGGTGGAAAGCTCTTCTTTACAACTAGCGTTTAATTTAATTTGAGCACATTTTTTAACTTAAATTCTAACCTAAAATTCTCTTAATTAAAAATGTTCTCAATTACTGAAATCACAAATACTTCAATTGAAATTTAATAGTGCCAATGATATTAAGTTATGTATAGATACACACACACACACACACACACACACACACACACACACACACACACACACACACACACACACACACACACACACACATTGAATTTTTATTAAATATAGTAAGTGGAATGTTAAAATAAAGATACACGAAATAATCTTTTAACATGAACTTTCTTACAAACAAGGAAAGAAAAGACAGCTGTTAAAACGAAAGGACGACGTAAGACTCGCTGCAGTACTCGAAATTGAAAACTCTGCAAGCCTTTGTGAGAAATTTAAAACCTATAAAAACACATCGGGCATCTAAACAATAAACTCGATAACTCATTTGCCGCGCAGGGCAGCAAAGCGCAGACCGTAATAAGACCAAGTGGACACATATGTTTACATCCTTTTACGATACCGTCGATATACATTACGATATATATATATATATATATATATATATATATATATATATATATATATATAGTGCGTTAAATTTCTAAGAAAGAACTTTACGCCCACAACACTATTCGTCAAATTAATTTTCTTTCTTCATCCAGATATAATAATACACGATCGGAAGGAAGAAGAGAGCAGAAGGACTTTTCGAATAATTGGGCGCTCTTGAATCCATCCGGGGCAATTTTCTCTTTCTGCATATAACATAATACTTTGCCGACTGATGTCTAATATTGCAGATGTGTAAGGCGTAAAATATAAAAATAAGAAGGATCCTATACTCACAATGAGCAGAAGATATCTCTATTCATCTTCGCATAACGAGTGAGGGGTAAAAAAGGGGAAATAACTATAAAATCCGTTCTTTTCCTCTCGGGAGTCGACTTTAGAAGCGCAAGGTCGTATTTTTTGTTTATTTTTTACACTTGAGACTCGTGGTACTTGAACTTACCGAAAGTAATTGGTGTAAAGCATTGGAAATCGATTCTCTTAATAACGAGACGGCGAGGATGATGCGCTTGCAGTGATCCGTGAAGGGTCATAATTGGTATTTTTGTATATATATATCTTTGTCAATCGGATTATTCGCATCGGTTAAATTGAAAAAAATCCCGCGTATTTTTTTAAAAGGCAGCCTCGTCTTTAGATAAATGGCTGAGCAAACTCTTATAGAGGGGACGACGGTCCGACAATCTTTATTCGCGGACATACACATAACGGGACTTCAATTGCGCCCAAAGTGTCGATAAAAGAAAAAAAAATAGCCAATAAAAGAAAAAAAACTATATATATATATATAGATATGCGCGGAAGAAAATCCCGTCTGCGATCCCGTATCGATAACGCGCGAAATGCCGATATCGTCGCGTATATAGAGGAGGGCCGCAGGGGGGGAGGGGTTACGGGGAGCAATTTTACGGATCGCCGATAATGCGCGCATCGGCTTTGGCGCGCGCGCGCGCGCGCGTGTGTATTATCAGTGGCACTCGTTGCGGATATCCGCACATGGGGCATTCTTTGCGGATTGCGGGCGAACGTTAACGACACGTGGTGGGGAGTACGGGGTCGACTATACGGGCACTCTCTCTCTCTCTCTCTCTCTCTCTCTCTCTCTCTTCCCCTTATCGCCATCTCTATCTCTTCACTCGAATTACGCACACTCGGCGCCGATACGAGAATTTCAATAAGGACTTATCTTCTCGTATGCCATTATACAGGGCGCGCGCGTTAAATCGATAGGGCACGCACCAATGCACGGCGGGATCGGCTTCGAGAATTTCCCCCCTATTCATATCCTTCGCGCATACCCTATTACTATATACGATTTTCTCGCATATGTGTAGTTCACGCGCGGATATTGCCTTTTCTTCATTCCCCGCTTTTCCGTTGTTCATATACATATATATATATATATATATATATATATATATATATATATATATATATATATATATATATATATTAAAGAAGAGTAAAATAGTTTCCTCTCTACGACGATAATGTTGCTGTCCTTTTGTTGCATTTATAATCACACGAGTTTGGTTGCTATATATATTGTACACACTGTTTTAACAATAAAAATTTCTAGAGCCTGTATTGGAAAATCCATACGTTGCTGGAGGTAGTTTAGAAATTGGTCGTGCCTAACTTATGGCGTTTCAGCGATCGGTTAACTGAATTGGAAAAACCGGCCGGATTTAGTAACCTCCCTCGCTCACCCCGTTATTTTCTTCCTGTTGGAAGCCGTCCAAAGCGCGTGGATTATATTGTAAAATGGCGCAAGATCCGTTTCGCGTTTCCTATATATATATAAAATATGCCTGCGAGTGTGAAATTGCATTTTGCATTACAGGATAAGAAGAAGGGTATAAGGGGAGAAGAGTTGGCAAATTCAGTTTACGAATTGAAAATATTATATATATATATATATATATATATATATATATATATATATATATATATATATAAGACGGAATTACTTAAAGTACAGTTAAAAAAACTACTACTAAAACATTATATAAAAAATAAAAATAAAAATAACAACTTATTCCCTGACGACTAGTCAAAATGCTTCGAAACATTGGACCAGGTAGATAGAAAGTTTCGGAACATTAATGGTGCGGGCATTGTGGACCTTTTGCTATAATGATTTTCTTTCTTTAGTAGGATTTTTTTATTATTTCTGATTCTACGAGGGTCCTCATAAACATAACCAATCCGATCATGACTGTGTTACTATAAATGTATTATTTTACAAAATCTATAGGCACATTAAAAGTACACGTCAGTTTATTTTACAACAGTCGACTTGCGTAAAATTTTCATTTTTACCAATTCAATGGGAATCGGTTACGTGTGTTAGGGAGTTATAAACAGTCCAGGTCACGCAGCAGGCCAGTGCTGTATTTACAACAAAGAAAAAGTATTGACAAAAAAAAATCCTAATGTCAAGTTGTATTATTGTATTATTAAACTGTCGGCAGCGAGCCCAGGTACGGGCAAAGCTCAATAAACGCGAAACTCGAAGCATAATCATTATACGCTAAACATTATAACGCTAAACCTCGTCGTTCCGACGGTCGATCATTCGACACGCACGTCATCTCGAGAGCGTTTCATTACGCGAGTGCGAATCCGATGAAAGCGAGATCGGCGCAAAAGGTTTCAATGGTTTTAATCGCGATTCAACGAGATAACGCGCCGACGACAGTGTACGCACCCAGCTAATTAATTTCGAGCGCGCCAATTGTCATGCTCGTGAAATAAGCTTTCCACGGGAATATCTTGAGTCACGGATCACAGATTGGGCGGGCACGTCGAGTGCGCGCCGAGTGTCGTAGAAACCAAAAAAAAAAAAAAAAAAAAGAAGCACAGAATTCGCCCGACGCATTTTATTATCTCTTTGGAACGATCTAGAGGGCCGACTATGGCTAATAAAAAAAAAAAAAACATGTCTCGCAGAGCACGCGCCTCATTCAATTCGTCGTCAGGGCCGGATTGCTAATTCTTTGGATTCCCGGATGTGTTTTCTTGCAGCGGCCCCTCACCCTCCCTCTTTCTCACGAGCAATCGACAAAGAATAAAACAAAAAAAAAAAAAAAAAACAAACAACAAAAACAATAAGAGAACAGGGAATTTAGGTAAATTGGCAAGTGAAAAGAAAATTTCAACGCTTATTGAGAGTTGCATCCATAACCAGGATCAAAAAATGCGACACTCGCCCCCAAAGTCTCGCGTGACTAAAAAAAGAGAGAAAAAAAAAGTAACGATTATCATTAGAATTTCACCGTCGTGCCGTGGGCTAGTCGGCAAGTAAATCATCAGAAACGGGAGAAATTCGTTTCGTCGCGCGACGTTGGCCAGCGTCGAGAGTCTGAATAAACCTGCCTGCCCCGAGTCAAGTGCTCCGAGCCGCAAAAATCAATCGACAAACCGCGGGCATCCGCGAGCGATGAACGGGCAATTAAAGCCTCCAGTGGCGCGAAATCGCGTCGAGACGCCGGGTAACGAGGAAACATCCGCGAGGCACGTTTTTCCAAAGGGCGACGCGGGATGCTTAGAGGAGATCCCGAGTCCGTTAGCAATCTCGCACGTGATTATGCCGCTCGAGTGGCTTTCGATGTATTATTTAGAGGAGGGCCTCGATGATCCAACGATTACTCTCGTACCATCTTCTATGTACTCGACGATGTGGTTCAGTGATAAAATAAACTGATTCCTTTATCTTGACAAGGATTTTCCTCGTATGTTCGTTTGTCGATCTCAAAGGAAATTCTCGATCCATTCCAAAATACCGAGCAATCCTCGTCGCTTCTTTCGTTTCTCTCATTCACGATCCCCCTCCCCCCCGCCGCGCCTTGTATTACATATATGCATCGAGGCAAAACAGCGCGCGCGCGCGCGCAAGGACTTTAACCGGCTTTAATCCACAAACGACGCGCATTATGTACACGCGGCCGAGCAGCAGCAGCAGCAGCAGCAGCAGCAGCGCAGCAGCAGCGATAGTCAACGAGGCGACGAGGGAACAGCGTCGAGGTAGACGGCGCGCTTGCCGGTAATCTGCAGCTTCCTGTCCCAGATATTACTTTCGTTCCGCGCTCGCGCGAGAGGATAATGGCGCTCGAAGGAGGTGGTGCGGGTGAGGGGGATGAGGAGGGGCGCTAGCTTGAAAAGAAACGAAGGAGGCTCGCTCTCGCCCGTGCTCCTTCCCGTTTCGCGCGGCCCTTCTGTACCCAGGGTATATATATATATATATATATATATATATATATATATATATATATATGTGTGTGTATTGAGCGAGAGAGAGAGAGAGAGAGAGAGAGAGAGAGAGAGAGAGAGAGAAGGGGAATAGGCAGATATGGAGACAAATAGCAAGAGGAGTTATTCGTATATATACGTCGAAAAAGCGGGATGAAAGAAGAAAGCGAAAATGGATAGCTTCTCGTTGAGAGGAAGTAGTCGTTGGTGGTAAGAGTGGAGGGAGGAAGGGGACACACAATGGTCGCGCGGGCGCCTGCGTCGAAATGATGATTATTATATACTATATATCTATATGTATATGTATATATGTATATGTATATGCATATTATATATATATATATATATATATATATATATATATATATATATATATATAAAAGGAGGAGGAGAGCGCGCGAATCTTTTTTCCCTCTGCGAATGACCCCCAACCAGCGCCCGAGAGGAACGAGGCGCGCATTGTTTCCGAATCCTTTATTATTTCGCTCGCTCTCTCCCTCCCCGCCGTCTTTCTTACTTTTATTCGCACCCCCTTCTTCTCTCTCTCTCTCTCTCTCTCTCTCTGTTTCTCTGTCTTTCACTCACTCACTCACTCGTAGCTCACTCCCTCACTCACTCCTAGCTCACTCCCTCACTTCTCCCGTTCCTCGCTATCGCGATTCTCGATGAAAAGAGCAAGAAACGGACGCGGATACGGGCAGTCAGGGAGAGCCCGGGCAGAAAGCTTTTTCGTCACGTTCTGAATTTTCCAGAGAGCGAGGAACCGGAGGAAAGGAGATGTCGGACAAAAATAGGGAGACAAAGAGAGAGAGAGAGAGAGAGAGAGAGAGAGAGAGAGAGAGAGAGAAAATAAGGAAGCAGAGTTTTTCCCCGCGCGCGGAATATCAATGGAGGACAATTGCCGACGCGCAGAGAGGTATCACCGAGAGAGGCAAAAAGGACACATAACATTATATATATATATATATATATATATATATATATATATATATATAAAATGCAAAAAGCAGAAATTCGAGTTCTATATATACCCAAATAAGATTATTGCAAAAGTAGCGGAACGACTAATTATCTTGCTCGAGATTAGATTTTCGAGGAAAAAAAAATACTAACAACATAACTATCAGGGATTTTCTCCCGGTATCTCCGACTCGGCGATCCTGAATTTGAGTTTGAACTTGATTTTCGAATACATTAAAAAAAAAAAAAACAACTAAATATATAAAACAGGACCAGTGTCCACATCTATGTCCCAAAATGCGTAGTTCTTTGAGCTTTGTACCAGCGTATATACACAGTCAAAGGAACCGGTCCAACATGTATTTCTATCGGTTTCGGCCGATCGGTTAAAGAGCTTTTATCCGGTGGAAAATGTATCAACTCTCTCTCTTCTCTTCTCTCTCTCTCTCTCTCTCTCTGTCGCTCTCGCTCTCGTTCCCTTTCTATTCGACATCAACCATGATTCGAATTGTATTCAAAGGTCACAATTTTTGTTCAGATTAACTTCCCAGACTGCGATAAGCTGCACTAGGTGGCATTACCAATTGATAATGGGGAGGGCAAAAGAATTAAGGTAACTATTATTTATACACGTTTCTATAATTTTTGCCGTAGAATTTGGACTGGAAATTTTGTCTGAAGCTTCAAATGTTCGATAATGGTCGAGGGCGCACAAACCGCACAAGTTCCAATGGATCCAACAGTTTCAGCCGCCCGAACGGTCGGATATCTTCGGCAATTTTAGACGCTCGGGTCGACGAGGAACGTTGTTTATGTCCCACGGCGATGTAAAAAAATTCGAGGCGAGAACTTTTTGACGATCGTCCGCCTGGAACAGGTTCGAATAAGTCGAAGGTAGGCTTAAAAAGCTCGGACTGCACGAGCAGCTAGAAGGTACGAACGACTCGAGTGATCGTTAGGAGTGGTTCCGACGTCAAAACAATTTCCAGCCCTACCCTTGAAACTCAATTCCATAAGACGAAAAATACATTAAAATTTCATGAAATTAATAAGTATTTTTGATTATTGTATAAAGGCTGTAAGACCGATAACAATATTTATCAATTTAGTTTACAAAAGTCAATATACATAAAATTCATAATTAAATTATATTTCATCCTTTATTCGAATAAAAACTCCAATTTTCACGTTACATATTTTATTTTACGATTTTCTTATAAATATATGCTGATCAGTGTTATTGGACTATACAGATTTAGAGAATGCCATATAGAAAAATTATAATTAATAAAATAATTATTATAATCGACCTTACTTTTGAATTATTATTATTAATGCTTACATTCACAATAAACCGGAATTATTATAAAGCAATAGACACTCTACATAGTGGGTTACTTTTTTATCAACCAAACTCTTTGCCTTTGTTATATATTTTCAATTATTATTCTCGGATAATTGAGAAAGTTAGTTGACCCATTTTTAAACTATGTTATAAAGAGTATATATATATATAGCATGTTTACCGCCACAAAAGTTGTATTTAATTATGTCGCGCGCAGAGCAGCTGATGCCCAATCGTATCGCAATTATAAACTTTTCCACAAACTTTAACCGTAAAGCTAGAAAACGGAAAATTGTCAAAGCGGGGAAAAACTTCGCAACGAAGATGTTATAATAATTGAAAATGTTTCAAATAATGAATATGTGTAAAAACGGAGGACCATGAATTATTATTAATCTAAAAGATTAATATATATATATATATATATATATATATATATATATATATATATATATGCATTATATTGTTCCTCATTCCAAGAGACGAAATTTGCACTTACAAATTCGCAGAAAGAAGAACCAGTAATTTTATATATATATATATATATATATATATATATATATATATATATATATAAATCCGTTTCAAAAGCGTACTTTTGAAATAGTTGAGAGATTTATCGGCGAAAGGAAAAGAGAAAGAGAAAATAGAAATAGCTGCAACGAAGCGTGACTGTCATGCCGTTTTTGAACGGTTCGCTTGGCACGGATTCTGGCACATTCATATAGTCATATCAAATGGGAGAGGGATAGAGAGAGGGAGAGAGAGAGAGAGAGAGAGAGAGAGAGAGAGAGAGAGAGAGATACCGAGAGACAGAGAGAAATTTTGAAAATCTGCTGCAGAGGACATGATCATTATTCTATATTTTGTCAGGACAAGTGCGGATTTGCAATAACTTGCATTTTGAACAAAATACTTAATACTTGGTTTCAACGTGTGTTATTAGTCGGCTACTAAAACATATATATATATATTATATCGCGAAAGAACCGAGGCAAGATAGATATTTTATTATCCTAATGTAATTGAAATGATACATGGACTTATAAAGAGAAAGGGCGTTTTCTTTTCGTAAGATATTGGTAGGAAAAATACTCTGAATTCGTGAAACAAGCATCCACTTATAATAGAGTTAAGATTTCCAAAATCGATATGCTCTCTTCTCACTTACACGTATAGTAAATTAATAATACATCCCGTCCAAATAATATCGTAACCGATTATCGGCGATGTTTTAGATTGCCCTCACACTCAATCAGACATATATTTTTGATTGCCGCAATTTCTTTCAATTGCCAATTGATGTATGGTAGAAATATACGAATTTTCACGTTTATAATAATTATTTAACAACTTTATGTCTTAATCTTAATCAGTGATTTAAAATCAAGATTATTTTATTTTCTTTCGATTATGAAGAGTCTGTGTTTAAAAAAAAAAGACAATATATTATTTAAAGCTAACCTAATCAAAAGTTTTGACTGATTTATTTTATTTTACAAACAAGCTCAAAACTTTCAATTGACGAATAAATGTACACACAGAGCTTTGATTAAAATCAGAGTTGCTTGCACACAGATTATATACCCTATTCGATTAGGTTCCGCAAAAAACAATTAACCGTCCTTTTATAACGTCGATCATGCACACATATTAATCCTCAATTATCCGATTACTAGGATTGAAGTTTCTTAAAAGTTTTCCACGCCCAAGTGGCGGATTCGTTCTCGTATTCAGTTTCTACGAGACGGCGATGCTCAAGCGACAAATCTTCGCCCCTCGTCTGCCGTGCGCATGTATATGTATATCCATGTATAGAACTTATGTAGCGCATAGCACAAAAGAGATTCTGCGCGCAATTTCGGCGGACTTAAGTTGCTTGCGTCACGGGCATCGAGACGAAGTAAGCCGTTGCACATATACGCGCGTGTATAACGGCGTCTGTCCTAACTCCAGGACGCTTAATGGAAAGTTGTCTATGCTTCCCCCCACTCTCTCTCTCTCTCTCTCTCTCTCTCTCTCTCTCTCTCTCTCTCTCTCTCTCTCTCTCTCTCTCTCTCTATATATATATATATATATATATATATATATATATACACCGTAGTCGGTGAAATTTCGAATATCTTAAAAAAGAGGTAGAGAGATTGGTTGTACATTGAAAAATATTCGGTACATTTTTTTTATTATGTATCAGATTACATACTTATGAATATCAAAAATTTATTATCTACATAACAATGCAGTATGATTGTTGCATACATATAAGATGGCATTAGTTATAATAAATATATATGAATTTAATATGTAAATGATTAGTTAAAAGTACGTGAGAACAAATTTCTGTAAACGAAATCCATGAAAATCGACAAATAAATTACTTAGTTGGATTGTACGTGTATAATCCGTCGATATACGCTCTGATCTGCTTCTTAGAATTACGCGGATGAATATCCAAGGTATTAGGTTAATGACGCGCCAGAAATAGAAAATAGCAACTTTGAGAGAATGCTCGAGTAACTCTATTGTCAGATACAAAACTTGTTTATTCGTAAAACACAACAACAACAACAACAACAACAACAACAAATTCTCTTACAACCGATCAGATTTAATTTAGCGCGATTTCTATGGAAGTTCTCTTATATGCACATAAAGCAGACTTAGCACAACACAAGACCACCATATGTTTAACGCAAAAGAAAAAAAAAATCATCCTCGATCTTACAAATTTGTAAATAACGACGTTTCTCGTTGCTCCCCCTTCGCATTAAAATCAACGAGCAGGGTCAAATTTGTCAATTCCTCGGTCAAAATCGGGGAAGGATGATAAAACAGGTTTATGGTACGTATATCAGCTGGGGCGGGAGAGGGGGGCACGACGCATAGCGAGAGCCGATCGAATCTTATCGTACCGCGGATCTTATACCCCCCGCCCCAGCCTTCGCACTTTTCTATATGGTATATAGATATATATATATGCACCTGATAATGCGGTCTGCGCATGAAAGAGCGAGGGAAAAAGAAAGAGAGTGAGAGAGAGAGAGAGAGAGAGAGAGAGAGAGAGAGAGAGAGAGAGAGAGAGAGAGATTGATCCCTGGATTACATGCGTGGTTTATCAGGTTTTTTTTCTCCACCCCTCGGCCGGGATTCACGAAATAGCTACGGGGGTCACCCCTCTGGACGAGAAGTAGGATATATGTGTGCTTGTATGTAGGGGGGGGGATGATGTGACGCCTATCGTCTGTACGAACAAGTCCATTACTACTTGGGCATTAAAGCCTATGCGGAGATAAACGACGAATCTGTTGTACTACAGATTGTAGCAGAACAGTTATCGAAGATTATAGCAGGTTTTGCATAACCTACTCATATTTATATCTATGCAGGAGAAGTCATTTTTTACTTCAAATCGTTACACAATAAAAATATCTATTGAACATTATTTTTCAATAGAATAACGTCTTTGAAAATAAAATTGATTTATCTACGAAAATGATTACGATATAAAACAGTAAAATCATGGTTTATGAAATTTTAGTACATATGAATTCGTAAAGGCATACCATATCTGATCATATATTTCAGAATAAGATATAATAATTTTTCAAAATTCATTAAATGATTGTGAATTATTAATAATGAAGCGCGCTTGAATGATTATTCTATAGCTTGAGATAATAAATATTTATTAAACGCATCGAGGCATTGGTAATATTTTACTTCATTCTGTATATCGGTATTTTGTATACAATTATTATAATTTGTGTAAAATTAATCAATTCTGCTGTATCATTTCGGCTCCACCCCCGATTAGAATAGAATACGGTGTTAGTTTAGACGCAGAGTCACTGGGACGGACGACGAAGTTTTTACCCACGTATAGACGTTAAATGTGACGAAAACGTGGGATAAATCAGAGAATCCTCGCTTAACTGATCTCAATGCAATAGATTGATATGGAGAAATTCAAGCAATTCCCAGCCTCGATGGGGTTTTCAAGATTTTTCCACCGCCACACATTGTTACGTAGATTCATTATCATTGTAGGAAGCTTTTTTTCGACAGCTCCCTCGATCGCGCGTGGTTCGAAAAATCTCGGCCGTCTTTTCTTTCATATATATATATATATATATATATATATATATATATATCGTCTTTCGACCCTTCGCGTGACGCGCATTTTTGTATCATTTCTGTCGGCTATGCATCGGGGGATACAGAGAAAAAAAGAAGTCGTGGAGGGAGGTCGCGGCACAGTTCGTGCTCGGGGAAAGAATATTCCGTGAAATTTCGCCTTCTATTTTCTCTCATCCCCTTTCTACCCCCCTCTCTCTCTCGTTCAATGTGACGTCCCGTCGCTCCGTGTTGAAAAAGTAGGACGATATAAATAAATATATATATATATATATATATATATATATATATATAATTATTTAACGCGGTTCTACTTATGCTCCCAAATTATGTGTTAATCAAGAACGGAGGTCTACGATCTGTTTGTAAACAAAGCCACATGTAAATTTTTTTGCCGGCGCTTGTGTCAATTGGCCGAGGCCGACGGACTTGAACTCGGATCACAAGATTTTACTAGTCCTTCGCTCTAGCGATATAATGGAATACACGTGCGCATGGGAAATTTCGAGGAAAACATTCGTTGCGATTCCGTGACATCCTCAAATTAGGGCGCGACATTCGAGCGATGACTTCGCGAACTAAATAATACGGTTGGAAATCTCGGACGATAGTCAGTGTTGTCATAGGGATTTTATTCGCTTGTAAAGATAAGGCAAAAGGTCGTACGTTTTCGCAGGTTATGATGGATATTCCGCGCATAATTAAGACACCTGTATTAATGACCTGCCGGTGGGAGCCACTCTGGTACGCAATACCGTCAAGATTTTTTTTCGTTTTACACGCGTCGTTTAAAAATAAAAGTTACGATTTTCTATATATGTTTAATGACGTTTGGTCCGAGATTCCGGCCGTACTGTTATTTTTTTTTCGTCCTAGAGCCATCGTTCGTTCGTCGGTATTTACGTGTATAATAGGATTATGACATTCCAAGGAATTTAGCGCGATGCGACACACACGCGCGCAGCGCACCTCTTCACGATCAAACGACCTTATCGACAAAATCAGATCTTTGAAGTACGTTATTGACGCTCGAACATCGTTATTATATGCCGGAGGACAAAAACTTGTTCGTTGACTTTTACATTGTACAGTATAATGAAAAATTTGTTCGTTATTAAGCGATGAACCTACTAGCCATAATTGAAATCACCAAGCGGTTCTCATCCACGTATACATAGCTGATTGGAATTGTGTCTATAGGCATCCTCTCGGCTTCATCTTCATTAATCGGTCTATATATATAAAGAGAGAGAGAGAGAGAGAGAGAGAGAGAGAGAGAGAGAGAGAGAGATACCGAGGTGCAGCGGATGCACCTTTCCCCATTATCAATATACATACAAACATACATACATACATACATACATACATATATATATATATGTAGATATATATATATATATATATATTGGAGGCCTGCACTCTATAACGAATTTACAGCAGATTACGATAGGCAAGAGGAGAGAGGGAGGAAGCGAGAGGGTGATGTGGTCGGAGAGGGGGTGTGACGAAGGCTCGATACAGAGTCTGTAATACGCGGGCGGGCACGCGGATAACGAGCAAAGTCTGTTATACGCGATAATTTCATTAGAGGCGAGTGTAAGGACGTAATATCGCGCCCGCGCGCTCTATTAGCCCATTACGCGATTAAGGCTGGGGAAGCGCTCGGGGGTGCCGAACTTCGGCATACCCTTCCTCCCCCCCCCGCCCAGCGAGCATTGTTTTAAAAGGAAGCCAGAGGGCTTCTCGAACGAGTTGAAAACGCTCCTTCTCTCTTCTGGTAATCATATATATATATATATGAAAGACGCGCATAACAATAGATGAAAATCGTTATGTATTACACCCCTTGCGACCGTCGCAGCCGCGAAGATTTTCGTTTTCTATTCTCGCTTGGATAAATTGCGCTCCCGTGTCCCTCCCTTCCCCGTCCTTTCTCTCTTGCTCTCTCTCTCTCTCTCTCTCTCTCTCTCTCTCTCTCTCTCTCTCTCTCTCTCTGTCTATTTCCTCCGTTTCCTCTCCCACACTTTTATGCAACTATCAAATTCCATATCTTGCACTTTCTAAGAGTGGCGCGGAGCGAGCATTATGGAGCGAGCCTATGTAAGTCTAAATGCAATTATGAAATGTAATTATCAAGGCTTTTAAACCATATTCTACGATGATAATACTGTTTCATTCTGTGCGATATAACTTTACGGAACTTTGTATATATATATATATATATATATATATATATATATATATATATATATATAAAGATCCGATGTTACAACGCTCTAGCTATTATTAAATACGTAACTTTTGTGATTAATAATTGCGATTGTCCGATAGGCGCTTGTCTTTCATTTTTTCATTCGAAGCTTCAGGATCTTCGTCTATCTTTTCGGCGGTCCTTTCTTCGACGTTACCGAATTATGTCTTTTTTATATAAAATCTTCATAATGCTTATCAATTCTTATTTTTTACCGTTCTTGTGGCTTTTTCCTATATAATCATTTGTACAGTTCAAGACATTTACTGCATTCTTGTATGACCATTTTCTACTTTATCGTTGCCAAGTTTCGTTATAATATTTCATTAATTTATTAGACAAATAACTAGTACAATACTCTATTTATTGAGTATTTTTTTTAATTGAAGAACTATAACCTTTGTTAATCCAATACGCAATTTAGCCTAAACTAAAATTCTATTACAATACCTGTACTTTCCTTTTACATTTACAATCTAAGCATGGATTACGTTAACGGAGTTTTCATATATTACACTGATGTTAAATATCTACGTAGTCCTAATGTTTATTTTCAAAAAACATAAAGAATCAAAAATATCAATCTCATTATATCATATCTTCACCTAATAAATGCGTTGCATTTCTTTCTTTCTTTCTTTTTCTTTTTTAATCAACAATTGACCTGGAGCCCATAAATTCAGATGGACGCATAAAAGCCACGGACATTTCTATTTACCGCCCAACGCGCGCCTGCGTAATTGAAGTGTTGTACGCATTCGGCTTTTGCAAGGAAATCAATTGATCCGCGACACGGGAACGGATCCTATTATACAAGCATATTACAGGTATATATATATATATATATATATATATATATATATATATATGCACGCATACCCGACTATTCGATATGAACTTATCCCTTAATAATAGATACGTATTATGCCGGCGGACAGGGGCGCGATCGAGCTAATGGAAAATTTGATTTAGCAATTAATTATTACAATGGGTGGCACGCACTCTTGAATATATATATATATATATATATATATATATATATATATATATATACACACACATGTATAGTAGCTGGCGCTCTCCATGAAAAGACACACAGAGTATAGCCATTCCACGATTGTTAATCGAGCCGAATTACAATTTTAATACTTGATGCCTGCGTTGGGAAGCGCGCCTGTAATGATCGCGCGTAAGCGTGGAGCTTTCCGATTATAATATTCAAACTGCGACGGATGACCTAAAATCGTGATACCGGGCGATCTTCAATAAATGGCTACGTGGATTTTTATTCGCCCGTTATGCATGAATTAGTGGTAAACTTTTTTGATCCAAGCTATTGACGATTCAACGACATGTATAATCTTGACACTTGTCTAGATTAACATCGTAATAAAAGTTTTCGCGTCAACATCGCAATGACTAGAATTTTAATTAACGCAACGTATTAATTGTATATCTAGACATCACGTAGAATCTTTTCAACGTTTTTTATGAATTATTTTCTCGACAAATTGCCCCCACAAGGAGATCCTCGCGATACCACCAATACAATACACGTTTCGTTACATTCTAGCGCAGCAATTTTCAAACGTGCCATTCTGAATCTTCTCCCCCCTCCCCCTCCCTCTCTCACACACGCACACACACCTTGCCCATCGTAAAAGTCAAATATCCAATGCGAGCTTCGCACCGGCGATTATTTATCATCACCGTCGCAGAAGCAGCTGGGCGACCTGCGTTTATGCGCAAAGGTCGAGATTTGGGATGTGTTATATACGGCGCCAAATTCAAGCCCAACCATTATTAACGGCAGTGGAAACCCTCACCTCCTCCCGACCCCGGCTGCTGCGTGTGCGCGATTACTTTTCCAGATCAGGCACAGAATGCGCATGGGTGTATATATATATATATATATATATATATATATATATATATATATATAATATGCTTATATATTTTCGCATTCGCGGATGGTGCAAATCCATACGATTATGTAAATCGAGGAATTTTTCTAGTTGGACTTTTTTCTAGACACTGAATCGAACGATGCAGCGGACGAATAAATCTGGGCTGATTAATAATTATGCATTAGTGGGATAAGTATAGGGAGTTTAGATTTTTGGAAAATCGACTACTATATACTTTCAACAAATATGTATTTTTTTCATATAGACTGTCTACGCGACTAAAGCAATTTAATCTGGAGTTGTTGGACGTGCAAAAATTTTCAAAAATTTAATAAAAAAAAATAAGAATGAACATTTAAATAATTATGATACTTTCTAATAAATGTGCAATATTAATTGCATATATTTTTAGAGTTTTTTCCAGTCTGCGATCGAATTACCGACAAGCATTGTCACTTTCACTACCAAGTAGAATTAGATGATAATTCTTTTAATTTACTCACATCAGCTAAATGATAAATATACATATTTTTATTTATTACTAAATAAATATTTAAACGTTTATTTAAACTATCTACAGTTTTTTTTCTTCCAGGACAGTCCGTGCGGTTCATTGTTTTTTAACAGTATTTTAAGTAAGCCGTCGCGCGCTCTTAAAGTCCATGAATTGTCCGTGACAGATCGATATATTGCTAAAACACGACCGGCAATAATGACGTATGAATCTGGCGCAAATAAAGCACGGCAGAGTCTTGTGTATGAATTTCAAAACACACTTAGTAGCTGTTTTTTTTTTTTTTTTTTTTGTTAAATCATAATAGTAAATTGTAAGCGAGCAACGTATTTTTAAATTACTTGGCGATTTAAGCTAACTTGGCGTTTTGCATTAAAATAGGTAATGGTCGTAAAGTAATAAAAACTCGTGTGTGTATATATGTATACCGGTCGATGCAATAACATTTTAGTATACCAATTTCTTGCGGAGGTTTCATTATATTAAACGCCTGTTCCGATATTTAAAGCAGCTTCAGTATATCGTTAACAAATGTAATTGCTGTATAAAATATTTTTGTTTTTCTAATAATGAACATATATGTGTATATATACATATAAAGGAGCAAACTTCTCGCATACAAAATATACACAATTTATATCTTAAACTGATAATTTATGCACGTGCACAATTCTTCTCTTTCAGGCGATCAGAATGTGTATAGAAAAAAGTATATGTGTGTATGTGCGCGCTGGTGTGTGTACACACTTGTATAGAGGAGACGTGTGCGCACCCCTTCTTTTCGTGCCGATGCGCGCCTTCGCACAAATCTCTGCCGAAGCTCTCATTGTTATACAAAAGCTGTACGTACCGCACGAGAGAAGTTTGTGTCGGGGCTTTCGGTATAATTATATGCGCTATGTATACATGGGATGTTCTTCACTTGAATCTCAATTAGCGCAGCAACCCGATCGAGCGTACACGCCGCGGATGCGCATATCGTTGTACCGGCTATCGTGAATATTGCAGGAGAGACCGGTTATGGCTCGCTCGCGCTCTGCAAAGACACCGGAATAAATTTACGCACGCCGGTCGGCGGGTAATGAAATTTGCCACGTTGATCGGCCGCGCTAGTAGTCGAAATTATCTAAAACCACCGGTGGTCGTATTTAACCCTTTTTAACTGCTTCGACAGACGTACACTTCCCAACGTCGATTTTCCTCTCCCCCGGGATGTCAAGTCTCGTCGATATCGTATCGTGCGTTTAGTTAATTTTTTTTTTTGCTATTGCTCTATGTTATATCCACGTGGGACTCGAATAATTTTACAATGATTATGCATTTCCTAATTATTATTAACTGCAGAATGTTCGAAATTCCTGGTTCTTTTTTATCTCAATGAATGAATCCTTCTCGAACCTTCTAAGACTAAAATTAACTTCTGAATCGTTGTTTTCGATATTGAGCGTATAATATATTCAGCACTGCTAGATAAAAAAATGTCAACTTTCATGTTCTTCTGAAATTCGTTTAAAATTCGAATATCAATATTATTATAGTTAATTGCTATCACAACGAACGATGCAAATATTACGCATTAAATCAAAAATTTATTAGCTTTCAAAAAAATAATTTTCCACATCAAATCTTTTTAAATTATAAACTTTTGACATTCTACGCATAATCAGTGACAGCAAAAGAGATATAATGCGAGAATTATTTTTCATAAACTAAGCCAAATTACGCCAATGACTAGGTCGAGGGTAACAATTTTCTTAATTAAATTGAATTTCCTATAGAATTCAATTTCGAAAATGAAGCAATAGCGTACCGCCTTCAATCGCCAATCCCAAGGGTGTAAGGGGGTACAGAGGGAGAGAGAGAGAGAGAGAGAGAGAGGGAGGAAGGGAGAGAGAGAGGAAGAGAGAAATATTGCAGCTCAGAGCTTTAAACCTCTCCTGTCGTCTTACATGTCATTTCGCTGACAGCGACCAGTTATATTATATATTATATATATATATATATATATATATATATATATATATATATATATATATATATATATAATAAAGGCTAGTGTTGCAATTGCGGCGCACAGTTGAGCGTACAACGTGCACGCGAACGCTACTCAAAGCATCGCGCGTTTCTATATATATATATGTATATATATATATATATCCCTGCGCAGATGGACACAGACACAATACATCCCTCTGTAGTTTGGGTTTTATCAGCGCCCCTTAGAACCATCCCTCGAGACAGAAGTGTTGCCGCGTACTAGCACGCATCTCACTGATAAGAGACCGGGGCGCGCGCAATAACCTAGAAGAATAGGATACTTGAGCGCGCCCTCATATTAAATATATATATGAGGAAACTGCTACTTTTTAAACTACGTTTCTTCTTCTTTTTCTCCATCTCCTTTGTGTCTTGTTCTCTCTCTTTCTCTCTTTAAACGCTTATAGAGCAAAGACCTGGTTATATATAATTATATGCGTTGGGTTTTCCTCTCGTACAATCGTGATGTAATTGTCTCAGTTATATAGATATATAGAATACAGAACGAGACGCATAATGACTCAAATCTTGAGCGATGGCCATTGCTTTATAGATGAACAGATTTATGTAACTGCATGCATGTGGGAATCTGTGTATTCGCGCACGTTCAGGTGCGCTCATGCTTATATTCCTCTTATATATAGAGTCTGTTAAATAGCGAGACACTGTTTTAACGTTTAGATCGATAAGAGCAATAAATTACATATTTTAATAAACGATTTAGACTTAACAATAATTAATATACGTAACGGAACAATTATGATGGCTTGCGCCGGGAAAATGTGACGTTTCAAACAATCCTTGGTCGTTTCGTCCAAGCTGTGGATGATTTTGGAACTCCTCGAAAACTCGAAAACTCCGAAAATATTCGGATCAATAAGCTTTGTCATTACGCCCGAATTGATGACCGTCTTACAATTAGGAGAGAGTCCAGATCAACGGGATAGCCGCTGCTAAGCATTTATCGAGGCATTCAAAAGATCGAAACTGTTCCAGACCGGTGGTTAACCGATGCAATTTCCACCAATACTCGATATTAAGCCGCGAATATAAACAAACTGGCGCGGCTCGACCACAGTCCCATGTGCAGAAAACTTTCGGGAATCCGCGCGAAGCCATTGCTCCCACCTACGTTTCAACATGTGCTGTGATAATTAAGACGCGCGTTCACGAAATCGGTAGCCTAATTAAAAATGCTCGTTATTAACAGCGATGCTCACGGTTACGTTCGGTTATCAAAATTAGCAGATTATTTACTATGCTTCGGCAGGAGGGGGGGGGGCTTTACCTTGGAATATAAGCCCCGCGTGGCTTGTTTTGCTTATTAAAGGGTGGGTGGTGACGCGTAGTTGTCTACCAGCCCCCTCGGCTACAATAAGACGAATTTCAGGGGATTCTTCTTTTTTTTGTCTCTCTGTTTTTTTCCCCACAGCGACGCATCGACAAACACTTGCTTAATAAAGCCTCCGTGTAATGAATCTTATTATTAAAATTCAGTCAACTCCGCCGAACGTCTTGCGGCCGATGTTGCCGCCCGATTTTCCGCGTAGGGACGAAAAATCCAATATACACATCGTATGTAATGCGGAGAGCGAACTCCTGAGCCGAACCAACTTTTCCATCTGTGCATATCTGTGGCGCGCTCGCGCGAAACGATTTATTTGAATTGGCGACGGTGTGTTTGTTGGACTCTCAAGCAGCCTCAAGTGGTATGGCTCGACGACGCCTGCTCGGCTCCCCTTTTCACGGTGGCGCAGGTTCAGATATAGGAAAGGCTTAGGAAAATCGTGGCAAATCACGCACGACCAATTCAGATTGAATTTTCATCCGAATTTTTGGAGGTCGTACATCCGGTCTTATTATAATTATTACACACATCGCTCATCATAATTCGCAATGCAGTTACATGTGCGTATGCGTTTTATCGCTTTTCTCTCAATTCAAACTACGGGCTGGATTAATCATTTTTCAAATCTTCATTCGCATCGTCGTTCATCCTCGCTTAACAAAAGAATCAAAAGAAAAGGTCGATCCTAAACCAAATTTATATCGCTTTTGATACTGAAATATGTGAAAATTTTGAAATGAATTGCGAATTTTAAAATTGAATTCAGAATTTAAATTTGAAATTCAATAGCGAAATAAATATTCAGATTTTTCAAAGAAAGACAATTTGAAAAAAATTATCTTATTTTTTTTTTTCACAAAAGAGAAGAAAAAAAGGATTTTAGGATTCATTTTTGTGCGGAACGCGCGAAACTCTGCCCACCTTTGTAATATTTCGTTCGTAAATTTTTTCAAACGATATCCACGAGCCTTATTATTTCCTTTCGTACGACTGCTTATTCAGAATAAACTTTTATACCTCTATTTTCTCCTTGCCCACACGTGAACGTATAGTAGTGGTGGGATATAATTTGGGTCAACGGCTAGGAATATATCACAATAATAATAATTTCCGAGTTATTAGTGTGATATACACAGGCGGCGGCGGACGTAACCCTAGCCGGTGAAAATATCGCGGATCGCGTGATTTTACGAGCTTCATTATCATTTGTCGCGCGGTAATAAAGCCCGTATTAAGCTGTTAATGCTGGGCCGCTCGATTAAATTTTCTTTTGCGCCCGACATTCACGCGCACTTGTGACATGGGAAATTCATTAATTCCTTGAACAATCGAGGAAAAATTGCACAACAAAAAGTTGTCACCTGCAAATTTTTATAAAAACATAAGGCGCGTCGGACGCGTTATCTTCGAACTCGATAATTGCTTGGGATTGCAGATTTACGATCGGTCGATTATTGCAGAACATTTATATCACCGTTGACTGTTCGTTTCTATCGAAAACTTTTATGACATACATACAGATTGAAAATTCAGCTAATATATTGAAAATCATTCAAAGCAACTAATTATTAACAACGATAAATCCAATTCCTTCGTTGAAATTTAGATTCTATTAAAACAAAAAAAAAAAAAAACGAAAATAAGGGAACAAAGTAAACTGTAGACGCAAACTATAGAAATAGACGTATGAGCATAAAAAATCGATAAGCGCAGCCCTGTTACGAAGTTTCAGCGAACGTATATGCTAATATATCCGTATAAGTTCGAGAGCGTCTCGCAGGTGTGTTCGCGAATCCGCGTCTACGTATGCATATGTATATATATATATATATAGTACTTACCGTGTAGGCGATGGTATTGATTGGCTGCGACATACGGCCGCCGGACTTCTTTTCCTGCGAGCTCGACCCATCCTTGCTCTCGTTATCCGAATCTGAAAGGTGGAGGAAAAAAAGAGAAATATAAGTACATTCGCATATATATCCATATATATTGTATGAGCGGGTATAGGGTATAGCATATGTGTAGTAGGGCAATGGTATGTAAGGTTAGAGAATATATATATATATATATATATATATATATATATATTCTAGCGTAATCCAATATTATATATCGACGGACCTGAAATGTTTTCTTCACGATGAAAATACACATCAGTATTGTCGCATTATTTTATATTAAACCTTTTTTCCTTTCCGTTGGTGAATGCTATGTATATACATGGAAACCACACGGATGAATATATATATATATATATATATATATATATATATATATATATATAATATATACTATATAATATAATATATAATAAATGTATGTGAAAGCACAAAAGGTTCGTGAAAATGAACTCTTTCGATCTCAATTTCTATGTTAAATGAAAAAATATTTAATTTTACGTGGCTCTATGCGCACGATTTCCACAAAAAGTTTCGTGGCGGTTAAGCTAAATATTTAAAAAGAAATCTTATCTTTCTAAAATTTAAAAAGGCATCGTGAAGTGAACTTCGTAACGATAAATTTCGAAATTCGGCCGAGGACGAAGCGTAAATTTGAACAATTTATCAAATAAAAATAACAGTCTAATAGATTATTCCATGTCTTTATATAATGTATAAAAAGAAAGAATTTCTTTTTTTTCATCGCTAGAATAAAATATCGATCCCATTATAAGTACGTGTTTGTGTATATATATATATATATATATATATATATATATATATATGTTGAAAAAATTTAAATTATAAAATAAAAGGAAAAATATTTTAAAAATACCATGGCAACGCCGGTTACGTTACTCGATTTGCCTTTCATCGCGTTCGTTGGCCAGCGTCTAGGTAAGAGCTCGTCCGCGCGTGCGAAGATTTTCTTGTAAATCCTTTCATGTTCAGATTACGTTCGATTAAATTCGTTTATTTAATTTCAAAATTACAAAATTCATCATCCTCGTTTCCTTATCCGGCAATGGGTGTAACATTGATAGAAGAGCGAGAGGGACGGCGAATGTTCGATTATCGACTCGGTATTTCGTGGGATGCGCAACGGGATAAATTTCGCATCGTGCAATCGCAACGCAACCTGATACTGTTGCTAAAACAGGGAATAATTGTTATTTATCGTTCCCGCAGTATTCGTACAATGAATGTCTTAACCGCTATTATAAAGTGTATCGAATCCTTTATGAAAGTTGTATGCACAGTTTATTCTTTTTTTCTTTAAATTTGTACAGGCTTTACAGCGGCCCTCAACGGACGAAGTAAATCTAAATTATATCCCGAACGTCCATGGCCGTATAAACCAACTAGGCTCCCATTCGCGCGTCGAAAATGAAGACCACGGCGGAGGCTGGAGGGGGGGGGAGGAGGAGGGTGGTATGGAAACCCGAGGACAAAAGTATATCAATTACGGATGCCAAAGTGAAATATAGACGTTGTATACGGATGTTATCGCGAGAACCTGGACGGGAAATGGGAGAGTCGCCAATAACCAAGCGCGATAAACGCAATCCAGCCCGATATAATACACCGTGGGTCGAAGCGCGCTTTATAATTAACGAAAATCACGCGCGAAATTAGCGCCCGAAGCGAAAGATCCGGCGAGGGGCGGTCGCCGCAGAGAGCGCGGCGCTCTCGGGCACCGACGCGCGTTTTATCGTCCCCGTCTGCGTCGGCGTCTGCGCGAACGTGGGTTTGTAAGACGGGGGCGGGGGCCCTATCGGGGGCGCCGCTCGCTCTACTCCCCGTTGCGGCGTCTTGGCGCGTCGCGTTCCTCGGCCGCCGATTAACCGTTCGCGATCGAAATTTCGTTAAATTTGCACGAAGCGCGCAAAATTTTGTTTAACCGCGGTAAAACTGCGGTAGCGCGCTCTTTGGGCGATCGCGTGTACACTCTCTGCTTCGGATAGTTGCGTCCGTCCCATGCGAAGGGCGTGCACGGCGCGACGTTAATGCGTAATTAATATAATTAGTATTAACTTCGGTAGTAAATTATTTAACAGGCTGCGTTCGTATGGTATCGCCAGTCATTTTGTTACGCAATCATCGACGTGCACTAGTGTGCTCGATCGATAATCATCGGTTGCTTCGCTTTGATTTTTACTACGGCGATAGATGTAACTGTAACTATGTAATGTCGATAGAAAAAGGGACGCTTCAGCGAGACAAATTTCGCTAATAAATTAAATGATTTTTTCAAACGTAATTTACATAATGCCGAAATTAGTTCGGAAGTTGTTTTGTTTTTTGCTGTTTTTTTTTTTTTTTTAATACATTCACGATTATTTGACGAACAATGTAAAAATAATTGGGCGTTACATACATACACAGAACGTGCCCGAGGTAACCGATCCAAAGCAGCGCATTGGCATTTCGTGCGGACGAGCTTCGCGCGATGGTCATTGCGGATTTTGTTGTTCCGAGCAATTTTTCAAGCCACCCCCGCCGGATTAAGCGAGCGTCGTGTAAACGGTATCACGGCGCGGATGCTTCCGTCGTCGAGCCCAAGGGCTTGGGGAAAAAAATGACCCGAGAAAACGAGGGTAGCTGTAGTCGAGCAGAAAAGCATTAATCTATATGTATATATATATATATATATATATATATATATATATATATATATAGGCTAAGCGATTGTTTATTCGAAGTATCCCTCGACCAAGCGTTCCCACCAGTGTCTGACTATAACTAGGAACGGATCACTCGTCGTCTTCGTAATAAAAAAAAAACCACCCTGTTTCCTTTCTTGCACTGGCTACCGGTCGAAACGACGGCCACGCACTATTATATCTTCCACAGACGCAAGCACCCGATTTCCGCATACGCGGGGTATTTTCACTATCCGGTCGGCAGAGATCCACGCACGCGTGTGCGATTAGTGCAAGTACCCCCTCCTATTTCGAGAAATATATATATATATATATAGCCATGGATCCAGGATTACAGAATCTAAACTCTCTCACTCTCCCTGTCTCTCTCGGCACGTAGCCGGTTGGCAATGCGTGGCATAGAGTTAAAAAACAGAACAATGGACGTGCTTTTCTCTTAGATTTCGATGCGTACAAAGCGAATCTCGATGTACACTTTTTTTCTTCCACGGGGTGAGAGAATGTCGCTTAAATCGTTCAAACAGACGCGAAGCAATTATTATATGTTTTATGCGGTAGAACATTTTTTCCGAAAATATACTTTTTTTTTCGTATCTAGACAGTTTCCAAGGTCCATCCCCTTAACAAAATGCATACTTCGAACGTGCATGGTTTATTGAAGTTTTTGACAACTTTGATCGTTTGAAAAGTCGCCGTTAATCGAGAGATTTGCAATAAAAAACATTTTTTTTTTTTCAGGGAAACAATGGTTTTAACATTAGAACGACGTTTCATCCTGTTTTGTCTGTGAAAATCGCATCGGTGGAAAAAAAACGTGTAGAAAAGAGCGTCGAAAAAATGGTAGAAAAACGACGTCGGAGAAGCAGTGTATCCCATTGGCGGTGTAGGTATTTTTTTTAGAAATTGGAAAATGTCGGGAGTGTCGACGTTTTCCGGTTCGCTTATTCGTTAGCACGAATCTTTCGCGAATGAACGTTCGATCGGTACAATGATCGTAATTTAATCGGCCTTCCTTCGTACATCTTTCGAGATCTACAATTATTACACTTTATATCCACAGATGAATTATTGTGCTACATGGGGGTACGGTCAATTTCTAGGCCAATTCTTCTGTGCTTATACGCACGTAACCTACATGCCAATTCTTAATAATTGTCTTCATTACTCGGAAACATTTCCCTTTCTTTTTCCTCATCTGCGCGCTTTGCTCAATATAAACATAGTAACTGTATCCAGTGTAAACCAAACATCTCGCATTGCTATACATTTTTCTACACGTATTTCTTCATATACACTTATCTCTGCACTCTGACGGCTCCGCAAAGGATCTATATTTACATTGTTCCTCGACTACATAAAAAACCGCTGGACACGGGCGCCTGCCCGAGAATTCGTCCCGAAACAAGAAGAGAAAAAATGTCGCTCGGCTAAATCGGAAATTATTCGTATACTTTCGAACACTCGCTGGCACGATAAAATTCCACAATACTCATTCGATCGTTTCGATTCATTCGCCGTTTCATTCGTATTTCATCGTTGCAAATGTATCTATAATGTTTGCGATCGCTTAAGCGACGTCATTTACAATGTATGCATGACGGATGCCAAATTTTTCGGCGAGCCCGGCAATTATCTACGTTGTAATAACCGACTGAGGCGCTATGTCGAGGAATGTGCGAAGATGAGGCTTAGCGATGTTCATTTAAATAATTTACTGAAAGTTCTGCCAATAAAATTAAAATCAATCTTGTCACGAGTAAAACTACGATATCCAGGTGGTTTCACAAATCTTAAGTATGGCAAAGGGAACGATAATCCAGTACGTTCTGCAATAGTATCAAATTTGACGATTAATAATGCACCGTTTGACAACTTTTTCCTATGTAGCCTACTGGCTTCTCGTGACTGTCACTATCGCGAATTGTGAAAGCGAGCGGTTGTTTTTCGGTTTTTGAAAATGATAAAAGATCATCATAGATTTGTGGGATGAAACGTTTATCGTCATTGACTATTTTCAATATCGAAAACTTACTCAATTTAATTATCGGAAATTACTCAATTCTCTACGATCGAAACGACCTTTCGGAAGTTACTCCAAGTTTCGAGTAAGTCAGTCTCGATAAATCGATTTTGCCAGTACGAAAAACAGAAAAATGATATAATTAGGCCTGTATTTTCCTTTTTTTTCTTTCAGTGTCAATAAATGTTTATTAATGTAATTTATCGAATAAAAATACTGTTCTTCGCTAAAGCTCGCTGCTACGAAACATAATTATTCGACTTTTACTGCACAAGTCAAAAGACTCAAAGGGGACGGGGGCTTGCCGTAATTTCAGCGAACTAGGACCCGTAAAATCTTAGTCCTGTCACTGAGCGCGTCTACGAGTAATATCGCATATAAAGGCTCAAATTACGCAACGAATCTTAATTATAAACAAACATTATTATTTCATTAAGATAAAAAATGATAAATGTAAAAAACGAACAGATAAATATGAACGTTATTTCTCGTCAATCGGGGTATGTTGACTGCTGTTTTTTTTTTGTATATCGACTGAATAAAAAGTGCTGTGTTTTTAAAAAGAGTTATTACATTCAAACAATAACTAATCGCCATGTTTCAGTTAACGATACGCTTTATTTACGTTTGCTTTATAAATAAATGCGTCACAAGGCGTGGAAATATGAGAACGTTTATAATATTTTGATTTACAATTATTGGCTGCGAAATTTTTAAAAACGCTGTTCACTGCCACTTGTTTTGGGCGAATTCGCTTGTAACAGGCGTAAATAAAAAGCACGATAAATCGAAATTATGAAGAATTCGCCGTTTAAATTTATCCTGGATTATTTAAAATAATTTTCTTTTTGCTCAATAGGCAAAACAGTCACACTGAAAGGGTGTAGAAGAAGTCTGAATTTGACACCCCTTGACAACTTGTTTCTCAGTCCCGTAGGTACGGATAGAACGGACCCTTTTCACGCCCATCATGGAACCGTTAAATATCGCTAGGAATTTCAAACTACTTATAGAAAAATTCTTTCCATCCTGCATCTTTTGTACACGTGCAGTCCTTCCGATTTTCGCTAGGGACGATTACGCCACATCGGAAGCTCAATTTTTCCCAATATTTCAACGAGATGAAAAAGAACAAATATATAATCATCACAAACCGTCTCCATTTTCCAGAGCAGTGGCAGAATAGAGCGACTTCAGAAAAAAAAAAAAAATAAATAAATAAATAAACGAAGAAAATGTACCACGTGAGAAGGCGCGCAGTAGGACCGGCGGCTCGAACCTCGCGCCCTCCCTGGCCGTGTAGTAGACGGCGTAGTCGCGCCAGCGCTTCTCGAAGATCTGCACCCTGCCCCCGGGCTCGTAATCTATCTGGCTCCAATCGGAGGCCGCCGACACCTCGTGGCGCTTGCGCTCCGCGTCCTCGTCCTCCTCGTCCTCGTCCTCCTCCTCCTCCTGCTCCACGGCTGGCATGATTCCACGATCGTGCTGTTGCTTTTCAATTTTTTCTTATATATATATATATATATAGACGTAGACACCGATTTCACGCCGCTGCTTGGGCCTTGCGCCGCTGGCTACACACAACCGGGGGCGCGGAGCTACAGCTGTAGCTCGCGACGCGCGCGGATCGGCAATATACTTACGCCAGTACACCTTTGTAATACGGCGGGAGCTAGCAACGAGCTGTACTCGGGCGCACGGGCCGCGCGACTGCGTACGGCCTTTAACGTTTTACAGAGCGGGCGCGGAGTCGTCGTCGTCGTCGTCGCCGTCGTCTTATCGGCCCCGCGCGCCGACGAGAGAGCCCGGTTTAATCGTCGTATCGTATTGATGATTTGCGAGAATGAGCGGGCCGAAGTGGAGGGAGGAGAGAGAGAGAGAGAGAGAGAGAATTACTGGAAGGGAATCGACACTATAGATATATATGTGTGTTTATATTTATGTACGTAAACAAGGGATATCGAGTGTTGCTAAAATTAAAACTATAATATGGCCAAAACAGAACGGATAAGATCTGGACGCTCCCCACCGGCTCGGATTTTCTGTACTTTTAGGGCGCGCTGTACAAGCAACGCTGGTAATCACGTCCGGCGAAAATATTAATAATAATATACGTCCGTTCCCGTTCTTTTTCCTTTTTTTTTTTTGTTACCTCTCGCGTCGATTGCGTATACGTATAATGAGCTCGAAGCGCGGTTTTACACAATATTGTCATGTACGTATCTACACACACACACATACGCGCGCATGTCTGCATTTATAGCGAGACGCAAGAGCTGAGATAACAGGTAAATTTTTATTGGGATTTGAGGAAAAAGTAACGAAACTATATAATACCGCGTTATCTAATCGCCGTCATTAGGCAGTCAACGATCTCGAGCACACACTGCGCGGCTTTTTGAGACCGAATCGCAGATCAGTTTTAAATAATACGTATGCGTTATGTTTGTAATTTAAAAAATGAATGACTCGTCTTTTACGAATTTTCGAAAATTTCATCTGCCAAGTGATATTCAAAGATATGCGGATAGCGAAGGGATCGTCCAGCTATCTATTTTTTTCTTTATGAAAAATCAGAAATCACGTCCTGATCAAAGAGAGCGCCTAAACAAATTGGACGACGGGTCAAATTGGAACAATTCCAGAATCATAAATCTAGGCGCGGGTAATTTTTTTTTTTTACTTGGAAGGGTCGCTGCGTCCCTTGTCTCTCTGTACGTCCATTAAAATACAATGGCAGATTTGGAAGAGACGATTTACGGCTTACGCCTAGACTGTTGATCTCGTGGTTCCATTTGATTTTCCGCACTATATAATACTAACGACGTTAGCGCGAAATTTTTTTTTCTGTAATCGTAAGTTAAATTTATTTTCTGAATGTAAAAATGTTCCAATAATATTGCAGGATCCTAAAAGAGATGGAAATGAGATGAAATGGACTAAGCAAACTGGCATTGTTTTGACTTATAATATACGCGCGTTATTTCCTTATAAATAGTTTTTATCCAAATCTTACTAACCGACTACGATACTTATATTCTAAAGCAGTCAGAGAGAATGTAAAAATTATTGGAAAAAAGTTTAAAAAAAAAAAAGATATTGAGATACATTGAAAAATTGTTCGGTCCGAAAAAAATATTTTAAAATATATTAAATAAAAAATATATTAAATCCTTCGCTATCCAGCTATCTTTGTAGTTCGAAAAGGTCTTATCCTCTCATGCATACGTACATATACGAGTCCATACATTGAATATCAATCCGTTTTCTATATGTCCCCAAGTAACATCCTTATAATAATACAAATTTGAATTACTTTTCGATCAATATGCTCATCTATATTTATGTTTATATAAATAACACGTCACTTTTTCGTCTATTAATATTACAGTATAATTAAAGAACATTTTCATAAGCCTGAACGGTCGATTAATTAACGAATTCGTTAGTTTTTCCCAGCTTTATTGCCGCGTGTTTTTATTAAAGCAGTTCACTGAGGAGCGACTAAGAGCGTCGGGCCACTGCCGACACCTTTACTACTTACAACACAATTCTTTTCAATCTCATCGGGGAGACAGACCGATAATCTTAGTCCTGGCGCACCGCGGCGCAGCTTCGTTTTTTGCAGTAATACGGGCCCGCGAACAATCAAAAAGAACGATTTTTACGTATTTTTGATCGACGTATAATGTAAATCCGGAAGTCCTTATTGCAATATGGAATGGTCTATTGTTAATTTAGAAAAAAGTTAATTTATTTTATAGGGTAACAAATTTAATATTTCTTACCGTACAAAAATTTTCAAAATTATCGATTTTGCTGTAAACATGAATATTATTTTTGTTAGATTATTTTTGCCTTCTATAAATAATAAAGCAAAAAATACTTGAAATTAAATATTGGACGGTATTGTTAAAGGATGTAAACATTTATGTCCGCTGGGTCTTATTACGATCTGCGTCTTTGCTGCCCTGCGTGGTAAATGATTTATGAGTTTATTGTTTAGATACCTGATATTTTTCTATAGGTTTTAAGCTTCACACAAGGGCTTCCAGAGTTTGCTTTATCGAGTACTGTATTGAGTCTTGTCTCGTCTTTCTGTTGAACAGACGTCTTTTCTTTCCTCGTTTGAAATAAAATTCATGTTAAAAGATTATTTCGTGTATCTTTATTTTAACATTCCACCTACTATATTTAATAAAAATTTAATAATTTTGAATTTTCGAAAAACAGATAATTCATTGCGATTTTACGAGTGATCAAAATTCGTTCAAAAAAACATAGTTCTTCAAAAGTCATTGTTCAACATAAAATTTGATTGAACAATGTTCGAACAGCTTTAACAATAATGGATTTCATAGTCGGCGGGTCGAAATACATAATAAATGCCTTTTTTGCACCTGCGGGAACAAATTTTATCATAAACGGAAAGATATCCAACGACAGAACTATAATATATATATATACATCACAGCCGATTTCTCTTCCGTATCGTTCGAGCATTTAAGAAATGCCGGCTCTTCCGCGTTAATAAATAACAGTTGTATCCCTGTATTCTTTGCTTTGCATGCGTTCTTTAAAAAAAAAAAAGAAAATAAAACACACATAATATATAACCAGTTAAAAGCCACACGCATTGGTTCCTCGTGCTCGGGTATCGCACGCAATGCGGAGACAAATACGACAGCGAGAACGAGAGAGAGAGAAAGAGAAAAAGAAAGAGAAAGAGAGATGGGGAGGGAGATGGAGAGAGGAACAATTAGCGTTGAAGCGCCTGCTGACGTTTAAGGAACGATCCGTGTGCCGAGCACTGTTAACGTAGTACGTTGCGTATAATCTATATATATATATAGAAAGACTAGATGTTATATACATAAATGTATATAGATCTTACTGCCTGCCTGATGTTTTAAATCATTCGGAACCAGACGACTAAGACGAGTCACAAACTATAATTGAGCGCGTGTCTTTTAACATCTATACTCTCGTATTCTATACTTTGTGTATTTGCCGATGATTTGCCGGCTTATATATAAATATATATATACATATATATATATATATATATATATATATATATATATATATTTATATATTTAGATAAATAGATGCGTGTGTTTTGGTTTTGTACACGTGCGCGCGCGCCGCGAGTTTGACATATATAAATACACAGATATATTCTACGCTAAAGAGCGGTCGAGAGTGAAAATCGGAGCTATATATACACAGCTGTTGCCGATCCGTCGAGGCCTTGTCGCGCGCATGTATATGACTATGTATGTAAGTATGTATCTATGTGTACATACATACATACATATATATATATATATATATATATATATATATATATATACATTGTAACATACATACATACATACATACTTTGTACTTAATTCTCAGACACGCAGTCGCGTTCTCTTCAACATCCTCGGGTCAGGATTAGTCCGTTATATTTATTAACAGAACGACACTCTCTAATGATCGAATCTACAAGAGATTCTACTAAACCACTCGCGCACGTCTAATAGGGAGAGTGTCGAAGCTATGCATATAAACATCACCGCGACACTGCAGAACCCGCGCGCGAACTGTTATAACGGACTACATACATGCACACCCATAAACCAAAATCCCCGCGCACACGCGCTACTTCTGCCTCGGGCGCGGTTGCGCAGTCACTGCGGCTGCGCTGTCGCTATATAATATTATCGCAAGCGTGCTTCGCTCCGCTCTCTCTCTCCCACTCTCTCTCTCTCTCTCTCTCTCTCTCTCTCTCCCGCGCTCTTTCGCCGCGCGCTCGCGCGCCCGGCCGAGCGAAACCGATTCGCGCGCGCGCGCGCGCGCGAGAGTCTCTATATAGTAATAAGTCAGCAAGTTATACAGGCGCGGGCCCGCGAGCGCGAGCGCCAGCCGCGGGATCATTCGATTTTAACGGCGCGCGTGAGAGAAGAACGAGACTGCGGTTACGGCCGTGGCGAAATCCGTGAGTCACGCGCTCCCGTCTCGGCGGCCAACTATACACATTGTATTAATACAGTCGTGGCGACGGCCATCTTGCGTATCGTCCGTCGTAGGCGTACGCACACGCGCACATTTATTTATTTATTGACGACTCGGCCGCAGTGTTGCGGAGTGTCGCATTATGTATATATATATATATATATATTGCTCTATTCGTTATGTCTATCCCCCCCCCTCCCCGCGCCTGTTCACTTTCTCTCTTCTGCTGTAAGTATACTCGCGCTTTCACCGCGCTTCCACCGTTGTCTTGATCCCCATTGTGTACAGAATAATGTATACTTATAATCGCCTCTTATCTCGGCTGGCTGATTCCATTCGAGTGGATTGTGCGGCTGCCGCGTTATGATACAATGTATAATAAAATTATTAAATTTTATCGCAAGCGTGTGTGTATAATACATAATCGGAAGGCTGGCGAATAACGGATATATGTATAGAATTACGATTGGTCTGCGCTATTACGCGCGTGTATATATATATATATATATATATATATATATATATATATACATTTATGATTTATGTGCATTGCTGTGCATTCTGCGAAATGCAGATTGTATTTCTAAATAATGTATACGTGTGTGCCCTATCGTATATGTTGTACGGCTGAGTATATGAGACGGTTCGGCAGATACAGTATCGGTCCTCCCCGCCCCTACACGCAACCGTCAAGCAAGATCGAATGATTCGCATATATCGGTGAATAAGAGAGGATAAGGGAGAGCCGATCATATACTATATAATTCATTGTTTCGGCTAATGTGTAGTTTCAAATTTCTTATCCACTGCCATTATCTGATCGGAATAAGCGTTGATCGTCGCTGACTTTTCGCTGCGATTGTTGTAAAGGCGGAAATGAGCAAAGAAAGTGGCTGGGATTAGTTTATAAAGAGAGAGAGAGAGAGAGAGAGAGAGAGACATAAAAAAACAATTATGAACAAATATAACAGAAGGGGGATTGCAAATCTTATAGTCACATCCGCTATAGTTTCAAATATCTAGAGCTTCAAACAATTGAAGAAAAATTAAGAAATGAAGGTATCATTGAAAAAATACAAGGGTTAAGATATATATATATATATAGAATACATAGATAGTTTGACAAGTAGGCTGATAGCTATTTAATTACGAGTAGTAATGACTACATGGTTTACGGATGTGCAATTTGAGGTTGGTCGTTGGTTAAAGAGAAGGGATTTGTAAAAATGTCGAAAAACATTATCTTGGAACGGTGATTTAATTAGATTTGTGGAAGTTAAGTTGTCTATTGTTTATGCGAATGCGGAGGTACTGAAAATGAAAATCAAATTGCGTATAAGAGCTCAGCAATTCTAATGGAGAGCCAATCAACAATCGAGGATGATATAGGTTATTTAACAAGACATGCTGATAACCAGAGAAATGAGGAATGACGTATATGCATTTGGCTCTATTCGAAAAAGAGAGTAAGAATTATATTAAGAGTCCAGGCATTTTATTCTTAGAAATGGAACCAAGATAGATAGTAATTGTATATTGTAAATGAGAAAACGAATAATTCTACAAAGAAAATACGCTTTGTGTTATTCAGATTGATTAGGAGAATTAGACGGGGATATTTAGACAATTATAATAGATAATCGCTGACACATGGAGAGAGGTTACTGTATACTATGTGGAACGAGGAAGGGTATTACTTAAAACATCGGATGACCGAATGTAATTTAAATAGAAAGTCGAATACTTAATGAGTGCTGTACGAGATATAGAAGTAGAAAGTAAAAATTAGAGACAAAAGACTAAAGTATGATAAAGTCTGCAGATTGTATTTGTAATTATTTGTAGGATGTAATGAAAACGATCTGAAGGTAGCCATGAGATCGCAAAGTTTTTGTAATTTTATCACAGGGCATGATAGGGAGACGAAATCTACGTAGATTAATTGTTGTCTCTGATACTTTATCTAAAAGATACACAGAATGATTTAAAGTTCCAATAGAAACGAAAAACAGCGTTTCATTGGATGACGATGAAAAATAGAGTTGGCTTGAAAATCCAGCCGTTTCTTTTATTTTATTTATTTATTTTTTAAATAAGGCGTTAATTAATTTTTTTTATTTACATATTTCGAAGAAGTCGACCCACGATGTACATTAAATTTGATTTGAACCTTATAAAAAATGTTAAAAATTCTGTGTGAACAGATTCATCAGCCTGCTCCTATCGTAAGCCCAAAATATCATAGTTCAATGATAAAATTTTCTTTTTGAGGCGATGTTTGATAATCCAATACTTTTTCAGGCTTTTCCAAGTATCATCAAGTTTTCATTTAAATGTCTAATCTAATAAAGTGATCGACAGACATCAACGATGTATGTCGATCACGAATCCGTAAGTTCGATGGATTAACATGCTTATCAATCTCAGGATGAAGCCATTTATCTGATACATAGAAAAATGCTGTACGGTCATTATCCTGGAAAATTTCATCTTGATAATTTTTGGCAACCAACTTTAATTTCCTTAGCCAAATAATATCCTTGTAAAAGATCAAGTTTAGGCAAAACAGGTTTCTGAACACTGTACTATACACGAGCATTTCTTCTTTATCCCCATCAATATTCTCATTCTTAGATTATTTTTCGTTGAAAAAGAGAGACATATTCACAATACTGCGATATTCTTTAATATACAGCGTTTAGTAATATTTAAATTTATTCTAATCAACTATAAATTTTACATATTTAGAAAATTATAGTCGTGCAATCAAATTTCTAATGATTTTATTTTTTTTTATATATTTGATTCTGAGATGCTTTGGTCGTAAGTCGAAATTTTTTCTAAACCTTCAGAATTAACGATGATTTTTTCTTCTTCATATTTTATATTCACAGTTACTCCGAGTTTAAGATCCGCTGTAATCAAGATAATATTTTCTCCGTGATTTTTAAATATAGCAACATATTCAAATTTGTTATCTTATCGGATTGAAATTTCTTCCTATCTATTTATTCAAAAGAAATAACAGATTTTTTTACATATTTCATGGAATATCGAGGAGCGATATAAGGTTGAAAAAAATTCTAAAAAGCGACTTTGAAACCAAACTTTGAAATCCAACTTATGGCATATAGAAACGTCGGATTTTCTGTAGCGTATATAGGTCTCTAGGTATCTATTACCATATACCATGTTGAGGTGGTGAAAAAGGGCTGTTGAATACGATACGTGGAGAGATATGCAAAAATCTGCGAAAAAGTCTTTCTTTGGGCCAATGCAGCACAAGAGTATTAACTGCACAAAGATTAAACGAAATAAATTGTTTCTTCACAATCAATGTGGTATCGTCTTAAAATTTTTCCAAAGCCCAAACGTACATACATATGTATATATGTATATACTTATACATCGGGTATAGCGAGAACGAGCGAGAATCTGCGATGGGTCTTCCGATCGCACTGCGCGTTGAGCAATTGAATTTAGCTCCCGTTCGTTTTATCTATTTGTCCTCGGAACGTCAACCGGGCCGCGTTAGTCGATTCGCTGTCTTTTTTTTTTTTTTTTTTGGTTGTTGACGTCCCGCGGCAATCCAATATTTTTTAATGCGATAGGCAATTATGAGCGATTACCGGTGGTGCGCTATTACGTCGATTTCGAAAAATCATAATCGATCGATAATCCGGTGGCTGGGTCGGCTGATGATCGTTATATATGTAATAATTATGTACAGATATGGTGTCATTAAGCGAGTGCAGAAGCAGGGAGGGGGGGGCGAACGTTTCCTCGGTCTACCGAAGCTCTTGCGTCCAAAACATATATATATATATATATATATATATATATATATATATATATATATATATATATAATACAGCTGAGCTTCCGAGGAGACGGGAGCTCTTTATGGATATTTATAAGGAGAAGTTTAGGGTAACACTGCCGCGAGTCTGTGACGAGTCCTCGCTAAAGAGTTAACCATGCATATTATTCATGTATATATATATATATATACACGTACAGGAGAGCTTCGGGCGTCGACGCGTACAAGAGCGCGAGGTGACACCATATCAATCGATCGTCGATCATAATATACTTATATACGCGTACTATTCTCTCCCGTTCATTAACGAGGACATGTTGCTCCATTAAAATGCTATTTTTTAACGCCAGCTACACTATATGTTCCTCTCGTAAATCAATCATCGTTTTCCTCATTGTGTTCATTCTTTCTTTTTTTTCTTCTTCTTCATCTTTGTCTTTTTATAGAATCTTCCAGCCAGATCATTTTTAAAATGTACGTCGGAGAATAACAAAAGAATGGAATATACGCTTTACTTATTGCCGAGAGTAACAGGCGCCATAAGCATATCGTACTTTTCTCGACGATTTATAATGCACGGCTCGCGCAAATGTGACTTTTTTTAAGCGTCAATAACTCCCTGCGCCTATTAATGTGCTTATAATTATTCAATAACTACGAAGTTTGCCCGCGGCAATGTATATGCATATACGCGCGTATCCGTATACGCCAGATGAGAATAACGTTCGCTATGCAATATCATAAGCGCACGGTTTCTCCCTTACTTTCCAAGCTTTCATTTACGGAATAATGAAATTTCCGATGCAACGGTTTGGCCGGATAGTTGGCTGATTATTTGCGTCTCTCGAAGTCGTTACCGAGCAGCAGACTTATTACTCGAGACGGAAGCCAAATCTATCATCACCCGTACAATTAAAATCCCTGCTTATAATTCGAAGAAAGTTCTACGAAATGTATTACTCTCCCAAAAGCAGAGGCAGAAGAATCACGAATTCATCGACGAATGCACGTCCTGATTCAGATCCCTCGATAATTAAAAGTACATTGTAGTTTTTCTGATGATAAACCTTTCTTATAATCAGGTGATGCTAAGAATATTTATATTTATATTGTAATCAATATTGATGATTTTGAACTATTCAAGAAGTTTTCTTAAATGTCAAGGAAAATCTTAAAACAATCACTTAACATTGTTATAATGTCCAATTCGTAATTTCTTATCCTTTCATAAATTCGAATTACCAGATTCATTACAAACATCGGAGTTTTACTTTATCAAGATGAATAAAATTCTATAATTCAAAATTGAGGATAAAATTCATTTTGCTCAGTAATGATACTCGGTCCACAATGCATGTTAACATTATTAGAGTTCTTATTTTATTCTAGAAACATGAGACTCGTGCCTCGTCTACAAGTGAAAAAAATTAATGAAATATTAATATATAAATATATCTGTTGTCCATCAACGGCATTATATCTCTCTCTCTCTCTCTCTCTCTCTCTCAATCGCCTTTTTATTTATTCATACGCATCAAAACCTACATGACCAGAGTAGCATATATGCATACATTGACTTCCTATTGGCAAGCTTTCCTCCATCCTCGATGTACTGGAATTTCGAAATTATTTAAACGTAACCAAACTGTAATTTCAAATATTCACATCCATCTACTGTATGCATACCGTTGTTCCAATCATTCTAAATATTCTGAACCATCGGAATTCGCGTGGTCTTTACAGGAGGTCCATATTATTCAAAATCCATTCTATTATGTCAAACTATTCATCTCACTATATAAATATATAACGATATAGACTGATAAATGTTATCACCGATCCCTAACTGCATTGGCTTCAAAATAAATAAGTATTTGCCAAATTCTGTTTGTTTACAAGTTATTTCTCCACGTACACGGTGATGCCGTGTTTCCATATACTTGAAAGTGAATAAATGATATTTCTGGTCTTGTGTTTACTCGATATTGTCAATAATATTCACTGAATGTTAAATATTAAATGATACACGTATTTCTACGATACTTATTTATTACTGCACAAATTTAAAAAAAAACTAGACCATAACTCTATCTCTTTTTCTCAAAAGGAGTTTAAAATATAGTGAATTGTTCCGTTTTTCTATAAGAACGTGGGTGTTAAATTAAAATGACTATAATTATTAAGATATAAATTATTATTTCCATTTTCGTCAACGACGCATCGAATTTTTTCTGTACCCAGGACCATTTTTCGTTAAACTGCGATCCGTTCTTAAACGCCTTCCCTATATATGCCCCCTGCCCCTCCGCAATTCTGCCGTGAACCCGGTCCCACCTACATAATGCTAATCGATAAGTCGCGAGTACACGTGTAATATATCCCTGCCCATTCCGCCCGGCGTTATATGCGCGGGCATCTAATAAATCAGGCAGATGCGACGCTGATTGATAGTCGGATCGTCGGGGAGCCCGGTCTCGATCCATCAAGCGCGAGCGAGCGCGCGCAATAGCCGAATCGATATTACGACGGCCGCCTACGTAAGATGGATTTAAAATCCGGCGTGTCGTTAATTTTCGCTTAAGTATACCCTGTTGGATCATTTTAAGATGTAATATTTTTCTTTTTTTGCGGGCTACACGTGCACTAGTAACTGCGTGGCAACGCGAGCGCGATGAAGTCGGACTGATAATTCTTATGTCGTTCGATGTGTGTAATTTTTGCTTTCTTGCTTTTGAGAATCAGCCCGTTTAACGAACGATCATATAAAATTTAATGGTTTAACGAATTTGTGCAGAAGCTCTGAGGTGTATGAACGAACAATAACGTCGATACTTTTAGAGAATTATCAATTTAGTCAAGCTCGCGTGTATTGTCGAAGGGATTGTGAATTTTGGTATTAATGCAATTAGGAATTTGACGACTTTATATTCAAATCGTATTATTCTCCGCTGCCGTGTAGAAATAATTAGATGACGTTGAAATTATACAAAATAATTAATGCGCAGGATAAATAGATATTTGTAGAGGATTTTGAATGGAGTTGGATGAAATATACAACGTTTCATATAGAAACGTGAAATTTTAAAAACGACAATTGTAGATTCTATTGCCTAGTATGATTAGCAGTTTTCATGAACTATCAACCAATGCCTTTATGCTCAAAATCTAAACAACTCTTTGTTTTATTAAGTCAAAATCCTACAATATCCTACACATAGTGATATCCTACAATTGAAAATTTAAATTGCTTTTAAATCGACTCCGAATGAATCTAGTTTTAACCGAACTTTGCAGATTCTAAATATCGTACATACGTTCTATTTGAAACGTTAATCGTTTCTTACATCCGATTATTGGAAGATTTCTGATTATTTGGATCCTTGGAGACTTATAACAATCTCCGAGTTCGACGAGAGATAGATAATATATAATTCTTCCAATTCCCCTTCAAACTTCCATCTTATAACCCAGGGCCTACACCTACACCTACACTTTTGCTATTGTTCTACGACATGTAGGACATGTATATATATATATATATATATATATATATATATATATATATATATAAATGCACTCACACGTACATTATTCGAACGTTGGTGTCCGCACGTACAGAGTTGTACAAAACGTCCAGCGCCCACTTTCTCCTGGGAAATCTCGTCGGCAACTTATCTAATTCTCTTTTTCTCGAGTTTCCTGCGCATTTCTTACAAATTCTCAAACTCCCCCCTTTCCCTTATTGATATGGCACTCCGGACTTTAATTACTATATAGTGCGTAGAAACGATACGTGTACGGGATTGTTATCGTATTTTTATTCTTATGTAAGGTAGAAATATAGAGCGTGGCATAATAGGGCAAGCCAGAATCGTGAACTGAAAGAGCAGGAAGGAGGATAATTTTCAGTAAATTGTGAGAAAGCAAGAGTTCACTGCCAGGGAAGAGGATGCATCATGATCCCTCCCCATATTAAAAAATTTATTGACAAGTACTCGGCTTTTATCGAACATATTTGTTCATATATTTATCCTTTTCACCAGTTTTGAATGTTCGAGAAGTTTCGATGAGAAAGACTCCATTTAAATCCACCACTATATGAGTCAAGAAGGGCCGACTCTTTGCTCATAAACCACAATATAAATCAATTATTGATAGTTATATGCCGATAATAAACTGCATGACGTCGAATTTTCGAAAAATAAAATGATCAGAACAGATATAAATGTAAGATTTCTAAAGCCAGCACGAATTTTAACATTCATAATTATATCGATATCACGTGGATATAAAAATGTTCTCCCAGTTTGCCGAAAAGCTCTAATAGCCATCTCCAAATAACTTTTTGAATTCGTCCCTGATGCAAAAGAAATATACGAAAATACGAACCTGCGAAAAAGGAAGATTGAATTTGTTTTTCAATATATATATACAGCTAGTCTCTCTTCACATTTATGTTCATCCGTCCCTCTTCCTCATTCTCGCCCTATTTCGTTCGCTATTCGTTTCTTCTTATGTATTGGTGTGTTTGCATTTTGCGCAAGTAATCAAAATGTAGCCTCGCCTATACATATGTTTGACGATAGACAGTCAGACAGATATATAGACGGAAGTTGATTGAAGTAACCCGAGCCCATATTTTCCAACGAAGCTCTCTTATATTAATAACCGATGAATATAATAGCTACTTGGACGAGTTAACGAGCGCTCGTGAACAATAATGTTGAAAGTACATTTTTACCGATTCGCAATTAAAAAGGTTTGGTTTGGTTTTATTTATTTTTTTTTACCACTTAATTGAGAACGAGCCGTCAAGGAACTATCGTAACACAAGAGCGACGATAAAAGTTCATACCAGCGGATCAACCTCTATGAAAAAATTATCGTGCACTGAGCGATCCGCGGAAAATTATGGCAGAAAATTCAGAACGCACTCGATAATTGCATAAATATTTGCAAGGAATATTTACTTCGTGCGCGTATATGGCAAGAAGCAGAACCGACTATATCATATATATCAACTATATAGAAATCACCTTCCTCCATAAGTTCTTCCACACTCAATGTTTATCTTACGGTTGAATCGGTTCCCGCGTTTATTCAAATCCAGCCGCCGTGCGCTTCGATGAAAACGTTATGCGGTTTATTATTCATACGCGCCAAAGTTCTCGCGCATTTATTTTCCAAATGTATGATGCTCGCTCGACAGCCGAGCAAAGTTTGGTTATGGATGAATAATAATATTCGTTGATTATAAACCGCCTTATATATATATATAAAGATTGGGTAATTAGTGTTTTCACAAATGTTATTCATACAACGTGACCAGGGATAGTGAGAGGTAGAAAAAAAATTACGGGCAAGCGTTGATAATGAGCGGAAATACAACATTTCCGGTTATTCTATTAATTTATTTTATTAAATTTTGTGCCTATATATATCATATATATATAATAAGTAATCCGATTTATCAAACAGAAAAGTCGATTTATCAGATTGGGCGAGCCCCTGCCCCTTACCCTCGAGAACTTGTTCGCTGTTCATCCAAGAAAGATTACAACGCAACCAAAATCTTCTCCTTTCCAAGATGGGAGAAAACTCTTACGTCGCTAATATTCAGTCATTAATACTAGTTTTATCGTTCGTCTCGCATCGTAAGCGCTCAAGTTTGTCTGCAAACTGTCCCAGAAACAGAGACCGGATCAGAATTGCCGTCCGGACAAATATTCAAACATGTAACTGAAAGATCTTTTCTGAGAAATGTTTCGTATAGAGAATTTCCGTGGTGATCTTACTTATAAGTCCGACAGACTTTAGGATTATGCATGAAAGTTTATTAATTGAAACGAGAGCCCTTATTTTTTGTTTTCTTTTTTAGCCACATTCTGTAAAAGTGGAACGATGCATAATGCAAGGCCAATTTATGGGTGTACGGAGAAAACTCATCAAAAATTTTATTACCGACTTGGCTGTGGATTTTTTACCGGACGTTGGGTCATAATATTCTTAGACAGGGTGCAAGTCATAAGTTCCATCGGATCCTGCATTATTAACTTCTTTTTCGAGCTGTTAAATTAAGTCCGAAACATAATTGCCTTTATAGTCATAATAATAAAGTATCGCTCACCCACCGCATTATTTAAATTCTCCCTTTTCCGCTGGGGCCCTAGAATTTTTTCAGTCTTCGCAAGGATGGCTTTAAAGTTAGCGAATCTATTAAGTTTAATTCGATTTCCGGCTTGCTAATGGGCCGGCGCGCGACCGTCGATGTTAATCCCGGCAATCGAAGCGGCTCGAATTTTTACGAACATAACCCTGCGCCTCAGCCGGTCGTATCTTAATATTCGCAATTCATATTTGCCTTTTGTTTAAAAAATCAGCGAGCATTTGTTCCGTCTATACGCAATCTGCGGAATTGTTCTCGGATGCTACGTGTGCCTCCGCACAGAGACAAAGTACTGTCGCTGTTCACGTTCGTTATTTCCGATTCCAGTCGTTCGGATTCGCCGCGGATTCTTCAAAAACTATTCTTCAAAAACTAGGATTTAAGGTGGAAATACATTCTGCAACCGTGTTCATTCCTGTATCCAGCCATCTTGCATACGCGTAAAGCGAAGAATAATACGTTTCGAGGCGTTCATTATTTATTAAATCAATGCTTGGAAATGAATGATAAAAAATCATTGAAGGCTTTGAACGTATTCGAATATATTTTATGACAACTTTATAGGACAATCAATCCATTACTATTTCCTATAAGTATAATTATTGCCATAATTCGAAACCGTTTATTTCCCATGTGTGTATATATTTACACATATAATGAATAAGATCCAGCAAAGAATAGTCATTTGCATATATGTATATTTTGAAATTATGTAATGAGAAAAACGACGTATGAATTTGCATCATTAATCATTGCAGAATCGTACTTTAACCACGCTGAGTGATTAATAAAATAATAAACATTTATCACTTCGCATTTTGCGTAATAATGAGATTCTTCGACAATGGATTTTCATGCAAAATTAACCAAATTTTACCCCCCCCCCAGGTTTCAATTATTCTCGTCGATTTTAATTGCCGCCAATGAGGTATCCTTAGCAATTTTGACTGGTATCTTCGAAAACTTAACAATCAATTTTGCATGCACAAGGAAAAGTCATTCAGTAAAATTCTGAAATATTACACGGTGACAAAAAAAATACTAATTTTTACAAATTTTGTGATTTGTTAATTTTTTCACAAACGTTCTTTTCAAAAATTTTCTACTCGAAATAATATCTAAGACTATTATATAATTTGAAGAAAAATAATGATAACAAGCAATAAATATTTGTTCTAGAAAAAAGTTTGACAGAAGTTTGATCGTTCGTTTTGTCAAGATTCAAAATTGAAATGATGTTTGATTTAAGTTTAAAGGCCATCCACGTAAAGTAATTTAAAATTCAGTTTTGAGCAAACTTATTGAGAACCTCGAATGCATGTTTGTTTTCATACTCGAGGACGGGCGCACGTATCTACGAACTAGTTTGGGAGAAATTGAACCAACGGCGGCTTTTAGAAACGAATATTTATAATATATCGGAGGGAGTAAAATAAAATCTTTTTAACATTTTTGACGACTCCATTTTATACGTTTTTTATAAAACACTCTTTTTTGCCAATTAAAATATATAATATCCTTGTAATTTACACGTAAACGAGTAGGCAGTGAGCTAAATTAAATCAATGAAAGTCGACGGCAAGTGGCAAACATTAAAATAGCAAATTGAAGTAATTAAAAAAAAATAACCAAACCAAAAAAGGCTGTTATTCGGCAGCTGGAGCGAATTAAAAAAAAAAAGTTTACACTTTTAAAAACAGAAACTTCGAACGATCAATATCACATAGATAAATAAATTATTTTCAATGTAAAATTTTTCTTTGTGCCTGAGTTTATTGACACTTCGTCCTCAACAATTAATAAAAGGATTCATGATGTATTTACGCAACCTTGAAATAATTCACAACAATGTCTATATATAGAGTCACAGTTTAATATATGTATATATTAATGTGTCCAAGTCTTATAGCAGCGAGAAAATTGCTACGAAGATAATTAGCGCAGACTTCCAGTGTCTATAATACATTTGTACGCCTATATATTCTATGATTAATATTAATCTTAACATTAATATTAACTTTATTATTATTATTCTTACTATTATTATTGTTGACGTTATTGTTTCTCGATAATATAACAATAATAACAAAATCACTAATAATAATAATAATAATAATAATAATAATAATAATAATAATAATAATAATAATAATAATATACCATACGTTCTATGGCAATACCCGCCACATATCGAAGTTGCAAATACCGCTCGCGAATCTCGAAACGATGACAGCACGACGGTGGCCCGCGCGTCAATCGAATATTTTATGAGCTCCCAGTTACAGGAAAGTAAGTCAATGCGATGCAATTAAGTGAAAACTGTCGCCGTCGTCTCCCCGGTCGGTATAAGCGCGCGTCCCAGCGACTGAGGGTATTGCATAGCACAGGCGCATCGGTTGTATGCGCGCTGAGTCCTGTGCACGCTAAAATCGTGGCGCACGAGGAGGCGCTTCTCGTTGTACTTCTTATTCGTTCCTCTAGAAAATTACGCAGACAGAGGATCTCGAGACTTTGGGACGCCTACGCGATACCAATGGGGCTTCGAACGGATCGGTATAGATCGAGGTAATCATCGTTACTCTCGTAAGGAGCTTGTTACAGATCTAGGATTCGCATAGTATTCCAAAGACGCGTACAGTATCGTACTTTTTGGATCAACCGAAAGACGTTCCGGCTGGTGCCAAAGTAGCTCATATCAATAAACTTGCTTTTCTTCTATTTATACGTACTGCTTCTATGCATTTGATATAGATGTTGATTTTTCACACATGTGGCAAAACCTAATTATTTTTCACCCAGCATTTAATAATGTAAGATTAAGGCTAAAAACAGATTTTATCACGTATTGGTAAAGAAGAAGCAGGTATACAGAACCGTTAGTGACAGTGTAAAATATCAGTTCCATGCAAACAGTAGGAATTGAAAAAAGAAAACATCGGAGCCATTTTGGTCGAGTCAAAATGACTTTCAGATACCGATCAAAATTACACTGTACCAAGTCAAACTGAATCCCAAAAGATACAGCGAATTCCAAATGAATTCATTTTGAAGGCATGCTTTTTCACTTGTCCGAATTCGTAACGAATGTATAGTAGCTAACGACACCGAATTAGATTCGAAATTAATTAAATATTCATCGGATAAATACACTGTCACGGTGGAAATGAATTCATCAAGAATTCAAAACTATGTTTTATGAATAGCTTGAATCTCAAAAGCACGCCACTCCTTCGCTCGGTAAGAAGAAACTGTCGCACGAGGTAAAAAAAAAAAAAATCAAATGACATCCGCGTGTCAAAATGTACCATTGCTATTTCCATTCGTTGTGCCATTTAATTATGTATTGATTTTAAATGCAAAACAGAAGTGTACACTACAGATGTATTAATAAAGAGTAAATTTTGTATTCGTTTTCTATTTGTATATTACATTCATAGGGGACTATCATTACGCTTTAATGTATGACGGATTTATTAAGAATACATTTTGAACGTAATATTAAACATTCTTGAATATTACGTATATTTGCTTTTACAAATAATACGTGTTGGGAATTTCAACTATGACGTTTTGATCAATCTTATACATCGATCAAGGTGAATGCAAGAGATACAGTACACTAGACTTCTCGCAATGATGGAAATTTGAATTAAAAGTTACTGATGAAAACGTTTTATTCACAATTTGTAATTATAGTATAATTACAAATTGTGGGATTAAAGGAATAATAAATTAAAGGAATAAATAAATTTAAATTGTATTCTTAGCACTTTTTAAAGATTTGTACTTTCTAGAGAAGCATTCTCTTTTATAAAACTTGATAACCGCGTTTATGGAGACAATAAAAGTCGCCTCGAATATTTTAGGCCAATTTCAAAATTCGTTTGTCATGGACGCATCTTGTAAAACAAGGGAAATTTCGGGTTACACGAACTCGTCGTAGACGGCTGAAAACGTTGCCCTTTAATATTGGCTCGAATAAAAGGGGCTGGCGATGCTGTATGAAAGGCAAACTTCTTGTTCGTTTTTTTTTTTTTTTTTTTTTTTTTTTTATCAACTTTACACTAACCTCTGGAGAGTTTGTCGATGGACTCGAAGCGGCCCTCGACCTTGTTGCGAAGCGCGTCCAAGTCGAACGGCGCGGTGAATCCATGATCGACGCTGCGGCTCTTGCTCCTGGAAAAGAGAAGAATGAGAGATAACGAGGTTAGTTCGGTCGGTATAAATCTCGTAAGTCTTCTCGAAATATAATATACGCATGTGTGTGTGTGTGTGTGTGTGTGTGTGTGTGTGTGTGTGTGTGTGTGTGTGTGTGTATCATGAAACAGCGCTCGCGCGTAAGCGCACTTGTGCTCGCGACCGTGTATTTTTTTAAACGCGCGCGCGCGCGCACTACGGATTATCGACGACCGAGGGTAAGGCCAGATGGAACTTGGACTTTGAACGGAGACTGGTCAAATTTTCTTTTCGACGAGACGAAGCTTACAAGTCAGATTTTGGAGTCGAGTCGATTGTCCCTGAAAATCTAGTCTGCGTTATGAATCTGTCAAGAATTAGACATCGGCTACGTGTGACGGATTTGCTCAAGATTAAGCGAGGTGTATCTAAGTATCCCGAAAACGAGTTCAGTAAAATTTTTAGAATGTACAAATTTCCCATTCTGATGGTATGCTACTTTCTTAATCACGATATACGTACTTATCCTTTAATTACATCGAATATATTGGTAAATGACTTTTTTTAAATGCAAATATCTACTTTTTGCACTAGATTGAAAAAAAGAATAACTTATTCAAGCATAAAAGTTCTAATAAACCTAAATTCGAACATGTAGTTTCTAAATAGTTGTCAAGTGAATTTCTAATAATTTTTCCATACTATTTGGCTATAATTTTACATCCAAAGAATAATCAAGAATCTCTTTCTAAAAAAGCTCGTATACATTTTCACACAGGTGTTTGTGTCAATCGGACTTGAACTCAGATCCACGAATTATTAATACTCCCTTCGAGCATTCGAGTCGTTGTAGACCTCGAACTAGATATTTCCGTACGTTCAGGTTTATTGGCACAATTTTACTAGTTATTCTTTTTTCTAACCCAAGGTCGAAAGTAGGGATTTTTTGTTAACCAATATCTTTAACACAACTTCAAATAAATGAAAACACAAATTTGTAAGCAAGAGAGTACTAGATTTTGAATTAGAATAACCTCGTGTAATCCGGCTCAAATTTTTCGCTCGCACGTCTTATGTCCTCAACATGATGAATTCTAGTTTTTGCCGTTCAAAATCAAAGTTGAAATGGTCCTCATTCAATGTTCGAGTTGAAATTTTTTGCTTTATAATAATTAGAGTTGTGTTCGCGAATTAATATACATATTTCGTCCGCCTTAGACATCGACCTTAAGCACGTTCCATGATATTACAGCGATGGAGCCGTATTATTAATATTTTAATAATGAAATTTCATCGTTGGCCACGCGATGATGCATATATATATATATATATGCACGAACGTGTGTGTATGTGTGTGTATGTGTGTCTATGGATCCTTGTGCATCTCAAGGATGGGCATATATCACGTTGCTCGCGGTCCGCGTCAATATTATACTATAAGATAATAATTTCCAATATAAAGGCAGTATCGCCAAGTACTTGCCGACGATACGATTGGTTCGGCCTTGATATTCGACCGTCGCCACTGTACGTACTGTACCTGTCACCTATCTCGACCTGTCCGAGGCATAATATCAAAGGTGTTCCATATACACACGAAAATATATATATATATACGAATATGTATATAGATATATACAGTGACGTAGAGATCTAAATTTAAAAAAAAAAAAAGAAAAGAAAAAAACAAATGATTATGGACGGATGTTGGACGCTCCGAGATCATACGACAAGAGTTCGCGGGTCTGAGATTGCAATATATGTATGTGTATGAAATATGTATCTACTGTTGCGCGCACGATGCAGCATGCCAAGACAAAAAATGATTTTAAAAAAGCACTCGAGAGCGTGTTTGTATTTACTGTGCGGCCATGCGAAAATAACAAAATAACATTCGACACACATTAAGTAGGCGAGGTCCTGGAGAGAGTGGGTTCGTGGGGGGGGGGGTATAGGATCTTCCGGAGTTTTGACCTCTTGTACGTTTATATAGGTGTGCTACTTGCGGACTCTCTACAAACCTGAAGTAGGAGGCTGCGAGGTTCTCCGTCGATCGGCTTTGCATGACATCCTGGGACATCCGCCGGGACCTGCGTTTCAAACGAAACAAAAACAAAAAAGGAGAAAGAGGTGAGTTATACATGCGAGCATACGTGCCAGAGGAGCTTAAAAGTAAAAAAAAAAATAAAGATGTAACTATATCTATATAAAAATTGCTTTTAAAAAGAAAGAAAGAATTAAACAGCTGCGTGAGAAAAGGTTCAAAAAACAAACAAAGAATTGAAAATAAAAAAAATGAATCGTATAAAAGCTGTACTATTGCGTATACAATGTATTTATGTGGGACGAACGATCCAAAATCGTTCTTGAGCAGAAAAACAATGAAAAAAGAAAAACAAAAACTATATATATATATATATATATATATATATATATATATATATGTATATGTATATAGTCGCAATCGTGTATCAACAGGCGCAAGACAAAATGCTGAGCAATTATTTGACAGAAAAGTATACGTAATGATTTATCTCTCGCTTTCTTCGTTCCTACTTTATATCTATCTACATATATATATATATATATATATATATATATATATATATATATATGTATGTATGTATGTATGTATAACTATACTGACGATATTGAAATGCTAGTGCAGCAATTATTATATGCGGTAAACAGCATGCCAATTCTTGCATTTTGCATATGACTGCGTAACGAATGGATGGAATGATACGAAGTAATAATAGTACGATTTCGTTCGCGTTGAACATTGAATTTTACAATTATCAATGAATTAATCTTCATTCCAATAATACATTTATTTTCTGCACCATTGGTGATTCATGTGTATTTCTAGTAAAATATGTCTGATTTCAGAGGTGCTTCATTACTGAAAAGTATAGATATGCAACGTTGGTCGTTACACGTAAATAAAGGGAATGCAAGAATCAGAAAGATTGTACTTAATTTAAACGAGCAAGCTAAAATTCGGGCTTGTAACTTATTAGCGACAGAAATTTTAGAAAATTTCGCAAAAGATTGTCGTAGAATACTAAATAATGTGATTGTAAAAAGAGTTTATAAAATAGTATATGTAGCGGGTTTATTGTGCACTGGACGTCGCGTATCAGTGTAAGCAGTTGTGTATTTTTTGGCATTCTGACAAAAAACTGCTTGGTTTACGCAAATGATCGATCGAGCTTTCGCGTCGACACTGCACGAATGAAGGAATTAATTAAAAAAAAAAAAAAAAAAAAAAATTAGTCTGATCTTTTTTTTTTGTAAAACAAAAATTCCACTTTCCAACATACAATTCTGAAGTTTTATGCGAATCAGGTGAAAATATTATTTGAAACTTCACATGATATATTCGAAGAAATTTTTTAGGAATAGTTCGCCGAGTCGTTAAGCGTTCTTTCGCAATTCAAATTTCAATAATTTTTAAAAATAGGAAAGTCCATTTGTTTTAATAAAATTTGTTTTAAAAATAATGATTTTCATTTACGATTTCTGACATTATTATGATCCGAAAGATTGTCATAAAAATGAAATCTTTCTATAAATATCCATGCAATTTACGTTTAAATATTAATCTTTTCTATATTTATACATTTTAAAGTTAATGTATAGTGTAAGTCAGGAATAACCGTAAATTTTTCCGATCAACAATAGACTCAAGCTTTTCAATTTTGACAATTTTCCGTTTCCATTTCGTGTTTTGTCGGCAACTTTGAAACAAAAAAGAAAGAAAAAAAAAACCTCGAAATACTTTCGAGCACGAATGAACGGCGAATACGTCATTGATTCCGCAGTAACTGAGGCCGATAAAATTTTATGATGAACAGAACAAAAAAACTAACCACGAATCCGGTAAAGCTATAATATTCCGTCGCGCGGCGAGCATCGCGCGCGATCCGCCTGGCATGGAATATTTTTCTTTCCCACCGAGAATCTTGTATCAAGGCGCCTACGACTAATCTGCTTTTACTAAAACACATTAGCGATGTAAAATACTAACGCGCGACAAAATATTCAGCGCCAGCAGCAAAGGCGTATTCGAAATTCGGCTAAGAAAAATCCGTGTTGTGTATATACGTATACACGTATACAACATAGTTGATCAACGAGACCGAGAATAAGATCGATGTTTTAAAAAAAAAGTCTTTATCGGTGCCGTCTCATAATGCTTAATTATGAAAAATTAAATTATATTAATGGATCGACTTGACATAAGAATTGCTTGGTTTGAATGTTATATTCTTTCAATGAGAACCTTATTCACGCGCGAAATTATTCTAATATACTTGACATTCGCACAAGATATTGCGAAAATTCCAGATTCCGCGACGTAAACGCCGACTTGTGTTGTACTCACAAACTACCTCAAAGGGAAAAAGGTATACAGTTCTAGAAATTTAATAACTACGATGTACTATTAAGAACAATAATTGTAATAAAAATGGATAACAATAAAGCAGCTGAAGAAGTGGATGATGTATGTGCAAATAAATTAAATGTAAAAGGAATATTTAAATTAATAAATTGCTAAGGACATATATAAAATGAAAATACAAATGCTAGATGGCATTTCATCTCAAATTCTAATCTCATTTATTTAGAGAATTTCATTTATTTTATAATAAACGTATACATGATAATATCTCAACCAATTGACTCTTTATAACGTGCTTATAAAAATCAAGTACTTGACGCTCTCTCTCTCTCTCTCTCTCTCTCTCTCTTACTCTCATAATTCCGGTCGTGCGCTATATCCAATTTTTGTCTCTTCCCAAAGTATAAAATATCGTGTATATATATATATATATCTCAAATCTCTCGTGGATAGTATCTTATATATATATATATATATATATATATATATATATATATATATATGTATTAGCATATTACGACGTCTGCAAACGCTAGTTATATACGATGAAGTATCAAACGTTAATGCTGTGCGCGCATCTCGTTCGTTCTATATATATATATTTCTCGTAATAATTTCGCGTAATATAGCCTCGTATAGCCTCGCCTTGATCTCCCCCTATATATTTTGCTAACGCGCGGGATCATTGGCGGTTTCATCCCCCCTCCTCTCTCTCTCTCTCTCTCTCTCTCTCTCTCTCTCTCTCTCTCTATATATATATATATATATATATATATATATATATATATATATAATACAAAGGGACCACCAGCAGCGTGTAGTATGAAATTAAAAGTAAAAGGGTCGTTCTCGTCGATCTCGTTATAACGCGCGGGGTGGACGTCATGCCGCGGTTGAAGATGATAGTAAACTAAACTTGCGAGAAAGTCGCTGCACTATGATTCTTTGGCAGAATGGTGGTTGGCCATAACCATCTTTGAAAAGTACAACACGAGCGTAATTTTTTGCAATTTTTGGTAGCAAAAATTTTTACTTTCGTTTCGTTGATAACGAATGGATTTTTCTACTTATAGGTGGACAAAACTGAATAACGAGATGATAACGTTAAATCTGCTTTTAAATGACTATAATAATCGTTCTTACGGGGTGAATTTGTGGATTTGGTTTTTCAGCTTGAAAGACTATGAAAAAAGGATGATTTTACGGACAGCCTTTAACATCCTGTATGGTCGTCTTATATTTTTTTATTAGATTGTATTGTGAAACTGTCGATTTAAATTATCATATCGTGTCAGGAAAGAGACCTCTTGTATATTTACATTCATTATAAATAATAAGTAAATATTTTCAAAATATATATTTCATGATTAGTAGATTTAATATATACTCGAAATTAGCTCAGATTTTCCTCTATTCTATGATTTTTAAAGCTTACGTTCTTAACTACATCGATATCGTGTATTCCTTACCTCGTCTAAGAGAGTAACTAGTCATGATAATTTGGAATAAAAATAAAATCAATATCAAAGTAATTATTCCTTGATATACTCTAATTTTTATAATTCCACAAAAAACCTAATTTGTTCTGACACAATAGATTTACTTTTTTATGAACTTGTATAATGGCGATTTACCTGATTACCTCTTAGCTGCTCGCTTAATCGTGAAAACAATTTAGAACAGAGCTGATAAAATTCACATATGTATAGTTCAAGATTTTATTACATATAGAAAGAATTGTTCTGCTTAAATATAAGTCGCGTAATTGCTTATCCTTTCTTTTTCCAAGTCGATAATAATTAATTATAACATGACAATAGAATATAATGAAGTATGTAATAGTTTTCAGAAAATAATATAAAACCTAACTATACTATTAAATAATATGATATCGAATAACCGTTTCTCATTGTTACAGCTATATGTACATAACACAAAAAAAACGTTAAGAATACACTGTTCCTACATTACTATTATAACAGCTCAATTAATTAAAAAAAAATACAATAATCCATGCTTTTCACGATTCCAGGCTAAAGTTTTCATAAAATCCAAAACCGTTATTTTAGACATGTATATAAAGAATATAACATAGGCGCATTAACTAGAAAAAAAAAGAAACATTCGCCCCATAAAGTTACTTGAGCGATATGCACATATGCCAACCAATTATTTTCCTTATATGCTGTGTTTCAAAAAAAAAAAAAAAAAAAAAAAAAAATAGAGAGAGGTCTATATCATATATACACTGTTAACTCGAACGCCCCGGCGCAGGTTGCGCAGAAAATTTGCCCGCTGCTAACTTTTAACGAGATTTCCACGGAGAGCCCTTGAGACGCGCACGTGTTTTATATATATATATACAGCAAAGACGATAGAGGGAGAGAGAAACTGGCGCATGGCGTATATAACAAATTCGATTTTCGATCTCGAGCAGCGAACGCCCTAGAGAGAGAGATAGAGAGAGAGAGAGAGAGGGAGGGAGGGGCTGCGATTAAATTGTTTCAGACAACTTCGAGAGGGCGCTTGCGCGCACACGAACATGCCTGGGATAATTAGCATTTCAATCTAAGTCCCCCTCCCCTCCTCCTCCTCCGCACGATGCCCTTTTTGGTTTATACGCGTGCGCGTGTTATGGATATCAGCACGGGGACGCCGATGCGCCCGAGCTCCCTCGGGCGCAGGGGCTCATGTATATGTTAATGTTTACCGTGAGTGAGACGCAACCCTTCTGCGGGGCACAATCGAACCTGGACTATATATATATATGATGCATCGTATCCGTGCGCCTTTGAAGTCATCGATATTACGCGAATACGACGTCGAAATTGAAAATGACCGATCGAAATCGATCCTTGATTTTTCAAGAAAATCTGTGTGTAATATTTTGTAATATTTGGCTTGTTTATTCCCATAAGCAGTGGTTCCAAATAATTATACTATTAAGACTGTATAGGATTATCATGTAAAATAATAATAGTATCAAGCAATTTATCGGCTGGCAATCACAATTTTTTTACGCAATTCTTCGATACAAACGAAAATTACTAACAATATAAAAATTTCGACTTCTATCCGGGAGCCTTGAATTTTTCACGCTGGCTCTCGAATATCACGATTTGGAATTACCTTTAAAATGTCTCGTCTTTCCAGTTGTGTTTTAATGTCAACAAAGATCAATATTTGAGTTCCGTTACTTAATAAATTTTCGCAAAATTCCACAAATATTTTTAAACACCGACGTAATAGTGCTGCATAGATATGGTATTGACAGGTACAGGGAATATCGGCGCGAGGCACTGAACTTGAGTAATAACGAAACAAAGAGCCGAAGAAATTGAGGAGCCTTTTTCCTGAAAGGGTTAAATGTGTTCAAATACTACGCCCGTTCGTCACACATACACGCGCACGCACGCACGCACACACACACACACACACATATACAGATCTCCGAGGACGTTGAACTGTGAACCGTCCTAGAAAGAGGGGGGGGGTGCAACGTATACTCAAATAGTCGCTGCTCCCTTTTTCTTCTCGCGCGACGTGGAAACCCGAGTTTTTTTCCCACTCTCCAGCTTTTTTATTATGATTGGCCGGAAAAAAAGGTATACTCTAGGAAATTTTTTTTTTTGAACGAAAATAGCACGCATATACCCCCTCCCCCCATTTTTTCCCGCTCCCCGCGTTGTTAGCGAGTGCTGCGGCGAGAGGGAAAAAATTATTTTGCGCCGTTTCAGTGAAAAGGATATCTACAATTTTGGGACTGCGAATATAATACTTTTCGTGGTCCTTTCGTTTAATTTTTTGTTTTTCACATTTTACAAGGATAATTTTAAATTAACGGAAATGATTAAATGCATTCGCTATGATTGATGATTTTTTGATTATTCGATGTATCCTTGCTAATGGAGAATATAATTATCATAACTGCGTTTAATACGTGTCTATTAATTTTCGTTTAATTAACGCGTCGCTGTTACTGTCGACATTATAGGGGAAATCGAGACTGTTTAAGATTTTTTCCATCGAAACTTTATTAGAGTTGTTTTCACGCTCAAGGGGACGGGGTGCAGAATTATTTCCGTAATCCATAGGGTCTGCCCACTGCCGGCACCTTCACTACTTACACAATTCGGAAAGGCGCGTTTTTTCAATATACGATTTTTACGAAATGTACTTAGATGGTAATTTTTTTTTAAATGAATATTTATATTTTTATTCATGAACAAATACGCAATTTTCTTGAAATATTATTAAAAAATACTTTCTCGATCTTTATCGATCCCGAAGACAGCTCGATCACCTTTGGCATATTTGATATTATATATATTTGAATTTGTTCCCCGTTATCAACGCGAATAGGCCAATTATAAAAAAAAAACCCTAGAATTTACGTTAGCCAAAATTCCATTTGCAGGAGCTCGGGTGTGTTCACGTGGTCGCTCTCACGGACCCGCACGCGTTAATTTACGTAAGAGCGCGGCGAGCACGGA
>JACCIC010000289.1:285000-337500 GCA_018907035.1 Sycobia sp. Sy_11
TATGAATATTTGTTTTACATTTTTCTCTCTTAAATAAAATTTTTCTAAAAGATAAAGTAGTAATATTTTTTATCAACTAAATTGATGAATAATTCGAATTTCTATGTTTTCGCTCGTTCGATATTTAACTTTAAAAATCGAAGTACAGCGTATTATTTGACAATCATTAGCACGGGACTGAATGTAAAATTTCCTAATGTACTAAAAAAAAAATACAAAGTTAGCGAACTGGTGAATCTTTATGTCGTTTCAGACTATATACGCTTGTCCCATCCAAGTTTGAAGAAGGAGATTTACATACATATTTATAGCTTATGAATACAGGAAAGGATGTGTATATGTGACAAATAATAATCCATATTCCGCTTTTTTTTTTTATAGCAACTCTACGGATGGAGGTAATTTCTTTTCACGCGATAACATTTGCAATGCCTCGTTTAAGGCAATTTAATTAACGAATTGCATTGACAGTCACTCGATAAAATCCAATTTTTTTTATTAAGTTAATATGTCCGTCGAGAATTGTACTGTACCAATTGATCAGTGCATTGTTTTTCAATTGTTTGATAATTAACAATTCAGACATTTTAAATATCACACAGCGAACATGAGAAGGGGTAATTTGTACGTTTAGAAATTTCTGTTTTAATACGAAAAATTTTACGCTCAAACTTCGTAGCACGAAATTTTCTTCCGGTTTTACTATATACATAAACACCAATATATATTTAGCAATATTGACTGTACTACTTTCTAGTAATAGCGCGCGAAGCCGGAAAACACGCGCCTCGGCTCGAACGATCAGTCAACGGAGCAATTCACCGATGAGAAAAGAAAAAAAAAAAAAGAAGAAAATAAAGAAAAAGAAAAACGATTCTAAAATAATAACAGAGCTCGACCGCGCTCCCGACGGTCGCGCGCGTCCCGCTTCCCGTGTCTCCGGGACAGCGACGACAGTTGGACGCCCAACCTCGCCGCCGAAGCGGAGATAATGAAAAAGGAACGAACCGGCGTCCGCGGGGTGGGGGGGGGGGTAGTCCTCTTCGCCCGGCGTCGTTCGCACGTATTGCGTGCGCGGGCCGCTATAGTGTCAATAATATTGCTATGTACCGACGACGGATAGAATTCGCGGGGCTCCGCGAGCGGGCGCTGTCTAATAATAGACGGGCGGACGGACAAACGGGCAGGCGGATGGACGGCTCGGTAAAATCATCAAATATCGAAAGTTTCTTGTTTCTTGTTTTTTTTTTTTTTTTTCATATAGATTTAGCGATTGATCGAACAACTAGCGGCCAGCTCGATCGTGATCTGAATCCTTGACCCCGGGCTCGTGGTCAAGGTCCTCGGGAGCTTGTACCCATCAAGGCCTCGCGAAAAATCTACTCTGCACTGTAACGCAGCATACGACCGATCGGTAATTTCGCTCGTTGGCCGCTTCGCGATAAAGTTACGAGCGAAATTCCCCCCCGCCCCCGTAATCATCGCGCACAAAAATGCATCTGCGCTCGCACCCTATGGACATTGTCCCGCGCGTCGTTGCGCCGTTTAGCCGCGTACCGCGCCGCGGGCGCGATCGGATCTGGGACAGTGCCTCTCGCGCCCGTCTCCCCCCCCCCACCCCACCCCTCCCAGCACTGCGGAACGTTGGCGTTCCCTGGCCGATGCTGGTGTAATACGCGCTCGTTGCATTAGCCCCGCCGATTTTCGGGGAAATTGCTTTCTCGAATTTATTTTCGTCGCGCTCGGGCTCTCTTTCGCTGGCGCAGCCGCGGCCATGCCCCGATTATTCGGGTAGCTCCGTGCCTATCTCTCCTCTCTCTCTCTCTCTCTCTCTCTCTCTCTCTCGAGCAATGAAAAAATTTCGAGCGATATTGGCGCGCAAGAGCAGACTATTATCGAGATAAGGTAGCTACGAACATGTGCGTAAGCTATAAAATCATTACGATCGTTTAATTTAAATAGCACTACTACAATATAGTTGTAATAGTCGTAGGTGGCGATTTCGCTCACATATACATTCCGCTTACATGTACCATTCGCAGGTAATACTTTATTTAATAGAAGGATAAGAAAAGAAAAACAATCGTCCGTTTTTATCCTTGAGGTTCGAAATGGAAAAACGCAAAATTCGTTGCGCTAACGAATCGATTTTTTTACAATATTTGTAACAAATCTTTTAGTAATTATTCATTCTATATATAAATACTTTCTATTATTCTTCAGATTTTTTTTATTAACCTGAATGAAAATTTCAATCAAAACTGTAGGTCGAATGTAAAAAGTATTAATTACAGTATTTATAAAAAATTAATATACAAAAGTGATTGAGTAAAAAAGCCAAAGTTATCGATGAGTATACGTAAAAATAAGTTTATCGCTATTTTATTTTGGTAGAGTTGGCTTAAAGCGAATTTCCGAAATTTACATAACGAAGTATTGACACATAAGCAAGGAATCTTTGAAAGAAAACCAAAGTCATAAGCTTAAAATATCCGAAGATATAGATAAAAATACGAAAACACGCTCGGATATACCTTTTCACCTGCATATGGGTTTCGACAAATAAATGAAAAAAAAACTCCTTTCCTTTATTAAGCACGTATACGATTCGATACGGGAGTGTCCGAGAAATTCTTGAAGCTGAAGATTTTGTCGCTTTATTGTTTGGACGTCGTCCAATCAAGTCGGTCGGTCTGGACAAGTTTTTACGCGTACATTATATAAGATTGTCATTAAGGAATTTGTTTTGATGAATCATGATTTTTTTTTTTTTTTATTACTTTTTTCCTCCATCGACTATGACCACCGATCGAGATAATAGCCTTACTGCCGCGGATGAAGCTTAAAACAGGTGCACGAATGTGAATGAAGATTCATCGTCCACGATTTCGTACACCGAATGAACAGACGCGTTTTATATGTTTTCAAAGATTTTTCTTTTTGTTCTATTATTCTCCACGACCGGATAAATGTTTCTCGTTTATATATATATACATATATCATCGTATTCATCAAATTATAAGACGAATTTCAAAGAGAGCTAAATACTTTCGGGCAAAATCAATTTGATCAGCTGTACAAATCAATTCAGTTCAGGATCACGCCCGAAGTATTTGATTTATATAGAAAGAGTGACAGACAGAGATGGAGAGAGAGAGAGAGAGAGAGAGAGAGAGAGAGGGGGGGGAGTAATGTAGAAATGGAGAAGCTTAACAAAACGAAATGAAAGCGAACGGCAGAGAAGGAGTAATGCTAAAGGAGACGTAGAGGAGGCACTGGCCGTTTAACAATGAAATAATTACCATTAATTATGCGCTCGCGAGAGTCGCGAGAGTAATGAAGGTTATTATCGTTATCTCGTGACGTGAGGTATCGCGAGTGTTCTCTCTCTCTCTCTCTCTCTCTCTCCCCCTCGCATTTGTTCACTTTGCCGCAATAATTTCCGCGCACACCAGTCCCGCTCGGGAACTGCAGACGGACGGAAGCGCAGCAGTGGTTGCAAAAATAGGGAGCCCGAACGAGGCGCATGCACACATAGAGGAGACGCGAATGTCAAACTTCACATCAATCATCGAACGATGCAGAGAAAAAATACACATACACACACACATATATCCACTTATTATATAAAGAATCTCCGATGACAATGACCACGTTGACACTTGCCTAATTAGCAGCGCGCGTATATAAATCATTATCTGTAACAACAGCAGGACGCGAACTGCCACGCTACGTAGTAATTTATTTACGTGTACTTGTATATACTATATATATATACACATTCGAAAAAACGTGTGGGGGACGGACATGCCCCTTGAGATCGATCGAAAAATCTTTGGCTCGCGGTAAAAATAATTGTTTCACGCAATAATGAACATCTTGATTGCTCGGTGTGTGTGCGTGTGTGTGCGTGTGCGTGCGTGTGCGTGTTTTAGAGCAGACAAACTTTACAGCACTCATCTAGCGTATATAATTAATCATTTTCCAAACAGGGACGGGGGGAAGGCGTCGAACGAAGCAGCGCGACGTCGAACATATAGGACATCGCCTGTACTATAACGTTCTAACGCGGCTTGACTCCCCGAGCTGTAATAAAGCAACACGCACACGCACGCGCGCGCACAGACGCACAAGGAGCAGAAAACCCGATCCGTCGGACGCAAGGGCAAAATGAGCTAAAGGAGAGTTTTGTAAACAAAGACAAGCACTGGACGAATATTAATCTCTCTATTTCTCGGGTTTTTTTTTTTTTTCGTTTTCGGGTTTGCTTCTGTACGTTCTGGCGCTCTTCGCTGATTGAGCCAGTTTCGTTGTACGCCTGGTCCAGGGTACAGGGGCTGGGAGGTGAAGCGGTCGCGCGCCGAGTGATTTTCCCTTTTTTCGATATGAACTTCGTGATTTATCGAGTCCGCTCGAGCATCGATGACTGATGGACGCGCGATCGGCGCTCCGCCGTCGGCTTCTTTCCCTTTACTCTATTATATCAATTACATGGAACGATGATGTTTATTATCGCCGTTTTGAGCGATATCACGCTCGAACTGTAAGATTTTTCCAAAAATCGATAATTTCTATTCCTCGACGAATCGTTTCAAACCTCGCAGAATAAGATGACTGCCGTTGGTTCGTTAAATGAAAAAGATCGATTCCTAAAAATTCCGGCTATTACATCGGTTATCTACATTTACTGGTGTAATGATTCGAGATTTTGTTTTCCGATTTCTTCATCATACCTCGAAACTGATCGTATATTCCTTTATACTCTTGAATCATTTCAATTTTTTTGGAATTTCAATACGATAATCACTGCAATGATTTATCTGAACAGCTTCCAAAAAGCGTTCTCATTGATTCCAATTAACAAGGTTGGACGTGCAAACAAAACGATTTATCCGCCATTTTGAATTATATAACAACCGTTGGTATACCGATTGCAAATTTGTAATCAATAACCTCGAAATTCTCTGATCATGTCTTTCTGATCGATTCGAAAAAAAATCGAATAAATAGAATATATGTCGTATCGGCAAATATAAAGAAAACACCACTTTCGATTTTGAAATTCCGATCTCCGTTTTACGTAGTCAACGATCTTACAAGCACATGAATATAGATTTCGAAGCTCAATAACCATTAATTCATTATGCATTTTTCTAGACTTTTCGTTGTGACATATAACGAAAGCTTCGACTTATTACTACTATTATTATTATTATTATTATTATTATTATTATTATTATTATTATTATTATTCGTAACCGCGAAGACGTCGTTTGGCATTCGCGCTATAAGATTATTTATCTTGAAAATTCAATTATGACTCTAATCTCTCTCTCTCTCTCTCTCTCTCTCTCTTCTCTCTCTCTCTCTCTCTCTGTCTCTCTCTTTCACTTTCTATTCGTAAGAAATTTTGCGATGGAAGGCTGTGACGAATTATTGCCGCAATGTCAAATTCGCATCGATCGAATTTTCATTCCGTATTAAATTTTTGAAGTCTTGTAAATATTCATTTTGTTTCCGACGAATATGAGATTAAATCTCGAACTTTTATGAAAATACTTCGATTTGTAGCCGAATAACGAAGTATCTTTGAAATGACCCGGGATCGTCAAACTCTGACAATATCAAACGAACAATTAAAATTTTTAGTATATATAATTAATATAGATACATATATATATATATATATATATATATATATATATATATATATATACTATTTTTAAAATATTGCTTTAATTTGTTTCCCAAAAATTTATAGTTTCTATCCAAGTTTCCTGAAATTGTTTACTAATCCGAGTCGCATTTGTATACCAAATTTGGACGAAGCTAGTTGTACGTTAAAATCGATACGTGATTATTTTTTCGAATATATATATATATATATATATATATATATATATATATATATATATATAAACGAATCCTCGTAACTCCCGAATCGAATTATGATCATCGCGGTGGCACGTGCCCGGGCACCGGATCTCGCTTATTGCTCGCATCATCGATTATCATTATAAGCGCGACGTCAATTCGCCACCCACGATCTGTACATTGTATAAATTATATATATATATATATATATATATATATATATATATATTTCGATATATAATTATATATGTATAGATCTGTATGGAGTTTTTACTGTTCATATGGTGTAGAACTCTTCTCGCTATTATAAAAATGAATAATAAACATACTTCCATACCGTTCATAGAGTTGGCCACGAAGTTCATTCAAAGGATATTTAATTTTTCATATCGAGATTGAATAGAGGAAACATATTTACGGCACAGATATCGAAATTTTAATTAAAAAGAAAAACTTTCACTACTATGAATGCTCTTGATACCAAGCTTCGTGATTACTTTGTTCTATACCATACATTCTTCATTGAATTTTACTTAGGATATAATTTCTTTTACACCACAAATCCTAAGATATTTTCATTTATTTTCATACATTATATATATAGTACGTATGTGTCAGTCGACGTAACTCGAAGGAAGAGGATGACGTAATTTTATTTCAGCATACTGAGTGGCATTGAAATGGAAAGTAATTAATAATACACGAAGCCTTGTTAAGCTGTATTTTACTTTATTCCTGCCGTCTCTGCAAATTCGAGCACGGGGCCAATGTTCTCCTCCAACTTTGGTCAACTGGACGGACTGTGGCGCGAGCGCGCACCTTCCTTTAAATATAAGTGTGCAGCGAGCTCAAATCATCAAATCGGAAGTCAGCTAATGGAAATTGTACCCGAAGATCGGGAATGTCTTACAGGTTAAAGCTTGGGACAGAATGAACGATATATACGCGAATGCGATGATTTGCAGATTTCGAATGACAAATTAACCAACAGCGTTCGAGGGCAGATTCGGGCGAAATGCAAGATTCGCTTGAAGTTCAGGCTCCGGGAAGGACGTCGAGAAAAACACGAATCTTGCGAGAATTAACTCCGATACCTGCACATCGTAACCAAATTGTTATGAATTTATTACTATTATAGCTAATTTTAAAAATATTCTCATATATAAGTCGAAGATTAGACCACCTGTTATGTTACCGACGCCCTTGGTTGGTAGTTCAGAGCCAATTGTATATATCAGCTCTCTAAGATGCATTTATGATTTTCAATTTTAATTAAGAAATAATCCTATTATGAGCGACAAGTTCAAATATTACAATAATAATAATAATAATTATTATAATAAAACAATATTTGATAGTATTAGAAAGTATTTCATTTATTCAATTCAAGTATTATATTTATTCAACGCCGTTCCACGAATCTATATTAGACGCAATTTTACTTAATATTCAAATAAAGGATACAACCGACTGAAATTTGGAATTATATACAATGTATGTTTGAAAAGAGAGCACTTTTCATACCCAATCGGTATGAATAAAGCGGTCGACATCATCCTTACGGGATTAAGAGGAGAAACGCACGTTTCTGATAAAAATAAAATCGTACACAGAATTAAAGTGCTCCGTTACGCATTTATTTATCGGTTTCTTTTTTTTTTTAATGAATTTCGAGGCTTGACTCGAGAGCGTTGACACGATGATCAATTATCATTCATCCCGGCTATCGTACGAGAGTTGACGGACTCTTATCTAAACCCATAAGTTTGTACAGCCCTGTCTTTTGTTTTTTTTTTTTTTTTTTGCAACGAATCGCTAAATTTTTTATTCCACAATTTTTACAGGCGGTTCGGTTGCGGCTCGCGCAGCGCCGCTTTCAGATTTCAATCGACAACTCGGAATCTCGCGCGCACATTCTCGCTTTACTCTCATGTTTTATATATATATATATTAGGTAGTGAAAGTATATTATTTTGTTCTGGCGCTTTTTCAAGCTATATCTATATAAACGTCGCCCACCTGGGGAATTAAAGAAAGCGCGCGAATGTTAAGTATATACACTTAGCGCGGTTCATAACACGCCGAGTGTCACGCACAGCTGAGTAAATGGAAAAAAGGAAAAAAAAGAAACAAAAAAAAAAAACAAAACGATAATAATAACGATCATAATAATGAAGAACGAGATATTTCGCTGTTTACGCGCGAGAATCCATATTACACGTCGGTGACGTCAACTCGGTGCCTCTATATACGAGTGTTTTTCTCATACCTTGCACCTTTTGTTTTATAAACGCGGAGATGAAATTATATATAGATATACGAGGACGATACGATTTTTTTTTTCATCTTCCTCATCCCCCTTCTATCGGTTACGTTTCTTCGCTAAGCTACGCGAGCGCGCGCATCAGCGGTTCTCCGACACGAATGCTGAACCATAACTTAGATTATGCTTTTTGCCGTTCCCTTGTACTATAATACGTTATATATATATATATATACGCGGAGATAAAGAAATGACAAAATAGACGCTGCTCTTTCTCTCTCTTTTCTTCTCTTCTTCTGTGCTACTTTTTGTTAGTTTAATCAAACCTCTCTTGGGTAGTGTGGGAAGCCCTATAAAATGTTTTTCCCGACAGCACTTTCTTATATATATATATGGCAATTTCTTCTTCCTATAATAAGCTGGTTGCCTGTTTTTGTCTTCTTCTTCAATATTATCAGGAAGCATCGAACCGGCAAAATTCACCGGGGAATGTCATTTGGCTGCATGGAAAATTGATAAAATCTGCGCGCGCGCGCGCGCGTCTTCGTTTGCATTCGTCTGGGAATTCGTTTATATAACGACGCCATGACTGGGTCAATGAAATTTTGCGCCGCCTTCCTTACATTTGCATAAGTAAACCGCGTCACAATTTGCGAAGAATACAATTTCCTGACCGACAGTGGACATAATGGTCTCTGCGCATAGATTTTTGGGCCTCGTCCTGGGATTGAACTTTCTATAATAACAATTATCTCGGTCGGTAAATATATAAACTATCTTCAAAAAAACACCGTGCGCTTATGTGTCCTAAGACCTTATTATGCGTACTACTAAACACGCTTAGCTTTTTACAACGAGATACCGAGTTATAAATAGAATTCGATTATCTTCGTTATTGAACACATCGTGGCGACTGGTAAAAAAAATGGACGGAACGACGACGGATTTCGTAATCTCGAAGTCGCGGAAAATGCCGATAGCATCTCAATCAGTTTATATTGCCGGACGACTGAGAAACGCGCGACACATTTAATCGTTCGATTCTGTTAAGATAAGCGAATCAATAATCGCGAGGAGAGAGAGAGAGAGAGAGAGAGAGAGAGACGACGGACTCAGCGAGGATTATCGACATTTCGAGAAATACGAGGGTATGAACGGCTTAAAGAGTCCGAGAAGAATTATTAAAGCATGAAAAATTTTAAACAAACGCGTGAATTCTTATCGTGGCAATTTCAACGAGACGAGAGTAAGAATTTTTAATAATTTTTTTGTCCACCACTTTCTCTCTCTCTCTCTCCAAAAGTCCGCCTTATGCTCGCTACAGAAAATCTCGCAAGTGTCGGCGCCAAACCGTTTTATCCCCGTGCGTACGTTGCGCGTGTATGTATCGAGCTGATACCTGTAAAGTTAGCGTATAAAGTTTTTTAATTAAAAAAGGATTAAGACGGATTCTTTGAGCGTAAAATATACGTCGGCGCTACTTCAGCCTTCCGGATAATAATTCTCAAGTTTCCGTAAACTTCTCTTTTACCCTACTCTCTCTAACTCGTAACTACACACACACACACACACACACACACACACACACACACACACACACACACACACACACACACACAGAAATATTGATACTCGATTAAATTTTAATCGTGAAAAGTAGAGCAAATAAAAAAAAAACCAAACAACAGCGATAGAAATAGCCTAAAAATACAAATATTACGAAATTCATAAGGCATTCTCTTCGCGTCCACGAACCTACCGAGTTGGAGTGAAATTTATCCGTGGGCATTCCACGCGTCACACCGTCGCCTTTATCGCCACGGTGTGAAAAATTACCAGAGACAGGCGGCCACAAGATTAGTGCACGGGACAGTCGTCTATAATCGCGACAGAGCGCGACGTCAAGATAAGCCGCGTCAATTCGGGCTTCGGAGCTATACTTTGCCCGCTCGTTCTATACGCCCCCTTCGGATTGCGCGTCGCTCGGCCGTTACCATCATTCGCCCGTCTTCGCAAGGTTCAAAAAGCTGGCTCGCCGTGAAGAAACGCTCGACGAAGTCGCGTGTCGTTCGCACAAGAACTGTACTACGAGCGAGTATCGTACTTTGAGATGAGTACAAGTTTATTATTCGGTCCGAATAAGGGGAAAAAAAGACTGGGAAATCTCTCGACGAACTATCGAGATATTCCGAGGTCAATGGCGATTTTACGTTGAGAAATAGATTTTTTTTTTTGTTTTTGTTTTTTTTTTGTTTTTGGGAAACAATTATTGTCTCCGATGATTTTTCGCGAAGTTACGATAGCGCGCGTACGATAGATACACGATTCAATAAATAATCGGATAAAGTACTTATAATGTGACTACATATCTAAAAGAGATAAATAATGATCCCTGCGCCGAAAGAAGGATTTCACTAAAATTTACTTGACTTACCAACGAAATTTCATCACGATCTTCTTAACGATCGCTACAATTTTACTAAATTTTAATAAAAATTCTATCAAAATTCCGTACACTTATAGGAAATTTGCTCGCTAAATTGAAGCATCTCCCCCTAGTTGAAAGTATAGTAATGTATCGGTAAAACGCCTCTCCGCGCGTGCTCCCGGCAATTAAAGTAGCCACAATGCAGACGAAACTCCAGCGGTGTCGCGTCAAAAATCAAGCGCAGCAGGAGATGGGCGCGAGGGGGCGAGGACGAGGACGAGGGTAGATGATATAGCGCGATAAATTTCCCGGAGCTCCGCGCCACTCGTACCCTGCGAGGAGCATCAACCTATCCGCGGCCCTTTCGGCGCGCAGAGCGCCGCGGCTCTATGAACGACCGCCTATCCCCCCCCTCCCGCCCCCCGTTCTCCAACTCGCGGACCGAAACGTTTCGGGCGCAAGGAGAGAGGTCGCGCAGATAAGAGCGGATTTACAGAAGGCGCCAGTGCGTTGCACTCGGCTCGTTCGCTTATCTCGTGTAACTGTGTGTAGATTTTTTTTTTCCCCCCTCTACGAGGCGATGCGAGAAGATCGACCAACGGCCCTCGTCCCCAAAATTGCCGAGGGTTCCGAGAGCGGCTGTATGCGCGTCAATGAGAGCGAATTCGGCGTGAGCCGTTATTTCACTTGTGAGTTATTGTCCTTCGAGGTCAGCCTGGACTAACGCCTATGATTCGAACGATCGTATTAACAAAAAAAAATAAATAAATCAATAAATACATTTTGGGACATAGGTGTATTTGAACTTTTTTACTCTATAGTTCGTGCTTTAATTCTAATTTAATTCGTTAATATTAGAAATTCGAATAGGGATGAACAGGTGGCGCGAATTTCACCTTTTTTGCACGAAACATTCTCTACTTTCCGTTCGCAGAACAACGACGCAAAATTAACCGAGAAATTATTTTTATCCATGCCATGCGGATCATGATCATGATCACCGTGTGCCGCCTAAAAGCTTTCATACCTGCTGGATTTCCTACAATCTGTCATACATTCCAAAAATAGTTGTTTGCGCTGCGGTGATCCAAACAAGATATTTTGCATAGATCAAATGCTCTCTTTACGCACGATCGTCTCTGGTTCTTCTATTATATCAAAAAAATGTGATTTTTGAGTAATTCAATAAATTGTTACTCGTTACTCGATATTATTGTTCGCGATATTTAAACGACCATCTACTTCAACGACAAACGGCGCATTTAATTAATGGCCCAATGTTAGTCGACAGAAGCGGATGTGAGAAGTGACAAGTGTATATAATTATATAATAATTATTAATTCCAGACAAAATTTTTCGATCAATTAAATCAATAAAAGACTGTTTAACTTTGCATACGGAGCGTCGTTTTTATTCCAATAGCGTTTGTATTCATCTTTTAAAGTCTGCTTTGTTATTAATTTCCGTCGTAAACCATGGATATGAAGCATCATATACACACACTCATACACTATGAGATAATTAAACGTTGAAAATTAACCTTTTATTCAAAATATAAAATCCTTGATAGAGTGTACATATATCTCGCCTTACAATTATTGACTTAACAATAACGGAGTCTCGGGGATCGCGTCTTACAAAATTTTCAATAATCACTCGAAAGAACGAAGTGAAGGACATTAAAAAGAAAGAAAAAAACCTGAATCTCGTCAAAACCGCTTGCCGCGCATCATGTGAGGAACGTGCGCTACGAAATATTAATCATGCGCGCGCACGCGTTAGTTTTTAGAACGAAAACAAGCGCGTTTATTAATATTAAACCGAAACGTACATTAAAACTCGCGGTCGCGGAAAAGCCGCGAGGAAAAACACACCAGATCGAGGCTGATGCGGTCTTATATATATATATATATATATATATATATATATATATATATATATATATATATTATCCCTGCGTCTCTTTTTTCTCTTTCTCGTACTGACGGCAACGTCCACGGAACTTTACGCCGCGCAAATACACGGGGGAGCGCGAGAGAAGGGGAGACAGGAACCTGGGGGTCGAAAAATTTTTTTGCAAACCAACTTTCTTCCGAGTACGCGGGGCGACGCTGGCCCGCGGGGCGATTGTATATATAGTTGGTACTCCCAGAGGGCACAAAGAATATATATATATATATATATATAAACCCGTATACTCCGGTGCCTCTGTATGTCTCCTTGTTTTTTTTGTCTCTCCTTTTTTCCTCCTCCCGGTTTCAATTTTTCCCAACAGTCCTGTTGCCTCGGGCGTATACAGCGGTTACTGTTTTTCGAGCAAAAGAAGCGGGAAATGTAGACGTGCGCATCTGTATCTGTGTGTGTATGTGTGTGCGCGCGCGCATGTTATGTCCAACATTAAGAATAACAAAGCGAGCCATTTTGAGACAATGACCCCCAGAGGTGAAAGAAGAAAAAGAGTTTTTTCGCTTATAAAACGCATGGACTATATATATAGACAGACCAGTAAGATGCGAGGGCGGGGTTCAGCATCATTTCGGTTTATTAAACTTTCAGATAGTGTTGGGGCGTGCTTTTCTATGGCACGCACGCACGCACACACAAAATAATCTATACTCTTTTGCAGCGGTTAGAATTGCAATTGCTCGGCAGGAAGAGAGCGAGAGAGAGAAAGAGAGAGGTGTATGGAACAACGCACTGATTGTTTTATGGAAATTCGTGGATATATATAATTCATTGCAAACCACTGTGTCATCACCTCGTTCAATTGCAGACTCGAATTCAATAGGGGAAAAATCGTCTTATGGAAAAAGTGTGATATATGAAATATTATCTATCATATCAATGAAAAGAATTACAATTTTAAACATTTTCATCGCTTATCTATGTACACACACACACACACACACACACACACACACACACACACACACAAGGTATATATAGAAAAAATTGGAATGACGTGCACGCGACGAAACAGGTCTTTCGGCGAATATTCCGCGCAGGAATCTTTCCTCGTAATAAATGCGAAACTGCGAGAAAAAAGAAAGAACGAAAGAAAGACATGTCTACAGCGGTTGAAAAAAGGAACAGGCCCGTTATTATACCTGTGCAGAATATCCGCTAACGAGTTCGCTAATTTTCAAAAGCGGGCGCCGCTGCTCCCTGTACATTTTCTCTTTTCCACGTGTACTTTCGCCCCTTCCAATTTCACGAGGCGGATACCGAAAATGAAAGCCGAAGATTTATATATATATATATATATATATATATATATATATATATATATATATACATACACACCAAACAGCCACGCACCTCTGTGTTGCACAAAATTTGGCCACGGCGCGGCGCGTCTTCTCCAGGGCCGGATCTCTCGCGTTTCCCTTGATTCGACAATTGATACTAAGTATCAAATAACTCGATATTATCGTGGAAGGAACGAAAGGAACTTTTGAGCTATTCAACAAAAGTACATACTTTTGAAGTCCGTTTTATCTTACAAAATGGCAAACCGAGAAAAATTCTGAAATGACCCATGCGTATATGATTTTGAGTCACTGATTACATATAGAGTATAGAGAAAATTTCTGATCGAGAAAATTTAATGCTATAAACCATGAAAAATCATTAAAAATCCTAATTTTCAGAGTAAATATTACCCAATTTGAAAAATGCCATATTATACATTTTGTCTCTAAATGTGACGGTTTTCGAGAAAAATTCGTGTAACGTTAGACGGAGATTTTATTCATTTTATCAAAATCATAATTTCTACCTTTAACCTTATGTTTTGAAAAAAACCATGTATTTTAATATTTAATTAATACAGTTTCAGATTAAAAAAAACGTTTCTTATAATTTTTGGAATTTCCTAATTAAACGCAATAATCATGAGTTCTAATAGAATTTTTATGTCATTGAATGTCTCCAATCAGTCAACTAAAATGTACAATTTTTTTTCTCGATTTTTTATTTGTTTTTTAGAAAGATTATTCGTTACTTTAAAAAGAAAGAAAAACATAAATTTATTTCGTCAAATTAAAAGGACTGAAAATTTTATGGGAAACTTTGAATAAGTATGTTTTTACAATGAAGATATACAAAAGAAAGAATTTTTGACAAATAAGACATTAAACTGGCTTTGCGCCAATGAAAACGTAATAACAACGAAAAAGATTTAACTCTAAATAATAAGATAAAACAAAAACGAAAAAAAAGTTATACAATACATTTTTATATACAATACGTTATTCAATACAATAAAGTATATACAAATATGTTTTCCAATATTTTGAATATATTAGCTTTATTGATTTATTTATTACTAACAAATTATTTGTTTTGCATGTGTATAGATGTTTTGATGTGAAAAGATTGAACGCCAATACACACGCGCGCGCGCCTTCTCACGAATTGAATATTCGTCAGTATGGTATTGAAATTCAAGTGAGGCCTTCGTATATTTTATTTGGAATAGTTTTTCTATAATGAACAAGGTAATATAAAAAAAACATTTTTGTAAATTTTCCTACACTCACACACACAAACACAAAACGATACACTGCATGCTAAAGAAGAAAGGCCAACGATCTCGTTCATCAGTGACCTGTGACTATAAGAATGAATTTATTTCTTCCACCTCCCCCGCGCCCTCGTCGCCCTCCAGCCATCCATTGCGAAAACCGAGATGCAAGCAACGCCGGCTACGAACACGCCCGCCAAACGACGGAATTCAATTTTGTCTCGCGGCAGCTCGGGGAACCCGATCGGCGCGCGCGGGCGCGTCTGGTCTCCTTTTCTCGATAGAGTCGGCGTGGGGGCGGCCCCGAGCTTTTATTAATACCAACGTGTATTTTTCGACTTGTCTCAAAATGAACGCGAAACAACTTTTGTGTTTGTGTTTCTTTGCGTTTAGAAACAGCGATCGTACATAGACATATATATGCACGGGGCAGAAAGTTATATATTATACAATGTAGGATGGGCGGCGATTCTGTCGGCACCGTCTGTCACTGACGTTACGTCGGTGTATATTAATTTTTAACGGCGAAATTCGTGAAATTGCCCTGTGTACATGCGCACACACGCGCGCGCGCGCGCGCGTGCGCGTATGTACACATATCTGACGCAGTCGCACGTGTGTATCTATATACATTGGATACACAGCTGCGCATATACGCGGCAATTACGATGCCAGATGCGAACGACACCGCGACCGGTATTTATGGATGAACCAAGGACGACCCGACACCTTTGGTGTGCCCGCCGCGCCGCCGCCGGGTGTCGCCGGGTCTCGTGCCGCGTTTCACATTTTCATAAAAGCGCGCATTGTAAGCCCGGGGCTCCGATAGGCATGAGCGATAAATTTATTTCGAGCTAATTTTTTTTTTTTTTTTTTTTTTTTTTCTTTTAAACTTAATTTGCGTGCGTATTCTTTCGGACGCGTCGCGATTCGTCCCTGTGCGATTTCATCAAAATTCAGGCCGGAACTGATTCTTTTCGGAGCTCTAAATATGTTTTAATAAAGCGGGTTTTCCCTACAAACGCAAAAAAAAAAATACGGTTTACATAAAAATATGAGCAATAAAGAGATAAGAAAGACTAACTCTAATAATTTTTTAGGTATATGCGTTATAAGAGAAATAGAGCGGTATTATTTTAACTATATATCAGCTTAGACACTTGTTGTCAAATTCAAAAACAATAGTGAATTATTCCAATGCTCAGAAATTAAAGTATTATTAACGATGCTGGTATGCATTTATATATATTTTGTATTTTCGTTTTTCTTTACCAGCTTCTGTCATGCCTATCATTTCGTATAAATTGATATTCTCTCATAGTTATAATATATTCCTCGTTCTATTCTTCTTCGAAACCAAAAACACAGCAATAATTCATTTAATTTGCAAAAAGATAATTTACAAAAGAATATTTAAGTTTGCATAATGTATATAAATAAAATCCGTTAACGTGAAAATACAAAACAATCATGCAAAGCCAACGAAGAAAAATCAATTTACTATAAAGATACCGGCTAAATTGACATATCCGATTATCCAACGATCCGATAAATGAGCCATACTAGATATTTATTTTCCTCCATCGGATCGATAATATGGAACTGTGAGGTATGATAATTATATGCACAATGCAAAAAATCGATAATAAACTTTTGAAAAATCTTGTAACAGATAGTAGAACATAAATGTGTTTCGATAAAATATTTGGTTAAATTAGACTATAAAGTAGGCATTAATACTTAAAGATGAGAGCTTCGTGTTGACGTATGAAGAAGACGCGGTCCGCCATCTATTGAAAACTGTCAGTAACGATTCGAGACTCGAATAATACCAGCATATATAGAATGCTCACTGTGATAATGTTTTGATTATACACCGATTCAACACTATTAAGTTAATTACGATATAATTTGACTGGCGAGTATTCAGACGTGCGACCATCCATAAACGATTATACATACTTAATATTCTGTATGTCGTATCGAGCGAACGATCAGCAAAATAATGTTATGTGTATTAACTTATTTACAAACTTTTCGAAGAATCAGCTGAATCTGTACTCGGATTGCGACCCCCCCCCTTCTCCCAAAAAAACACCGAATCCTGGACATACGGTTACGTCCGTCACTATTACGATACGCCTCTGCTCAAGACAAATCAAAAGCAAATCTCGCGCGCGCAACGCTCTATCGAAATATGCTCCATAGCACGAGGAGGCTTTTTTACTTCTATCATCCGCCGATCGAAGACAAACAAGTTAATTGTCGAGCCAATTAAGGAGGATCAGGCGGCGAGCGACGAGCTAGCATCGCCGCGCGAACGCGATTCTTCCGCGCGCATTATCTCTCCCCGTCTCTCTAACTCTCAACGCGCGTTTATATATTTATAAGGATAGTTTATCTCGTTTCTCTTTTCCGATCGACAAATACTTCCCGATGATTTAAACGCGAGATATATGCATATACAACTTCGATAGATCTTTTTACGTTATATATATATATATATATATATATATATATATATATATATATATATATACATGCATATATATACAACCATATCTCTATATCGTACAGTTATGTGTTCGAGACGGGTCAAAAAATGCGTGTATTTCGTCCGCGCTCGTGCATATATATATGACAACGCTGGATATCAAATATTTAAAAAATGTGCGCACGCAGAGCGATTCAAAGTTTGACTTTATTCGGACGGAACGTTCGCACGGACACGACGTGACTCCTGCACACGTCCGAATAAGAGAAATATTATATATACATACAGGTGTATGTTCGTGAATGACTTACGAGCACTGTCAGTAAGTACATATATATATATATATATATATATATATATATATATATATATATAGATATATATGTATATGTGTGTTGTGTGTATCCGTTCCATAAAACTGGAGTAAATTAGAAAAACGAACACGCCGTCCATTTCTAAAGTCAGTTCATAAATCAGTCTTTTTTCGTCCATATATTAAAATTATGAGACACATTGTGCTAGCATTTTGCCAAGCTTCAAATACAAAGTCTCCTTCTTTCTTCCTTCTCTCTCTCCCTCTGGTCGCTTTTCTCACACCTTTATGCTTCTTGACATGATATATATATATATATATATATATATATATATATATATATATAAATAATATAAGTTACAAGCTCGTTAAAGCTGCGTTGTCAGTGACCCACATTTTTTATACATACGCTCGAAATAGCTTCACTTACTGCCTAATGACCCACGGATAAGATAATTTCAATACATCGATATATATATATATATATATATATATATATATATATATATATATATATGTATATATAAGTTTTTGTCCCAACCTGTTTCCCGTCTATTAAAGAAAAGAATGTGGATATTAAATGAAATAGAAATAAAATAAAAATTTCTCACGGTAAATAGACATATATATGCTCGCTTTGCACAGTGGATTTGACGATAGAAGATTCGATGCCAAGTATTTTTCTGATTTTAACAAAAAAAGGAGCGGATTTTTATACAGCTGCAAAAATATGTGAAAAACTAGTGACTTTACGCGAACTAACAACATCTTTTCCTGCGTAAATTGTAAAAACAAACGCACCTAATTATACGACAAGAATAAAAGTGCGATTAACAATAACTCTTGAGCGAATTCATCTTTAAGTTACGAGCAGCATTATCCTCGTTTGTTGAGACAATTAATTGCCGTGACATAACATTCGATCCTCTATCCAAATATTACCACATGTAGTTCTATAGGTAAATATATATATATATATATATATATATATATATATATATTTTTTTTTTCAAAAAATCTCTTTCGCGCTCGTTGCCGGGGAAAAAATCACCCACCAATTGCATATTTCCCTCTTATATTTCGGTCGCCTACGCGAAGCGAATTCTCGCATATGTAGGCGCTCCATTATAGCACTGCGTTTTCTCCGACTTTATACGAGCCACGTATAATTGACCGGGCGAGAAGACACGAGGTAAGCAAACGCTCGCGTTGTTCCCGCGTTGCTACGTGAGTAAACGTAGGAGTCATCGTGTTCGTGCGGCCCGTTTCGAAAAAAATTATCGCCATTAGAGCCCCGCAAGATCCTTCTTCCTCGGTTCTGCAAAGTTCGACGTTCCCGATTCCCATCTTTATGGGCTGATCCTTTGTCCGTGCGTACGACGCGTGCTCTCGGTTCAATTTCACCGAACGCGGAGAGAGCCGAGGAATGACCCAGAAACGTATTAGCAAGACAGCACCGGTAATAGAATGCCGTGACAGAAGTGCCGGGAGTATGCGTTATATATCCGACTTAAATTGTGCCTTCCCAAAGAAATCGCGACTACCGAGTCATGAGAAAGACAAAATTGTAAAAGTAATTTTGCGGTACATTGGGTCTAATCTGTATAGTAGAGAAGGTGAATATTTGAGTGCGTAATCGGGTCGTAGAAGAAAACTTTCCCCGGGGCAGTTCATTCATTCATTTCTGCTTAACCACGACAATTATGCTCAAAAATAATTGCCTTAGAATTCTCAGCGTATTTCATTCGGTATACATAGCAAATTACCAGTAGTCGCCTTTATGATAGGATGTTAATTTTTTTGGTCAAAGAATGCCGAGTAAAAGATGTAATGCTATTACAATTATTATACCGGTAACGAGGCACGAGTTTATGAATAGAACATTACCATTTCATAAAAGTCACGTCAAAGTCGATTGAGCGTCAAAATGATGATCCTCATTTTCTTCTTTTATCGTATGGTTTCATTCATCGAGAATTCACTCCAGAGACTCGAACGATCAATGTGAAAAGGCTATTTTACCACTGTGACTCGTCTATCCACGTGGTAGATAAATTTGTGGTAAATAAAGCTCGGTTTTACGAACGAGCCATCCATGGATAAGTCACTATGACAGGACGCCATCACATTTCAAACTGATTGTGAATGAATTTTCTCGACAACATCGATACACCAAATATATTGCTCAGCCACTTAGTTCGCCTCCTTTGGGCCTTTGCCGTGGCATTTTCCCGCTTCCGAAGCTTGAATATCCGCTTCGGCGAACGTGCTACGAGTCGATCGAGGCCATAAAAGGAAATTCGCCGAAGGAAATGAAAGTTGCCATCCTGGCCAAGGTCTATAAGATTTTGCATTAAAATTGGAATTATCCATTGGCGTTTCGTGTATCAAGGCAAACAGATCTTATTTTAAACGTGCTAATAAGGATTTGTATTCGAGTACGTAGAGCAATTATTTTTATCACAAAATTCGATTCCAATGCGATCGGACGGTACTTTTGAGCGCTGATAATCCAACGACTAAAAGGCCTAAATCATATACCATTGTAAAATTTTTCCTTGGCGTTTGAAAATAGCACGCGCTCATTATACTATTCCATTCTCTTTAAATATTAATGACGACGATTATATATAATTATCACCATTCTTGTTGTTTTATTTCAGAAAATGTAAAATAGAAACGACGTTTCAATCGTTGGCGAAAAAAATGAATAGAAATTTTTGAAAAAATAAATAAATTCCTTGGACACGTGTACTGAAATAATCACCTTGATCGATGTACTAAGTGTTAAGTATTAATCGAACGACAAGAATTTACTGACTATATATACACAACTAGGCTAGAAAAGAAGAAGTACTAACAGTATCTCCCGCTAATTTTAGTTTCATTCCAAAACGTCGTACAACTCTTTCGTAAACAGAATCATTCGGCATCTATATCACATCCATATTTTGGACGGCTACGATTCTTCTCTGGTTTTCACCGACGAGCAGCGAGCTAAACAGAGAATCCGTCATGGTCGTAAAGTATCAAAAAAGGTAAAATCGATATGAAGTTAGCACGTGACGCATATGCTACTCGAGTAGAGTCGTCGATGTATTATTAATGCAAAAAAAGGAGGAGTCGAAATCGAGAGAGAGAGAGAGAGAGAGAGAGAGAGACTCTCTCTGAAGTCCGGATCGTTTCAAATCAGAATTTAAGAGTGAATAAATTGATGCTGAGAAAATAACGACGAAAAACAATACAAATATATACATACACACACTATATCGTGTGTATCGAATATTAAAAACTAGAGGGAAAAAGAGAGAATCAAATACAGACGCAGCTGGCGAAGAACTTTGAATGGTCAGTTGCTCGATTTCCGCGCAACGCCCCTTATCTAAGACTAAGCCTTTTTTCTACCTTAGATATACATATACAGCGCGTTCAGCGCGAGATCCATCCTCGACGTATGTATGTACGAATAATGCATGAATTATGCAACGCTCCCTCATCGAGCAGCTATACCTTTTGCATTTACACTTGCGGTCCGTATTACAGCTTTTAAGAGAGTTACGCCTAGATACAGTTGATATTTTATATTCGCGCCGTACGAGAAAACCGTGGGGAATTGGGAGCTTTCGACGCGCCAGGCGACATTGCTGCTGCGAGCGCGTAAGTATAATAATTCGGCTGGAAAACTCGCGAGTCGCGTGAATTTTACGAATGCGTGTTTGTATACACGAGCAAAACTGCTTGGTATTGCGAATCTCATTCAGTGATGCGCAAGTACATGGAAAAAAAATTCTACAGGTATACGTACAACTATATTCAAAATCGTATACCTTCGAATTAAAATTTATTATACAAATGGCGAGATTGTGTATCATATGACTCAAAAACAACCGAAAAACTTTTCTCGCCATTTAAAATTTTCGAGAATAACTAAAGAAATATGAAGTAGCGATTTTGAAGGAATCCTATTTATTTTATTAATCTCTGGAAATTTATATTATCTTGTAATAAATAAGGCTTCAATCTTTTTTTCTATAGTAGTACTACATTATTAAAGTTTAAATTGAATTTGAAGAAAGAAAAATTAGAAAGTGCCATATTTTTACAGATTGCGATATAAAATTGTAAATTGATGCGCTTAGTCAACACAAAAGTTTTGTTGATAAGGCTTTACATTTTATCAAAAGCTACCCGACCTGGAAAATTGCAAAATTTCAGAAATTTAATATTAAATGTCTCAAGACTAAAGTTTAGGAATAAGATACTGCTTCGATAATCTTAAAAAAAATTCCTTCAGTCTATACATAATCAGGTATACTTAAAGAGTAGGCGATTTTTATTTTAGCCAAGTTAAATAAAATATTTATCGATAAAAAAACTGATTGTATACTTAGAGAAACATTCTTTGAAAATTCTCACTGCTGAAATTTTACAGATCTGGTTTCAGATCGTTTTATTTCAATGATTTTTTTTTGTCCTGACAATATGTCATTTGAATTACAATGCAATGAAAACATCAATTTTTCTAATAAAATAGTTCCTTTTCGATCGAATAATGTAGAAGATTCAATTGATACAATCTGTTGGATGCGGGCGTCTGTCGTGTTTTGATGATAGAGCGTATTTTTGTACTTTCATCTCAAATGACAAAACATAATATTGATCAAATATAGAATTAAAAAAAAAATCTCGATTATTTACGTCCTCGCGATCTTATATGGATCTCCGTGAAATCTCCAAGATCGATTTTTTTTTTTTTTGGACACCCGGTACGCCCGACGAGGGGGAAGAACGAGAAAGAGCGACAGACATAGGGGAGAGTGGGGGGGAGCGCACATCCCGAGAAGTTATTTTTAAAAGGCGTGTGCGCTCGCGGCTCCACTGCGGGCGGGGCGCAACAACCGGTTATCGCGTCTGTGGTATGCTCGTCTCAAGGATCCTTCCCCCCCGCCGGCCCTCCCCCCCCGCGTCGTCCCACGCTCTCTGCGGCCAGCGTACGTATTGCAAGCCCGTTTTTCCGCGCGGGAATGCAGGCGCTGGCGATAAAGGTATGGGCCAACGACTCCGCGGGATCGGCGAAATCTCACCGCGCTTATGCAGATGTATATGTGATTTCGACGACGACGATGACTACGACGACGTTGAGGCTCGTGGCGGATGTGTATGCAAGAGAGAGAGGGGGAGAGAGAGAGAGAGAGAGAGAGAGAGAGAGAGAGAGAGAGAGAGGAGAGGAGAGATAGAGAGAGAGCACCTTGATTTTCTACATAACGCGAGAAAAATAAGTACATAGTGGACGAGGCACGTGTGATTGGAAGCTACTGTGTATTATATTGTGGGCCGGGAATTTTTTTGGTTCCCTCGGTGATTTGATGACATTGATTCTTTTTTTTTTTTTTCATTGCCCAACTCGTAACTTCGTTACCGTGTCGAATTTCATTGTCACGAATTCGCTGAGGGAAAAGCTGTCTTTCGGCCCGACTCGCGTTTTTTAAGCATTTGGATCGGCTGAATTCGAATGTTGCTGCTGCGTGTTTCGTCCCATCAAATTAGCATCGGGGTTATTTTCATGGGCTTTCACGATTGGAGCTTGAAATTAAATTGATACTGATTCGTTACGGAGGTGATTAAAGAAAACTAGTCCCGTATTTGAATTCAGCATGCCATACTACTACGGCAGAATTTCTGATAGTCAAAGTCTTGAAATTTTCTTTATTCTGTCTTATATTTCCAATCAATTAATGAACAAGATCTAAAATATGGCAGTATCAAACAAAATTATACGAATTCTGATATGGCTATCGCAATGAAATGTATTCCTCAATATGAAAGAACAATCATTGTATTAAATTAATTATGTCGGGATTCATTTTGTGTTTAAAAGGATGACGCACACGCAATCGAAAAAAAAGATGTCGGTGTAGATACACTAATATATTCTACAGTATCTTGATCTGCTACATCCAAATTTCGTGTGGCTTCACTGTTAATGATATCGTGATCAAGGTGATTCTAAGGAGAAATGATCGAAAACCTTGAAAATTCTTTGATTCTATCGCGACGGCATACTGATTCCAAATAAAGATTCCATAGATCAAAATACTGTTGTATATAGTATGTCTCATACTCAGACATTAACTTTTTAAAATAATTATTATAATCGGATGCAAATTTATTTATAAATAAGTACATATAGAGAAAAATCTGCGAAATGTGAATGCAGGATATATATTTTGCTCTTTATGCGGTTAAAAATTAAAAGTTAAAAATGCGGTTAAAATGTGTCGCTTTTCCGCGGGGAAAAATTAAGTAAATAACGGTAATCATATATATATAATGTTTCCGAGAGGTAACTTAAAATCAACGAGAGAAGAAGGAATTCAGAATCTATTTTTACGGTTTAAATATATTTGAAGTATTGAATAATACTCATGCTAAACATAAATTCTATTTTTTTTATCTGATGTAGAATTTTATAAATTATAATTTTGACCGGTATATATAAAATATATACTAAATTGTTAAGATGGGAATTTCGACACTCGGATATTTTTTTCTTCAGAATTTCAGTTACGTACGCACGCAGGCACATATATATATATATATATATATATATATATATATATATATATATATATACACACACTATAAGATTCAATTAAATCAGAACAAGATTACGCAATGACAGTGACTTTTATCTTGGAATTTCATTGTAATGAAAATCGACATCCACTGGCAACAAAACATTCGTCTTATATGTGGTAAGTAAATACGCTTAATCTTTCTATATATAACGAAACTTGAAATGAACGTCTCCAAATCGACAGAACAATATAATCCTATAATAAAATTTTATCATCGCTGCTTAGTGTCGTTAAGAATTTACTTTTATCATCGCCGGCTATAATGTGATCATAAAAAACGAATGCTTTAATTCCAAAAAGCAGCTTCTGCATTTCATCGTGAAATTTGGCCGTACGTATAATCCGCATGGCCCGGCGAATGCGCTATCATTATAAGTATCACGCGCAATAACGCTTTCAACGAACGTCCCCTGTGCAATTCCATCCGGAGACCCGCTGCATTTATCTTACATCTTTCTACGAAGTAACGAAATTACGGAGATCCGCGCAAGCAAGAGCTCGGGCATATTTAATTGGGCAGTTGGATCTCAGGTGGCCCGGTAGATATGGTGAAAAAGAATAAGAAACTCTTGTAAGGAGATGGCCTACGAATTGTGCGGGCTTAAAATAAGCCCCCGAGAACGATATCAGCACAGGTACACACGACTCGTACAAGTCCCGAAGTGCTATACCTTCGTAGATGTACGGAAATGTGCAATACCGGCTATAAAGAAATATCTATAAAAAATCGTTATATAAGCGAGAATGCATGTCTTACTTTTGGGAGGACTTGTCTCTTTGTCCAAGAAAGTAATATTTCTGAAACTAACCGATAACAATACGCGGGATCTTAGAAAAAAGCTTTATCTCTAGACAATATATATATATATATATATATAAGGACAGACAGATAAAGAGAGAGCGAGAGAGAGAGCGAGAGAGAGGTACGAATATAAATTGGATATACAGCGGGACGATGGAACGCTCGTTCGCGTGTGTTTTTTTTTTCGATCTCTGCGCACGAATCACAAAAAATAAGTTTCCGCACGACGGATTACCACCCTGCGTCAATCAGAGGCCAAAAGTGAGAAAGAGAAAACTTCGATAGAAGAGCGCGCGTAATATAATTGGTATTCCTTGCCAAAAGTCACCGACCCGACGTGACGTCGGTCGGCGAATACGAGATATTATATAAAAAAAAAAAAAAAAAAAAAACAAACGAACGAACAAACAAAAGAAAAACAAAGCGGACGAAAATACTGGCGAACGTATTTTAATAAATTCAACTTTCCATAATTATCAATAATGTTCGTACGGCATTCGTAATAGACGCGCCGGAGTGTGTAGCGTGCGAAAAAGGTGGAAAAAAAGAATGCACGAGAAGTAAAATGTGACGCTCGTAAAGCCGCCGTAATAATACGAGAATCTCAACCGATGGTCTTCTCTTGTCCGTAGCAGCACCCGCGCGTGTGTCTCCACGACCGTGCGAGCCGAATTTCGCAACTTACGGTCGCAATTTTCCACGACCATTGGATAAATTGTGATTGGTCGTCAGCGAGGTTGTTAAATAACCGTTTTTTTGTTGTTTTTTTTTTTTTTTTACCAAAGAACTGCACAAATCTCAATTCGACATCTCTTTAACGCATTTGGTCGGAAGTGTAAAAAATTTGGCACAAGTACAAAATTGGGCACTGGAGTATTCTAATAAATTTTTTTACAAAAAAAGTAGTCTGTCAAAATTCGTAACTCCTTGACTTTTTTTTCTATGCCGTAATTAGAATTATTCAACGATTTGGAAAAATAAATGTTTTGAAATTAAAATAGGCAGTAGTGATGTATAAAAATTTTTACAAATTTCATATTTTTTCCGAAACCCCTTTTTGGTTCGTCGGGGGTTTTTTTTTCTCGAAAAAACAAGATTACGTTTCCAAGATGGCTTAAGCCAAGTTATGATTTTAATTTTTTTTCTCGTATATGCAATCACGGATACAAATTGATATAGTTTTCGAGTACGACGAATCTGATTCTATGTCAATGATTTTAAAGGAAGGTCAACTGTATATGAATATGAAATAAAAAAAAAAATTTTTTATTGCGACATACTACAGAGATATTGGATTGCATAACGATTCATGGCGAACGCTAGCGCGCCGTTGGTTTAAGAAATATTAAAAAAGAATTTTCATAAACAACCAGATAATTGAGAAGAAAACAAGCCAATGTGAAAATACAAATTAATCTCGGAAAGAATTTGCCTTAAAAGTTATGTCGTATCGTCGATTTGTTTCAGTTCTTCCTCAATGAGCTAATAACAAACAGTATGTACAGATATTGCTGCTGCAACGCGTCCATAAAACTCCGAAAAACATCCCCGCTCCTCGAACGGTGTAAAATTTCAAAATTTTGCTTATATTACAGCTAAATTACTCTCTGCAATTAAAATTGCGCATATCGTTGCACGGTATAATCAGACGTAATTGCAATTATGCAAAATACAACTGATGTTCATCTCTGGATTGTACTATAAAGGGGGGTTTTTTAGGCAAGAAAGAGGGAAAAATACAATTCTCATAGTCTATGAAAGAACGCGCTTCGATCGAACCGCAGTTTTACGTTTCCGACTCGCTGCGCAAACGGCAGTATATCGCAGTTTTATAGAATGAAATTTCGTTCAATACGTTCATCTGATTTCTTGTATTTCTAGTAAAATTCGAGATTTATAAATCGACAAAGAGTGCAATAAATTAAATGACATTTTTCTTTCTTCTTAAGTACAGAGATTATTGCAATGGGACGAAAGACCGACGCAGAGGACTAAAACGTAGCTTAAAAACGTCGATTACGAGATAAAGATGGCAATCTTGGCAGAAAAGAAAATTCTGTCGTTAATTATGCAACGTACTCTATCAATTATATTATTATAATTATTATAATTTGTATTTGCTCCAACGAAGTAAACTTTTCTCACATATCAAATAAAAATTCTCCAAATAAAATATATAGAATTCCTGAATTAAAAAGAAAATATAACAATTTATTCAGGATCATTAACTAATGCACGTCTATCCAAATTTATATATACTGTTGAAAATATTGTTTTCAGTCCAAATGCGAGGTATAGAATTTCTTTGTATACACACGTATTTACGTACTCGTGTAGATACATTGTCACGATTTGGCTCTAAGGCAACTTCCTCCTTCTCCCGCTTCTCTAATAATATAAGTGTATTATCGTTGCGATACCAATTTCTACACATCTCGCTCCGTGTTGCCGCCTTCAATTAGACTTTCTCAATGCGTGCATAACGTTCGAAGTAAAAAAAGTACGTCCGTATTACGTTGGTAGCACAATAGAGCGGTTTTATATATATATATATATATATATATATATATATATATATATATATATGAGAAAATTTTTTTTGCGCCAATAAGCGGAGCCGCGCGAGAGCTCCAATTTCATGCACATAACGTTTCGTGCGTTACATACGATCGGCTATGTGGTATAGTAAGATACACGTACCTACACATATATACATATATTATTCCACGCGTTCGCGTGCAGGAATATATATCGCGCGAAGCATGGATTTAAAACGCGGGCGTTCTAATATAGAAAAATAAAGAGAGAAGAGAGAGAGAGAGAGAGAGAGAGAGAGAGAGAGAGAGAGAGAGAGAGAGAGAGAGAGAGAGAGAGAGAGAGAGAGAGAGTGAAACACGCCGCGCGTTTATCATCTGATGCAGAGGGTCATTGCACCGGCGGAACGGAGGGATGGAGAGGGGGGACGCATGCGCTTTTAGAAGGAACGCTGATGAATTTATATATATATATATATATATATATATATATATATATATATATATATATATATATTGTAATCGTAGGTATAGGTATAGGCTCATGTATACTGCTCTTGTAAATAATATACATACAAATAAAATACACGCGGTTCACATTATTTGCGAGCGGATTTAAATATGTGTGTGTGTGTGTGTGTGTGTGTACATGGGAGGCGAAGCGCGACTGTTGTGATTCTTGAGAGAAGCGCGGGAAACGCTCGGTCCCGCAGTGGGAGAAAAGAAGCGCCCGATGCGCGTTAATTAAAATGCAAATGCGTTCGAGCTCGCGGTCGAATCTCCATTAACGCGACTCGTAATCCTCGTCGTCGTCGTCGTCGTCGGAGAGTAGATTTATCAATTCAATTGCCGATCATTTGTCCGCGCTCGCGCATATATTATGTATGTACGTGTGCGTCTGTGCGTGCGTGTAGATAAATCGATCTAAATATACGATGATCTTGGCGTGCAAATGGTGGAGAAAATTTTCGCATTGTCACAGTATGCGCGAGAGTCTTGTAATTTCGAATTGATCGTAATACGTAGAGGGGACGACGACGGGGATGATGGTGTGATGGGAATTTATCGAATTACGTCGATAATGGAGACTGAAGCATTGGTTTTTTAAACGTGTTCATAGGTTAGACTTCACGGATTCCCAATAGTACAGTGAGGAAGCATGACAGCGCGGTATTCACTTATTTTTCGCATTGGTGCAAAAAGCCCATTTATACGAATTAATACGGGCAGAGTATATGAGCGTTTCGTTTATCAAGGGGTCCTTTTAATCTCTGACGCGTCGCACTGCCATTCCCATTATTATCAGCCCCATCGTTAGATATCCATAGAGCTAGATATCGGTTTGTATTGGGCGTGCGTACCTCGACAATTTTTTCAGGGCCCGTCAGTCGAACATGGAACGAAATCGCACTAAATCAGATGGAGACGAATTAGCTCTATAATTCCATCAGATAGAATAATAGCTGATCGATCAAACAGTGAAAAACCGACACCATTGGTAATCCGTCAGAATTATACGCCGCGATTGAATTAGTGACTCGACCGAAAAATCCACGCATTGATTACTTGATCCGAACGATTGCCGATTGAAGCACGTCGTCCCATCGAAATGAATGTAGTCGTTTTTTTTTTAGATAGGGATTGACAAATTGGATTGACGTACACACACACTCGCGCGCACACACATACACGCGCGCGCGCTTACAATGTAGGAGGACAGCGCTATACTCAGTAGTGGGCGTTCGAACCAAAAATATGGTATCCCTTATCTTATTTATGCTACTTATATATATATGTATATATATATGTACAATACCTACATTTATGTTGTGTAATGGAATTCTGTACACCCAACTTAGTAATAATTAAATATCCAATTTTTAAGCGAAGACGCAGTGTTGAGCTATACTGACCATTTCGAAAAGAATTTCTCTTTCGTCGATCGATCGATGATCGTTAGGAACATAGTCTACGAGCAATACACAAAATTTCGCACCAAATCGTTTGTGCTTCTAATTGCGATAATTATGTGGACAAAAATATGAAACGCGATTTTTCTTCTTCTTGGCCTCTATGCTTTGTATATAATATATGTACATTAGAATGTAATTGGTCTAGTGATTTTTAATGACAGTGCTGACGGAACTAAACGTATCTCATTTTAACATTTTTATTTTCTCAAACACGAAAGTGGTATCTTTGTATTAAAGACAAAACAAAATAATAATAAAAAATTACGAACATTGAAATGTATGGAAAACAGGTTAAAAGGCGCGTATGTATAAGAATATTCTTAAATCGTAAGAGGAAAAATAGGAAATAGGCGGTGCGTCCGTTCACGCAGAACGGCAGAATCGTGACATCGCGCTTACAATTACGAAGCCTATGGGTGAAGAGCACAAAGCGACTGTGCGGGTGTTGCGAGGGGAGGGCTGGGGGGGATGGGCGATTAATCACTTTCCATTCCGTGCAGAATCACCGATACGCACGCGAATTTTTCAGTTTACCCACGGCTTATCTGAAATTTTTCACGCTCCGTCTCACGCGGTATATATATATATATATATATATATATATATATATATATATATATATATATATAAACGTTACATGTAATTTTTCGGTAAACGTGCGAGTCTTGCTCATGTATGAGAGAAGTAGAGAGAGAGAGAGAGAGAGAGAGAGAGAGAGAGAGAGAGAGAGAGAGAGATAGAGAGCGCGAAAAGGAAGAATTTCTCTGAAGTAACACGCGGCTTTATAAGCCGAGATGTAGTAGGTTAAGTTTCGTTTAGGAGGTTTGTATATCTATTATCAAAGTCTTATTCTTAATACATCATAAATTCTTACTATAATTGATAATAGGTGTATATAAATGAATGATAAACATAGAAAAACTGTAACTTTTTTCTGGTAAGATTTTAGCCTATTCGATATTATACAGCTATATATATATATTTTTTTTTTGAATAATCAAAAACAATGTATAAAGAACATGGATTAGAGTAATAATAGTCGTTTTCTCACAATATTTACCAATTTAACATTTTTTTTTATATATTTAAAAATCATACATTCTCTCTCTTTTTAACTGATTGAAAAAACACTCAGTTACGTACACAGCACAAGCATGCCTGCGTTAGCCAAATTAAAGCATCGGCCACGAGGAAGAAAACGAAAAAAAAGTCCTTCTGCGGGAAGCTTCCTTCGTACCAAAGCAACTCTAAATGTAACTCTTCGCAATTCGCGCGAATTCTCCGCGGACCGATGGAACCGAGTTCCAAGCGGATTCTCAAAAATTTCTAACGGATTGCGCTAAATCAGCAAACGCGTTTCTCAAAGAATTCGATGAAAAAAAGTCCGACGAGTTTCCAAGGAGTCAAAAGAGTTCGTAGAGTGCGAGAATCTTCGAAAATACCGTCTGAACTCAGTCAAAGTCTTCCTGGGACTCATTCGACAACTGTAAAACCGCTCCAACTCGCGCAAGCATAGACTCGTATATCAGAATTTATACGGATGCTTAAGATTGTTCGTGATCGGATCTCGACTCAAAGAGATATGCTATGATAATAAATTTTCATTTTAAGTAGATACTTAATATTGGTAATCATGAATCATGATAATGCTTAAATTTCCAACAGGGCTAATTAAATTTTTTTTTGCTAATTAATTAATTGAAGCTGCGTATCATTGAAAGTACCGATCAAAAGTTTTCAAAATTGCACTTCCTTTAATTCAATACTTTATTTACTACAAAAACAGTTTTCGTAAAGTATCTGTAATAAGTAATATTTTCAAAATGCTTTGTTTTTTTAATTGTACCGTTAATTAACGTTAATTTGTTTTCTCAAAATTCTGTAATTTCGTTGGATAGAACATTCGAGATTCGGTTTCCTGTTATTTTCCAATTATTTAAATCACTCTGAAAGCGCCTTAAATATGAAAACGATAAAACATTTCGTAAAATTTCGATGATAAGTCTTCAACGTCATTATATATTCTCTCATTTCTACGTTATATTCAATCAGATACACTCTTTCGTCGTTGACGTATGTTATATGCACACACACACACACACACACACACACACACACACACACACACACACACACACACACACACACACACACACACACACACACACACACACATATATATATATATATATATATATATATATATATATGAGTGTACGTCACAATTTTCGAAAGTCATCGCATCGGGGCCTCTGGATATTACAAGCGCCGCAGAAGCCGCTGTTTGACAACAAGGAGGATACCGCGGGTATACGATTACTGATAACGAGTCGATAACGCCGGTGATAACGGGAGAATCGCGGGTCTGCCATCGAGAAATGATGTACGTTCATACGACGGTGGCAGCTCTCCTCGTACGGATTCGTGTTGGTCTGAAGCGAGAGACAGAGAGCGAGGAGCCGAAGACGGAGAGACACGCGTATCGTAGGCACGGTTGAGAACCCTCGCTCGGCAATATAACTGTAATCGTATGTACATATAAACATGTGCGTATATATGTACATACTTGCACGTGCATATATATATATATATATATATATATATATATATATATATATATATAACACGCGAAAGTCGACCACCCGAGCAACTGAGAAAGAGGAGGGGGGAGTTAGAGGAATTCGCACGCCGCTGCACGTGCAGCTCTCTCGCGCGCGCGCGTATTGTGTTCGCACTGGGCCGCGACCAACTATACGACAACTTTCAGTCATAAAGCGCCACTCGAGCGTACGTGCATAATGCGGTTTCATTATAAAATATTCACGACAAACTTTGCGTTCGAAGCGAAGAAAGAGTCCCCATCCGCTGCGCCGTTGTATAATATTGCGCGGGTTTTGCGAGAGGTGCCCCCGTGTCTCTCTCTCTCTCTCTCTCTCTCTCTCTGACATTATAATGGATGTCTACTGCACGCTCTCGCTTTTGCTGCTTCTTTCCCACGTGCGCGTGGCCATTGTTTTGAATTTTTTTCTTCTCTTTCAATTTTGCAGTAAATTGCGCATAATTTCATCAGTAGTAGTTGCGCGGGACCGTCCAGACGCGAGTAGTGATAAGAAGCCTGCTTGATTAATCGGTGAATGAATTATAATCATTTAAACAGAATAATTGTATCGTATAACATCGTTCTCTCATTCTGTCGAACGCCCCGGGAGAGGGAGGAGGATGGTGAACTCGGACAAATTTTCTTTCGCGTTCACTTTTAACCTCCGAATACATAAAATTGATGTAAACATTTTGGATTCGACAAAGTCCATTTGACAAAAATCGGGTAAAACTTTGTAGAGCCGCTAAAAGAATTATATCTGATAGCGCTGATATCATCCATTACTTAATGCGGACTGAAATTTTGCGGCATTCGTCAAATTATATTAGCTATCTATATAGCGGAACGGACCGCAGCACCATCCCAATAATAATCGAAGCCGGACTTTGACGATCTACGCACGTGAATTCCGCAAAAATTTAATGGACAATAACCGAGAGACTAAAATGCGTCTCCGGATACGGGATCGTTAAAATTCTTTTACACGAAAATATTTCCTCTTTCAGTATTATCTCGTCTTAAAAATAGGAGTCTCCGTTTCAAAAGACAAAGCTCGCTGCAATGAAAAATTTTTACAGAGCTTCAGAATTGTATTTTTTTTTCCTCCGGTTTTCAACGAAATTGGACAGAAAAATTCCCTTCGTAAAAATAGTAAATTAAAACGTTCGAGGGACAAGTAAAACATTCCATTAATTTCTGTAAAAGATGCCGATAAAAACTTTTGTTATCGAACGACGAGACAAGACGTGGATCCGTGTTATATGAATCGCAAATATATTTATTTCTCTCTTCTTCGAATTTCGTTCATCAAATTCATATCAGAATCTAGCACGAGCCGAATAATATTCCATAGGATTTAGAAATGGAGGAAGCCAAAATCTGCTCGTCAAAATTACTCGCGATTCCCAAGAAATTTCCGTGGCCCCGAAATGGAGTCCCCGTAGCGGATTGTTCTGCTATCGTAATTAAATCAATGTAGATTTGATATTTCAAAAGTACAATTCAATTGTTTTAGATTTGATATTCTAAAAAGGCTTCGACCCGATATAAGACTAATTTTTCGCCAAAACTCAATCGAGTTTTTAAACGAGCCCAATCGTAAATTTTCGTTATCTCTTGGAGATAATAATGAGAATGGATAAATTATAAGTAAGCCGACTCTTAATCTCTCCTTATCGGGTCGGACCAGCTGATTTTTGCTTCTTTACAAAGTTTCCTCGTATAATTTAGTAGCTCTATGTACTTTTCGTATAAAATGTTTAAGTACGTGGAAGTATAAGGTTCTATGTACACATTTCTAGCTTATTGTAACAAGTTAAAATAAAAAGTGATAGGGACAAATGACGATCTGTTTACCATTAGAATACAAGACCCGTTTAATTATTGCAATCAATAGATGTATAGTGTAGACGAAACGACTAAAAATTATATAATGAAAGCTCTTTTTGTATTTCTAAGCGGTTGTGTAATTTCTTGAAAGAAAAAACCGAGAATGCGAAACTGAACGTTTCCTGCTGGCCAAAGTGCAAAGGTGCGACTAATAATTAAAAGAATCGTAATCGACTCGCGAGCGATTAATCGTGCACGATTACTCGACACATAGATCGATCATTAGCATTATAAATAATCTTTAGATTCGATTCCATTCGACGAGAAATGTATTTTTTTATTTGCCCGTTGTATAGAGTCTGGAGACTACTGATTTCTGTAAAAAGAATAAGAGAAAGTACCATTATAAAAAAAAAAAAACAAAATCCCAACTGGATAACATAGAAAAAAACAAGAAGTATCATTGATAACTAGTTTTTCCGACGGATTCTCACTTGCACTCTCAATTCTTCTCGCTCAATTTTTTTCGGTAAATCTTAGTCTGTTAAATTTTGAAAGTTTGAACGAATTCACAAAATTTTTGAATGAGTTCATAAAAAAGGATTTAAATGACTTATCGACTTGTTTGAATAATATCTGGAGATCGACTGAGCTATTAAAGAGTATTTAGATTAAGTTAATAGAGCTCCTATGGGGTAGAAAACTAGTTCGAACTCTGCCAACTTTTTCATACTCTTGAAAACTCATTCGATCCATCGCTAATTCATCAAACAGTTGGTCATATCCTCCAATTCTTCATCTGAGCATTCCAAGTCTTCAAGATATAATTAGAGAAATTTTTGGCAATGTATTCGAACTGCCTAATATTGTTTGAACTTTTTCGACAATTTCTAATGTGTGCTAAACTTTGGTATAATGAATTCATAGAGAATTTTCGTGGATTACAAAGAGTTCAAATAAGCTCTACGGATTTCAATGAAGGAAAATCTAATGGAGACTCCATCAAATGTTCCATCTCCTAGCAGTCGCAAAACGTTTTCACTATATTTTTCACGTTTCAGAAATGTATACGCACACTTTTCCAAAATCAGACACCAGATACTCACATATATATGTGAGAAATGATAAAAGTGGTTTAAAAATAGGGATACGCCGCTCCATCCCACATCCCTTACCTGCCAACCGAGTCCGGCACGAAGATGTTCCACCAGGTAGGCCGCCTCTGCCTCGCGTTGTAGAGGCCCTCGGCGCTGCTGCCGACTTCGCCAGCCGACACGGCGCCCCTCTTCGTCTTCTTGTCGATTTTGGGCGGTTTGCCCGCGAGCGGATGCCAGGACTTTCGTCTGCCCTTCTTCACGACCTCGACGGGCACCTGTTGCTGCTGCTGCTGCTGCTGCTGCAGCGGCGGTGGCGGCGAGGGCGCATCCACGACCAGCGCCGCGACCTCCTCCTCGCCATCGCCCCGCTGTGGCTCCTCGCCGTTCCCGTTCACGACGTCCGTCGGCAGGTTCTCCTTGTCCTCCTTGCCGACGCCGTCTACCGCCTGTGGCTGCTGCTCCTGCTGCTGCTGCTGCTGTTGCTGCTGCAGCAGCAGCTCCTCAAGCGGCAGGTGGTCCACGTAGAAGACGGAGCCGCGCCTGCCGCCGTTGCCACCGGACGACTGATCGCTGGCTCGGCGCTTCTCCTTGCTCGACTCCCTGTCCTCGAAGATGCTCGAGCGCCGTGCCTTCTGGAAGAAGCTGTCCCTGCGCGCCTTCAGGTCCTCGAGGACGCTGTGCCGGCGGCCCTTCTGATCCCGCAGAATCGCCGCCTGGGGCGAAAGGGGCTTCTTCACACCGTCGAGCTGCTGCTGCTGCTGCTGATCGTGTGTGTGACCATGGTTGCGATGGTCGAAGACGGTGGCGCAGCCGTCGCCGATGAGCGACGGTATCGAGCTCGTCGAGGCGAACTTGGGCACCGTGAGGTGCGGATGTTGCTGGTGCTGCTGCTGCTGCTGCTGCTGCTGCTTCTGTCGCTGCTGGCGCTGCTGCTGGGCGCAGCCGTTGCGTTGTGCCTCGCTTATGTACATCGTTGCGGTAGCTTCCATGCTACGCGGCGCACAGCAACGACGACGATTAACGACGCACTGAAGCACAGAGATGGAGACGCGACGGATATGATAATGATAATGCGGGAATAATCGAGCGGGTGGCCGCTTAGGGGGGGGGGGTCATCGAGGGGCCGCATGGTTGGGTTAGCGAGCTAAACGAGAGGGAAGAAATGGTTTTTTTTTTTAGTCTCGGGGTACTGTTCTTTTTCCTGCTGCTGCAAGTATATGCGCAGTATATCGAAAAAAGAGAGAAATGCGTTATTCTAGAATTTTTGTCGTTTAAAGTCGAAAGCGGTTATCACTGTATCTTGATTCTCGACAGATGTCGCCTATGGTTGCTTTTTTTGACTTTTTATCATATGTTTTGATTGTCGTGAATTCCCTTAATCAATTCGTAACATTCTATGTATTTTATTGAGAACTCAAATCGTTACCATGACATCTCGTGGCGAAATTGTGAATTCCCGTAAGCGAAAAAACGGCCTGCAATATCATAATACCATTGTATTTAAGTATTTTCAGCTATAACACAATTGCATAAAGATACTTTGCAAAACGCTGTAAAAAGATTCGCTGAGCGGTAATTCGTTACGTGACCAAACATTTAAGAATACTCGTATTAATTTTCATCGTTTCCCGAGACCAAACGACGTTTTATGACTGGTCTGTGATGTTGAACGTTCGTCTGCAACATTGTGACACGGCATTTTACTCGCATTTAATAATAAAAATTAACTTTGAAGAGCCTTCCCCGCTCTATAAATCTATGCCGGTTTGGTTTTTTACCAGTGTAATCACAGATCTAATTTTTAAATTAATCAATTCTTCTACAGAAATCCATATTGGTGTCTTATTAAAAAGTCACGTTCCCATTTGAGTTCTCAATATAACACCTATTGGATTAAAAATAATAAATAAATAAAAAGAACATGTTCCATAAGTCGCGATCGTTATTATTGAACACAATACGTTCTCATTTTCATGAATATCTGTATTATATTTTTCGCATTATAAATTATATAATACTTTGTTGTAATCATGAAAACCTGTAAATTTATAGTGAACGAATAAGAAAACGATGCTCTGTACGATTCTATGCAAAATGTCTAGAAAATATTTATTTCACGATATTTCAATTATTTGCATAAGACTTTTCTCATTGACAATGAAAAAATTATCTTGAATTAATTTAAAAGTGATTGTACATTTAGTTAAATATTAATAATCAATAAATATAAAATTAATTAATGTTAATTAAATAAAGTAAAAGCTAATGCTTGGATGAGTTTCACTATTAATAAAAGACTTGCTAAATATAATCTTTAGAAAAATGTCATATTTTATAAATACAGTGAATTCGTTCATATTTATTCTCAACCGTATAAACCACTTAAAGCGAATTAAAAATCTAGATATTAGTAAAAATAACAAAAAAACAACTGTATTTAAAAATTTTCAATATACGATAAATGTGATAATAAAATTATTTCTGAACGAGTATTGCATCAAGTGTGGAAAGCATTTAGCAGAGAAATTATAAAAACGTACACACAGGGAGAAAGCGGTTCAGTGAATAGAAACATTATTTAACATTTGCTTACTTCTTCATTAAAAATTGTAGCAACAATGTAAGCTATAATTATTTCGAATTTTAAAATACAGCGCAGGAATTTTTTGTATTTTTCCACGACACTCGTAAGTCGTCCCTACGTTGCTACAGAAAATGTATAGTAATTTTTTTTTTTTTTTTTTTTTGCCAAACCGTTCTTTTTCTCTCCGTGTACGTTTTTCTCTCCATTTCTTTTTTCATGTGCACGACACGCTACCGCGATTTCTCAGAAACCATTTCTTCACCCTCGATTCGAACGAACTGCAAACAACACTTCCTCGTCGTACGAAAATTCGGAAAAATGGAAAAATTGCCAAGTTGTCGATTTTACCGTATAGGCTGCTCAATTCTCAACATATTTACCGTCTAGTCGATGGTTTTTGAAAAAACGGATTTATCATTACGAATGTCTACAAAGTTCCGAAACGAGTCTATGTTTTGGGAAGATACGAGGATATTATTCCGGAGAAATTTGAAAGTTAATGATCATACGTACGTGTATATATAATAATTCTATTATTATTATTACCGAAGACGTCGTTCATTTTCCTCTTTGTTCGACTTAACAGGGCCTAGCGCCCGGAAAAATCGACGTGTTGCTATATCTCGAGTTCCAATCAATACAATTCGAAAACCGAGATGCCATTTTGATTCGAGAGACTGCCTACCAGAGTTTACCGAGGAGTTTTTTTCTTGACCATCGCGAGATCACAATCGAGCACAGGTGCGCACAATTAAACATGCATATACATATATATATGCATATATATATATATATATATATATATATATATATATATACCACAATAAATACAATATATCACACACTCGTAAGCACCGAAAAATTCTTTCAATATCAAAACGAAAGTCGGCTCGCGTCGCCTGCCGATCGCGGAAACGAAGTCTACGCGAGAAGGTATACGCGCACAGTTACAGTACCGCGTACACTCTAACCAAAGCCGACCGACGCGCTCGCGTTCGATTATTATTTGCACGCGGGCACAGTGACGCGCGCGACACCTCCCCCTCTGCCCCTCCCCATCCTCATTCTCCCCCCCCCCCATCCCAGAAAAGACAACCATCCTCATTGTTTACCTTCCCTCGCCTCGTCGGTGAGCGAATAACATTGGCGGCGACGCGGCCGCTGCCAAACTTTGCGCTTATAAATATTACGCGTGCAACAATAACAGACGCCCGTCTCGCCGCGCGCGGCTAACGGCGCGAAGACTCGAGCGCGCACGCAGCGGTAGATGAGAGGCGCGCAATGCCTCGGGAGAAGCTCGCGCGTCTTTCGGTGATCGCGCGCTCCTCGCAGTTTGTCGCTCGATGTATTGTGGGTGAGGCGGGTAGGGGCACTGGGCGAGGGGGGGGGGGACCAGGTGGGGACTAAAAAGAGGGTGTACACGCGCACGTTACGCCCGATTACCGAACGGTCTCGCGCGATAATCGTCCGAGGGCGCTGTCGCAAAAATTATCTATGAACTTAAGAGGTGGCAACGTGCGAGGTACCTGCGAACAACGGTTCGAATGGTTTTGCGCGCCTCAAGAATCGCGACAGCGATAGCGATGAAAAAAAAGTCGAAAACAAAGTCCCAAATGGCTACGGTGTATTGGAACGCCTTTCATATACGTATCTATAAATCTGTATATGTGTGTGTGTGTGTGTGCGTGTGTGCGTGTGTGCGCGTTTGAATTGCCCTTGAACATCCCGATAGCCGTGTTGTTCTCGCGAAGCACCGAGGGCCCAGGCATATTTTATCGCCGCGCCGCGTTGCAAGCACCGAACCGTTCCGACCGTTCTTTTCTGATCTTTTTGCTATTTCTCCGCGGCGCCCGCCCATGGAGTCGAGATCGTAAAACCCGTGCGCGCTACCGAGAATGATATATATATATATATATATATATATATATATATATATATATATATAATACACATATATACACAAGTGCAACGTGTACGGTCTCACGGAATTGTAGGGGTCCGGGGGAGGGGCGGCTCACATATTAAAGGGCTTGTGGAAAACGCGCGCAAATAATATATATATATATATATATATATATATATATATATATATATATATATATATATTATGAGCGCGCGCGCTCAGGTCCACCGGTCAATTACCCGATCGGAAAGCCTTCGGCAGGTCAGATCTCCCGGCCGTCTTCTTCCTCGCTTTCTTCTCTCTCCTCGCTCGCTGGCGGCTTCCAATATATTTATGTTAAAATACGTGCGCGTTGCCGCGTATTGTGCACTTATACACCGCCGAGTTTATTAATCCAGAGGAAGAAGGGATCGGAGCAGCCGACGGCTCGGCGAGCCTTTTTCTCTCTTTGTCTTTTACACTCTCTGATGTACCGACCGTGGTCGCCGTCGCTGCATATCTATCTATCTATATATATATATATATACATATATATATGTATATATATATATATATTACAACTTCTTCAGCCGAGACATTCTGTTACGCTCGTCGTCCCAAATGCGGCATCGGCAGCGCGGCCGGCATGACACACGCGGCGTCTACAATGCGTATGTGTTTGTATATAAATGTGCGTGTGTATATGAAGCCGCCGTGCGGGCGCACATACGGCGCGCAGGTGAAAGCTGCAGCAGCCCGCGCGGCCGCCTTTTCACTCGGGGTGTACCACTATATATACGTACATACATACATACATATATATATATATACACAATATAATATACTGTCAGTCGCGAAACTTCTTCTCGCTCCTTCCAATAGCAGGCCTATCCTCACTTTTTCTAAATCTTCGACGTTTTATCTATAACGTACAAAGATATTATCCTTCCGACGTCCGATGTTTTGTCACTTCGTGCGTGTGAATATATATTTATATTTATGTGACACAGTTGAAAACGCGCGCACAAACACACCCACCCACCCCCAACAAAAAACACACACAAACACACGCGCGCACAGATGAAACTTTCGCGATTCCCGTAAACCTCTTTACATCCTGATCCTCGGCTTCGGTCACACACGTATATATAAAAACGCGATTGGTATGTGGCAGAGAGATCACACACATAGATTGACCGGATATATCTGTACCTATATATATCTATAGGACTCGAATTTTATATATGCTCAAGAATTAATGTGACATTACGAAACCGGTGCGGTGAGCCTCGGCGACTTGCCTTCTATGTGCATATATATACACATTTATACATATATATATATGTATATATAGATATAATACGACGTTATATCGGCGCGAAGTGCGCTGCTGACGACGATGATATTACTCGTCCGACTCCGAGTACGAGTCCGCCGCCGAGCGACGAGCCTCGCGCACCGCACGCACGCGCGCCTCCGCTCTCGGCTCTGCCGTGGACGGGCATTCGCTTTCCTTTCTCTCTCCCTCTCTCTCTCTCTCTCTCTCTCTCCTCTATCCCTCTCTCTCTCTCTCTCACTCCCCAATCGCTGGCTTATATCCTATACAGGCGTGTATGCAGCGACGTGACGGATCGCCCGATATTTCAGACGCATGCTGCTCGGCGCGCAGGCGGCCGCGCGTTGACCGCGCCGCGCTCTCGGCTGCTCGGCGGGCTTTTCCTTCGGCTCCTTGCTTCCTCCCTCCTCGGCCCCCCTTCCTCCGCCGCGTCTTTTGCGCCCGACGCGCCGCCGTCGCGTCGCGATGCGGCCGCCCGTTATCGCTGCCGCTGCGCCTCGTGGTTAACGCTGCCGACCGAGGCCAATGACGCGGTGCGCCGTCCGGCGACGAGCTCGGGGCCTCGCCGCGCGCTCCGTTTTACCTGTATCTATATGTATATACGCGTATATACATATATATCTGTAAAGGTAGTGCGCTCGGGCGTTTTTAATTCAATGCCCGTGAGAGCGAAATTGACAGTCGCGCGAGCGACACCATACGGCGCCTCGATGATCGCGAATCGTTGGCGAGTTCAAGGACGATCATCGGCTGCGCTGCTCTTCTCTTTCTCGCTCAGTCCCTCTCTTCCTGTCTATCTCGCTCTCCCACGACGGCCGATTCCTTCGTCGTGAAATATACTGGCTCGTATTATACGTATATGCCTACGAAATGTAAAGGTGCCGATTTCCGCCGCTTTCCGGCGAGTAAGAGAGGGGAGGGAGCTCGCGAACCACTGCAGCACGCTCTGTATATGTATCTATCTAGAGCAACTCGCACGTTGGACACGCACGCAGCTGTACATATATATATATATTATTTCCAACTTTTATACGCGTATAGGCTGCACACTGGACACGGATGCACAGATATATTTATTATATATACGCACAAACACACACAAATCCACTCGCGAGAGACACTATCAGGGACGATGAGGGGGGGGGGGATCAGATTTAAAAGCCCGATTTTTTTCACAGTTTGAAAGAAGGAATGCGCGATCGGTGAAAAAACTGGGAGGGCGGAGGAATAAAAACGAGGCGCGCTATTATTATTATTATTATTATTATTATTATGCGCTCGCGCGAGCTGCGCGCTCGGAATTAATATTACGCCAGACGGGTACTAAGCGCGAGCGACCGACTCCGCTCGTATTTATACGCCTGCAGTGCAAGAGAGAAAGAGAGAGAGAGAGAGAGAGAGAGAGTGTGAGCGAGCGGCGATTTTCCCTCTCCCGAGCTCGCTCTCTATGTAGCGGGCGAGCGGCCGCGCTCTCGTGCATGTATATATATATATATATATATATATATATATATATATATATATATATATATTCATATAGACACACATTGAGCGGCTCTCGCGAGAGAGCCGCTGATGTTTGTTGCCGCTGCCGCCGCCGCTGCTGCTGGTACTGGTACTTTTCCCCACTCTCTGCCGATCGCGCCCCGGGTGCGCGCGCTCACGATGGTGTCGGCTGTAACAGAGCACGCGCGCGTGGCGCATTTATAACGTAACTCGGCCCGAGAGATATTTGTCGTTGTTCACCGTCGCCTCACCCGGACACGGGAAAGGGTGTCGCGGCGGGGGGAGGGGGCAGTCGAGTTCGAAGTTTCAAAAAAAAAGAGTGGAACCCGATTCCGATTTTTGATACGAATGGAGAGGTTCGAATGGAGAAGATTTTTATTTCTATTTTTTTTTTTTTAAGGAGAGCGCGTAAGCTCGGCGATTTTTCTTTTCTTACGATGACAGTCTCTCTGGCTCAGATTTCGAATCGAACGATCTTAACTGCGATCGGTAAAAATCTAAGCCAACTTGAAACTGAACATGGATGATACGAAACCAACTTGGAATTTATGTTTTAACAGACTTAAGTTTTTCGTCGATGCCCAATTTCAAGAATCCAACATTCGACGAAAAAGATCCCAGCTTGATAATATGGAATGGAGCCGATTTCCACTTTAATACTTCACGAAACACATTCCATTTCAGTTTCGGAACGGAGACGATTCCAAATGGAAATTGTTACGTAAGATGCAGTTTTTTTTTTTTTTTCATTTTTAATGAAAACCGTCCGTGCTCCGAAAAGCTTCGACGTTCCCTCTTAAATCTGAAATTGAGATCGTTTCCGTTCAAAATCAAATTTGAAATCGCTTCAACGTCGGTATCGAAGACAGTATTAGTAATGTTCGTTAGAGGGAAGCCAGGCAGACGGAAATACTGACGTGAAAATAGTCTTGCTTCTGATGTAGACTTTCGTCGCAATAAAAAAAAAATGTTTCTTAACACTATACATCCGTACTTATACTTCGAAATGGAAAATTAATAATACATTATACATACAATTACGAGTCTTAGCTTCATCACTAGGAACATGTTATATATATATATAATACATAATAATTTCAATATACGTATATATTTTTCCCCAAAACCAGATACCATAATATTTTGCCAGCTTCTTCGTTATGAACCGATGTAATAAATTCAGTCGTCGTGTAAATTCAACGAATGAATAACAAGTGGGATAAACTATCGGCGCACTTGTTAATTTCTATCAGTCACGTAGACAAATCGAAATAAATACCTCCCATACTTGCGGCATTGCTGTATGACTGTCCTCAAGAAGCAATTCAAAGTATTCTATTTTAATCTGCCGCGAAAAAACAACAGCATAGTGAACTTTCGTGTAAAAAAAAAATCAAAAAAAAAACTTATAACTAAGTGTGCACTAATTGTTTTCTTTTTTTTTTTTACACGAAAGAAATTACTAATTGATCATTTCAACATCAGGATGAGATTCAGCTGAAATCGGCATAATTATCGGTAATTTGCAATTTATTGCAAAACGTAGAAACCCGTTTTCTCTTTCTCGTTTTTTTTTTTTTTTCTGCTAACCTCAAACTTCGACAGACCCTCTAGGGCCCGCCAGCTGACAAAGACGAGCCTCGCGCTACACTAAACTAGTGCGCGCGTCGGCGTATTATTTGTGCATCGGTCGACTGTATTACACGAGGCAGGCAGGGGGTGGTGGGGGGGGGCGACGACAGCGAGTCCCGCCACCGGCCTATGCGCGTGAGATGAATGACTCCCGCCGACGCGGAGAGGCAGACCGCGGAACTCGGCGACGGGGACGTGGAGCGCGCCCTTCGTTTGCAGGATTTTTCGATTTGTTTTTATTTTTATTCACATATATATATTAGTCAAAAATATTACGTGGACTAAAACGGCTGCGAGAGAGTCGAGAGGAACAAATAAGTATAGATAATTAATTCTCGTTCCGAGCGAATGAGCGATTTTCTATTTTAATCAAAGCTGTTGATTTCGTTCTTTTTTTTTTTATTCGTCGTTCGTTAAACATTATTTTTGGCGGCACGTAATACAGGTAGATATCCTATAGATACAATATAAACATCATAAATGTTATATCTGGCGATAACGAGATTTTTTTCTTCTTAAATATAGATACATATATATTTTACGTGTAAAATTTGACTTTTAAATACAGAAAATGCGCGCCTTAAAGCGAAATTTTCTGCGCAACTTCCCCGGATGTTTGCATTCGATTGCGCGTCACTCAGCGGATGTAATTTTTATTTATATCATTCATAATTATCAGTGATATAAGCATTAAGATTATCTGAAAATTTATTTCAACGAGTTTTCGAGAAATATAAATTAATAAATTATATCTGCACGTACGCGGGACACGCTTGTAATTCCAATAAATAGGCGGGCTTAAGAACGTTTCGGAAATCCTTCATTTCTCCGTATTCACGCGCGATTTCTCCGCGTACCGTCAAACATCGGCAATATATCCATTGTAATTAAAAAAACCGTTTGTTTTTTTGTTGTTGGAATAATTAAGGGATTTAGCCGTGCAAAGGAAGAAAGAAAAACTGTATACATCAACGCAAAAAGTAGATGAAAATTTAATCGGTCTATCCGCAAATAGATTTTCTTAACTATATTCAAGACACCAGATAACGAAATAGTAATGTTAATATTAATAATAATAACAACAACATTTGTTATTATTATATACTATCTACGATCTGGTATAAAGCAGCGAATGAATAAAAATAAGAATTTTAATTCAGCGGCATTTTTTTTTTTTTTTTTTAATAATACGAGGCAAATATTATCTTTTATATATAGGAAGTAAACATTTCTGTATAGCTCGACTATTAATATGAGTAACTCGCAGATTTAGCTTTTAAATCGACCACAATCGGCTTCAATAATAATGATACATTGCCGCGAATTGATCTAATTGCTTTATTGATATATAAAATCCTGCAATTATAAGTGCATATATATGCCCACGCTCGGGCTAAGTATGAAAATAAAGGAAAAAGAAAAAAGAATTCCTTAAACATTTCAATTGAATTGATTAAATTATTGTAGCTTCGAATGAACGATACTCGTCTCTCTCTCTCTCTCTCTCTCTCTCTCTCTCTCCTATTTATACAATATATGTATAATATGTATATGTAGGATCTCTGGATATTTCGTGCGGATGACATAACGATATATACCGACTATATGTCATACGCGTTCATATATAAGGACAAAAACAATTCCGTTTTCAAATCATTACAAAAAGTAAATTTACTCGGTATTGCATGCTGTCGTGTATGCTTGAATGAAAAAAAAAAAATTTATGCACAAAACTGCACGCAATCAGGGTGCTAATTATTTTGCATCGTTACTCAATATTTTACGCAGTATATATATATAGTGGAAAAATCTCAGCGTCTCCTCGGTCAATTGGGAGAAAGATGATTAATTTAAGCGGCTCATTTATCTATCAGGATGGTATTACTAATGCCTTTTATCTTCGATTGATAGATGCGTTATGAAAATAAAAAAAAAAGATTATTAAGATTATTATCTAGAAATCCATGGGATTTGCTCATAATTCGTTAAAACTCTTGTGTTTATCTATACCAATCGGAGGTAACGGAATATTTTATTAAACCGGTCAAATAGTACGCTTTCGTATCAAATGGTTTTCTGTTAGAATACGTACACACGCGCGCGCGCGCGCGTACACACACACACACACACACGCATACGCAAAAATGTTATATGATTCATGCTCGAAGTGATTTACGCTTATACCATTGTCAAATTTGTACACGTCTTTACGAGAAGACGAGACGAAATTATGTACAAATTCGCTTCGTTTAAAGAGCAAAACAAGTAGCTGTTTTTTTTTTTTTTTTTTTAAACGTTAACTCGATAGACATTAAATCCTCTGTCAAATCAAAGAGAGTCGTAAAATACGTTATATTAAAAACAATAATGCACGAAGTAAACTCTACTATATATCTACAGATACATTCGAATTGCGAGCGATTCTGAAATGACTTTTTTTACCCCGGGGATATTTTCAATGTTGAGATTGGCAGTATCTGAGAGACCGAAGAAAATATGCAAAAAGAAAATTCGATAGACATTCGAAAAATATTAGTACAGTAAAAGATATAATAATATATAGAAATTATTGATAAGAAGATAATCACGATAAAGTCTTGTAAAAAAGGCGCACTCGCGCGCGCACACGCACATGAATCGTCGCATGTTTTTTAAAGCATTGGATATTTCTTTATATTTAAAGTATATCAGATTTTATCGAAATAATGGTATACGCCTATATTCCATATACATTTTTATCGTGTGTTATTACAAAAAAAAAAAAAAAAAAAAATTGTAGTAAGAGAATTTACCGTGCATTCCATCGTTTCATTTGGATTTTTTTTTGTTACATACTCCTTTTATGTATGCGATAGTATTTATACAGACCGAACTTTATCGTACTTTATCTTGTACTCCATTTTTCTCGGCTAATCAATTCCACGGAGGAAAAACGTGTCTACGTAATTTTACTACATTTTACAAGTGCTATTTCGAACATTGTATATTTATAGGCTTAGATATGCACCGTAAATTTTACTCAGCACCTTTTGTATGAAAAAAGAAAAGGAAAAAAGAAAAGGAAAAAGAAAAGGAAAAAAGTTTTTCTTTATACTGCGTACGCCGATCTAATTTCAAACTGATCCATCTCTTAAATAATTTATTCTGACAGTCGGAACGACTGAAAAAAATCCGCTGCTTTGTTATTATAATTATATACGTATTTTTCGTCATACGAATACTTTGATAGCTATGCACGATATCGTAAAATGTTGCGTTAATTAATTTATATTTCTCGGTTCTTTTTTCTCGCTTCTTCTTCTACTTATTACTCATAGATTAATTTTAATCAGTGTGCCATATATTATAATATATGTATTGTACGATATAGTCGACATGCAATTATTCTCGGAGATATTTGAAATTATTATTATTAGTATTATTGTTATTATTATTTTCAAGTATAACGGCCTCAATAATTGTGTTTGTCTTTTCGTTGCTGAAACAAACAATAAATCGTTCTCGGCAATGTTGAAATGAACTTTTCCTTATTAGTTTCAAATTATGCAGTAATTCGTTAACAGTTCCAATAGCTCACGATAATTCAATTTAGATTTATCTTTAATTGTATAACGTAATACAGCCGTAAGTTTCAATTATCTAAGTAGTTAAACGTAATGAAAAATGCTTAACTATTTCACGCGACGGCCGTGATAAAATTTACCCAACCTCAAGAACCAACTGCAAATTTCGCAATGATTTTGCGAATGATAATTTTGCGAAAGGCTCATTGGCACGAGCGCTTTTTCCAAAAAAATTAAAACAAAAAAACACACGCGCGCGCGCGCGCTCAATCGAACGAATTCGTTGCTCTAAAATATCCGCGGCGACCTTCGCGCGCAGATTCCAGCGCAACCCGTCGTCCCCCGCTATAATGCGCCGTTAATTCGTTCGAAAATCACGGGCGGCCGATGCGGCGGCCGCTGTTTATTTTTAATCGCTAATGGACCATTCGACTCCGGGCTTGATATTTTATTATTCGGCCGAGTCGCGCGCGCGCGTAAACGCGGCGAGGTTATGACACGGTCGGTATTGGAACTCGGACTTTCGGCGCATCCAGTCCCCCTCGAACGTTGTTATTTTCGCCTTGCCTTACCCAATCGAGAGCAATAGAGGATGAGGCGCATTGTCGAGTCTGTTGCGTATTCCTATATATGTATACATATATGTATATTCAAAAACAGAAAATGTTATCGAAAGACAAAATTAATAATAATTATGGAAGTTTGCAATAATAAAGCAATCGCAAGCACAATTAGACTGATTGCTTTTCAGAATTAAATCGTAGCATCATATATCTAGACAGTATGATATTTGCACGAAATTTCCAGTAGCCAAGATAAATATCTTTTCAACGAAAATGAATTTGATAACGGGCATAACAATTTTCTCTTTCAAAGACCAATCGTGTATACAAATTTATTATTTACAGCGTTGAACCAGGTTTTCATAACTATCAAAATACAAATTGGGATGATTTTGCGATAAATTACGAGAGTCTTGCTGTATGAGAAGATCGCATAAATAATTTAGTTGCATATATGTAACAAATTTTAATTTACTAACTCCGTACGTTTCGTCATTGTAATAATACATTGTAAATGTCACAAAAATACGGTCCTGCGACTATCCAATGAGACTAATCGAGCTATGTCGAAAAATATTTGTTTATATAGTTTATTAAATCAACTCACGTACGTATCTCGAGGATCCAGAGACTGAGGGAAAAGATGATTTTCATACATATATGCATGTCCATACATACGGACACACACGTGCATATATAGAACCATCTTCATATTTATCTATCTGTCATGGCTAAAAGTACGAGCCTAAATTTTGGCACAGCGGGCGGCTTTACGGCTCGTCCGATTCTCTTGTTATTTTCTCCGCGGCTATCGGGCCTCTTTTGCAACACATACACAGGATAAACTGTCGTAGAGTCAACAACGCGCCTCGGTCGCATCGCACGAAGTGTTCCATCGGTAGCGTTATTATTTTTTATCTTGAGGAGTTATATATATATATGTACAGGTAAACGAAAAGCCGATTTTACCAATTCCGTAATTCAATAGTTAATGTCATCAAAAGTATCGTATTTCAATTTTTTTGAGAGAAATCGAAAGCGATCCATATATAGCCATAAAAAGCTGCTGCTCGAAATAGCTGCAGTCGCGAGAGGGCCGTAAACGCGAGTTTCACGTGCGGTGCGTGAACGAGAGGGGCTTTCTGAAAAGTTTCAATACTATCGCTATTCGACATTTGCTCACGCGTGTCGAATGTCGACAATAGTCGACTCTTATTTTTAGATTAATATCGATTTTTTCCGGATCTCGTTTGCTGGGTTAATTTTACATTACTTTTATTCTTCTTTACGAATCGTTAGTCTGATACTACTAAGAATATAACCCAGAAGTAGCTCTTTTATGGAAGCTGAATTAAGAAGAGAGGCATATTGTATGGTACAGTTTTTGTTGACTAGCTTAATGATATATTCATTTTTCATAAAGAAATACAATTTTTTCGGCATCGAAATTAAATCACATAAACGTTTTCTCGACAGGATTTTTTTAATTACTGCGAAATCTGGCCGGTTATCAATCTTCGGCGACTTTTTGACTAATCAGTATAAAACATAATTCATATTCAGATTCAGATAATTAATCCACGTAATATACACAACTATCTTATTTATTTATTTCCAATGAATTATTTCACCATTATTTTACAGTAATTATAAAGGATCTTTTATAAAGTATTGCTTTTCTGTTTATGCTTTACGAGGATACAACAGGAATGAGTTTCTTTACATTTTGTGAAATAATTAGTTGAAATAATTAAATATTAAAAAAAATACTAAATATACTGCTACTATAAAGTTTCAGAAAAGTACTGTAATAATTTCAATTAAAAATATTATAAAAAGAGATTTTTATAATAAGTCATTGAAGTTTGATCTTTGGCCATCTAATCTATATGATCCAACCACCTTAAATTATTCTACATGTCCATAAAAAGATCAACATGCTTATATGGACAGAAATAGGAAGAATTCCTTGTGACAGGCTTTATTATTAAAACGCATCGATGGACTTCCGTGTCGAACCTATATATAATATATATATTATATATATATATATATATATATATATATATATATATATATATCGGTGCAATTCGCTCAGTTGCAGTGACAGCTTTCCGCTAGGTGTATATATGTGTGAAATATATATATATATATATATATATATATATATATATATCAACAAAGGAAGGAACGATCGTGCGGTTGCTCTGGTCAGACCGCGTCTCGAATGCGAAATCGCTCGTATTATCATATGCAGTGCGCCAAACCGCACAGAAGGTGCAGAGGAAAGAGAGAGAGAGAGAGAGAGAGAGAGAGAGAGAGAGAGAGAGAGGGAGAGCGATAAAGGTCGGAGCTGCATTCGGCATCAGTGGTTTTCCGAGTGTACATCCGAGGATGGTGAAATCCCTATACAGAAATCCTTCGACGAATTTAATTCTCTCTTTTTATCTCCTATTCTCCCTTGTCGCCCTCTTTCCTCCCTCTCTCCCTCTCTCCCCCCCCTTCTCTCTCTCACGTGCGAGCGCCCGAGCCGCCCCGGCATTTGTAATCCGCGCGCAAATGCGCGTGTAAAGCGCGCGCGATGGACGTCGTTCGAGTTCCGTAACGAGAGAGGCGGCCTCGCGTCTCGGCCGAGCGCGCCCGTTACTACTTAAACGCCCGGCAGTTCCGCGACAGTTCCGAGTGCGCGAGGCGCGCGCATTTTACGGCGCACGGAGCCGGCGCCCATCGTTTTCGTGCGACGACGACGACGCCGCTAAGGCGAGAATCCGCGCGGGCGCAGGGTTGTCGTCTCCTGTTCGTTTTTCTTGTTCTTCTTGTTTTTTTTTTTTTTTTTGTTTTGTTTTGTTTTTTTTTTTGCTCGAATATTTTAGAAATCGTCCCAATTTTTCAGCTCTACGCGCAGATTATTCGGTACGTCGCGATTTTCTCTTATTAATTTTTTTTTTCTCTTCTTGGAAACATTACGCGTTCGCGCGTACTTTGTCGCGCTTTGGTTACGAGTGAGACGGGCGTTCGGTTGGTAACTCCCCGCTCAAATTGCATCACCTGAAAAGGAAACAACGCGATATTTTTTTCTTCTTCGTTCGACCAACGTACGGGAATATTGAGCTATTTCATTAGATCGTTTAATACTAATTTCTTGAACATGTTGATTTTACTTTCAAAACAGAAGTACGCGTGGCTCGCTGATTGAGCCCAATGCAGAAATCGCAGCGTCTTATAACTATAATTATTATATTGTTAAGAAACTTGCCTCTCATTTCAGAATAACAACACAAAAAAAAAGAAACAAAAAAAAACTGACGAAAATAAAGCTCCGTTCTGTAAAAGAGGATAATATATTCTCTATAGAATTGTTTTTTTTTTTTTTTTTTTTTTAAAGAGGCAAAATAAATGATGCATACTTCATCGGCGACTAAAATAATAGTTATTATTCAACGGGACAAGCGAGTTGAGCAGATACAAGTTTAAAGAGAATGACAAACAGTAATTTTCAAGTGTCTCTAATTAAGAATAAAAAAAAAAAAGAGATCGCGCATCGGTCGGTTAATTAACTAGCAAAAAAACTCGTTTGGAATATTAATTGTGAATGTAATCATTGACGAGCGCTACGGGCATTAACGATGGATAAAAAGCCACGTGACCAGATTTTGGCCGATGATTCGGTGAGGAGTCGGTGACCAAATCTGCCATCGCACCAGCAGTCGCCATAACGGGCCTAAAGCCCTTGTGTGCAGATTTTTCATGACTGAAGTCGTTTCTCGGACAACAGTAAAGCACACAGGCTAGCATCTCGCCAATAATATATATATATATATTCATCCAGGCAATGCCTTATTTATTGCCCCCATCATAAAACAGAATTAAAAATTCTTATTGCTCATATCGTTAGGAATTAATTTCAAATTAACATATTACCCATTCTGCATGTTACGCTCGCGAGTTGGACATTAAAATGACCCAGTATTGTAGACATCCGGTTCGAATTTTGGCCAATTACGTAGAGCTGTATTCCATCGCCATTATGTCGCTTATGAACGTTTTTTCGAGCATTAGGAAT
>JACCIC010000289.1:342500-472500 GCA_018907035.1 Sycobia sp. Sy_11
TTGTGTGTGTGTGTGATAAGTGTAATATACATCACGGCGGGAGAGCTTTCATTATTGCTATATTTCGCTAGCCCTCGCGAAATCTTGTTGTACTTGCGAGTCATAATTATGTCTGTCGATGTAATATACATTATATAGTACAGCCTGGCACTGCGAACGGGGAGCAAGTAAAAAAGGAAAACCAGGTCGGTGTCTGGATCGGTGTAAGTATCCGATGGTACCGGGCGATCGTGTGTACAGTTTTTATCCTTTGAAGTATATCTTATACATATAGAATGTGAAATCCGTCGACGAGGCCGTGGAAATTTCGTGCAATTTGATGGTCAGCGAGCGAGGGACGAGGGGGTGATACTTCTCATGTATTTATACACGATTTTCAAAACGTCCGCATTGATTTTAAAATCATAACGAGGACTCTTAATTAAGTCAAAATATTTCTTTCCGAATTTTATCCTACATATTGGATTCCGAACGAATCGAGAGTAGGAAGATAATTTATTTATCACTGGCTTCCCTTTCTCTTCCAGATCAAATTTCGAGGCACCCGCTCGTTATACATTAACATAAGGGGGCGAATGCTTTTAATTCATCCATATCAAAAAAGAAAAAGAAAAGCAGCGAGAAAAATGACGGATAAGAAGATCAAGGACGTTATTTTTCATTCGCTACGGGTGTGCGAGGATATTATTTAATTATTTATACGTCGCTTGTACGCGATATATAACATTTGACATCTTTGCACTTGAGACCGTCGACTGTCCGAATCACCTTGATGGATATACTTTTTCTCAACGAACAAATAAACGAACGATATACATACATACATTCACACGCACACGCACACGCACACGCACACACACACTTCATAATAAAGTATTAATGAAGTAATGCGTTACCGTAGATAAACACCCTTTCGTTATTATTTATTATTGATATTTCATCCATCAGACCATGATTAATTCGTTATTGTATGTAATTTACTACACCCATTTTGTGCAATCCTCCCACCACTGGCTAGAAAAAATTTTAAATTATACATACATACATATATAAATATATATATATATATATATATATATATATATATATATAGGTATGTATGTATATATGTATGTATGTATGTGGTTCGTTTATTTATTCTTTGAGAAAAAATATATCCATAAGGTGATTATGGATATAGTCATAATGACAGTACTGATATATATATATATATATATATATATATATATATATATATATATGTATTTATATGTATATATTTGTATGTATGTATGTATGTATGCATGTATATACATATATAAGTATAGCCTACACGCATCCATCTTTCGCGCTGCTCACGATGCGCAAGAACCCCATCATATCTGTATTGTGTATATAGGTGCGCATATATAGATCGCGCACACGTAGCTTCGTGACTTTTGGCACGGAATTCCACAGGCGATTGGCGCGCCGACTTATTATGTGTGTGTATATATGTATATAAATGTATATATATATATATATATATATATATATATATATATATATATATAATATGTGTTTCGACCTTCGTCATTCCCATCACGCGTCGACTAATAAAATATTCCGTTCCGGTAGCCGGATATTATAATCGTATGAGTCCACCGGGCTGATTCGTTATACACATACCTCGCCCTCGCCTCTCTTTGACTCTATACATATATATATATATATATATATATATATATATATATATATATTTATGAATATATATAGCATACGATAAACTCGTGCGGCGCACACGACGCAGCGGCGATTGACCGACCGACGCGGGCGGGATGATAATATTTCGACCGCGCGTGGAGTCGCCCGCGATTTATTGATATTGAATTATTTATATTCTTTGCCCTGCTCGAGATTCGCGTTTAACGCGTGGATGGGGACAAAGGACGCCCGTGGGAGGGAAGCAGAGGTCGCACGATGCGTCGCGAGAGAATTGGAGAACCGCGAATATAATAACGAGGAATGCGCAAGCGCCGAGGGGGTCATTATATTAAATGCGGCCTCTGCTGTCGTGTATAATGCGACGAAAAATTTAACGTAACCACCACTTCGGTCCTCCGGCTGCGATCCTCTCTTTTATAACATGCAAATGCATGTAACTTTGTCAATCCCATTTTACAGATTAAAAGTCGCTTAACTTCTAGCGAAGAATTTTTTAAAGAACGTTCCATTCGATCGCGGAGATGACTTCTAAAATTACTTCATGTTCAATTTTCAATGGAACACAAATAAAATAGTTAAATGCTTATGACCTCATGGGAAGTCGAATTTTTCGGCTTTGGTACGCCCTGGGTCGTGAATAGGGGTTTCCATTTAAAAGAATCAACGGTGTAGCTGCACTGATTTTTGAGATGAAATCCAAGGTCGCTCGTGAATTATTTGGAGGAAACCCGAAATTCTGAGTCTCCCGAATGGTTTCTCTCGAATATAATACTCTCGGCCCTGAAAAGTTATCCGGCAAAAATCATCTCGCAATATCGCAACGGCTCGCACGTGCGCACAAGCTCTTCCACATTACATCCATTCGCGAGCCCGAGTGCGCTGCGCACTTTACTTCGCCATCCAAATATTTACCATTCTATATATATATATATATATATATATATATATATCGTCCCATGCGCTGGCTTTCATCGAGTAATTGATCGTTCTCTCCCTCTCACTTTTTCGACATTCTCATTTCTATTTATGCGTTCGCGCTGCGTAGTCTCGCTTTAAGATTCGCGCCATTTTAATATCCAAAGACATCGATGACGCGATCGGCGGCGATTTAATTGATCCCTACGTGTCTATGGCAGTACGATTGGTGAAAATCTAACGGGGAACTTGTCGGAAAAGTAGAAACTCTGCACGCAAATGAAACGTCCCGAGCAGCTGAGATGGTCAAGCGAGGCCGAAAGCTGAATTGCGAGAAGCGTAGGATCTGATGCGGCACGATAAAGTTCGCCGTACAGTGGACGCAGAGACGATTGTCGACGATCGAAATTGGAACGATCGAGTATGCACGTTGAGCCAATCGGAATCTGGCCCGGTAGTTAGGTCAACAATGCGCATCGCTCAGTTTTGGCGTTTCATCCGCGCTCCACAACTTCGAAATTTCGAGATTCGATCGGTCTCTCTGGTTCGATACATGCCGAGAGCTCTGCACAAATATCCATATTCGAGGAGAAAAAGAATTTTTTTGCATCGGCAATCTCTTAATTAATGGTTTCATCCATAATGTCGCCACGAAGCTTTAACGAGATCCTGCACGAAGTGTAACAACCTAAGTAGACGAGGAGCGAGGGAAAATACCATAAGTTTGATAACTTAGGTACTCCATAATTCTCATTCAAACTATATCTTTTAGATTTCTCAATGAGCTTCTGGTATGCGAGATCAGGTAAGAAGAATATATTCTATCTGTATACATTGTCTAGCAAGAAACACGTATAGAATCTGCCTCTCGCACACGAAGATATTAAAATCTGACGATTATGACGGTTCTTCTTCTTCGTCGCGATAACAGATGCTCTCGTGCGGCTCTGCGCAATTATTATTAAAACTTTCAGGATTGCTTTGCTATCGCACAATGTGCGCGCATTTAGTTATATATAGCTCCACCAACTAATTTTTTAGGTCAAGGCTATTTGTTTATCGTTTACCGCGACGCGTCTCTCATTCTCTCTTACTCTCTCTCTCTTTCTCACTCTATCTTTCTCTCTCGGCTGCACTCTATATTAAATATATATATATATACACTTTACCGATAAATAATACGTGCAAATGCATAGATAACGCATAAGTGCATCGAGGTTTTTCTCTTTTCCTCCGTGGTCACCGTGAAAACCAAAAGACACACACACACGCGCGCACACACACACACATACATATATATAGCTGCCTACTGAAAGAATGTGATGGATTAAAACTCGAGTGGATACGGTTACGGCGTGAATTCGCGAAACGTTGGCACAGAGAGAGAGAGAGAGAGAGAGAAGAGTGTGTGTGTGTAGAAATAAATAATAGAATTTAACTGATTCGTTCCACGTTTCGTAATATGCATCGTGTGCGGCTATTTGCGGTTTAAGAAAAATTGCGCGTGCTGCAGTCGCTCGCGGAGATGTTCGCTTTCCGATTATAAGCCCGAGAGCGCGGATGGATCACGCAACGATGCCAACACGCCCCCTTGTAATATACCTAGAATTTACGTATGCAGATTACATCTTCACGTAAATACGTGAAAATTCGTGTCTTCCGGTTACCCTTGAACGTTCGATTTTATTTGCCGTTGGATTTAGCCCGTTCGTGCGCGCTACCAGACAACAAGGAATATCCTAGGATGTAATTTTACTTGCGAGGACTTTTGAATATATATATATATATATATATATATATATATATATATATATATATATATAGACAAGTCTGATGCGCGATTAATCGGTTCTGCGCTCGTTAAATCGCTGCCGATACGCATTGTGATATTGATGGTGAAGCGTTCCTTTACTGGTCTCAGAGCGCGTTCCGCGTTATCGACGCACTCGTCATTTTCGTCTTGAATAGTCGCTACATTCGAAGCACGCGTGTGAATAATGCATATAATTATGCGAGAAATTAAAAAAATTTCACTGGATTGCCTTTCTTTCTCCCATTTTCAAGTTCATTCGTCATTAAGTAATAATTGTTGCTCAATTAACTGTCAATCCTGCTTATTAATCAAGATTAAACAGTTTTGAGTTTTCACTTATTCACTGAAAATTATAACGCGAAGAGCGTGCATTTAGAGTGAGTCAGTTCGATTTAGCTTGTGACTGTTACTGTTAAAGTAATAAAGTTCGAAGTCAATCATTTCTCAATAATGTTTAACGCCAACTTTTTAATCGACTGTAGCCACATTCTTGCATGGGTCCATTGAACCATCATCAATCAGGAATTTTTATTAAAAAAGCACAAAGTATTTGATATTCTTAGTGTCCAAATAAACTCTTATCAAGCAGATAATACTGATAGCATTAAATAACATTCTCACATTGATTGAAAGTCAGAAAAGCCTTTCACACAACGAAGGCGAAGCAATATGTGATATTGGACTCACTTAGGCTATGAAAGAGAGGATAAAAGAATGAAAGAAAGAAAGCAAGAAAGAAAGGGAGAATGAAAGATAAGTCCGAGGATTAACCACTTGAATCGCACAAATTGTTAGTCTTCCGACAATACATTCATCGTCAGAGTTTGCTAATATATAGTACTTCAATTCGCCCCTATCTGTATCTACAAATGTAAAGAACCATGAACGATTAGAATATCATTTATTGCTTGAAATCAATTTGGTCGCTTATGTACTGTTAATTAGATAATCAATTTTTTTTCGTTAGAACAACTTCACAAGACTTCAAATATATACTAAAACTGACAATGGATTGCGCATAGAAACTTCACGATACTATTCAATGATTTTAAATCTATTGTTGTTATTATTATTATAAATTTATATTAGACACAAGTCGAAGGACAGGATGCCAGCATTTGATCTTGGATTAATGGCTTCGTGCAATAGCCTTTTGTGTTTGTGTATATATATACACATATGAGCAAAGAGTATTTTATCGCAGGATGAAATATGGAGAGGGACATAAGCTTCGCGCATACCGTATGTATGTGTATATATATTGCATATTAATAAAGAAGGTTGACGCAAGGTCGTTCCTTTTGATCGAATGTAATTATCCATTAAAGAAGATTGTCTCCGCTGCGGGTTAACCGAAGATCAATTAATACTTAATTCACGATGCCCCCCCGGCTATTTCCTGGACGAACGAGTCTCGTTGAATATAAACATTATATAGTACAAATTGTCGTCGCGCACAATTGAAAATGGGATAGCGATGCATGCAAAAAATAAAAATACAACGATACTCGTTATAATTACTTAAAAATTCCACGGGTAATAATAATGTTACAATATAGTCGAATGGGGTCGCTGATTTTCCGAAGATAAAATCTGACACTGAATCATTTTTACGGCAGGGCCAGGTATGAAAAAGTCTTTGGAAGGAAATTCCGTCAAAATATTGAGACGGGTCAGTGAGAATTGCAAAAATAATAAAATAACTTTACCAATCGATCAATACGAGTTACTAGATCGCACCAAATTTACAAAAAAAAAGGCAATTGGCTTTTGTTTGTATATCCAAAGTAATTTGATGATAAAAATACAAATGCATAAAGTAAACAATCTAGGCAAACATATGTAATTCAGCAACGTTTGCCGCTAAACGATGTTTCTACAAAGTAAATTAAAACGTTCCTCTCCTTCTTTTTTATTTTAATGACAAACTACAAGAATCATATATGCTATATATACTTTTACCGTCTTAATCTTCACTCTGGGCCTCTAATAGAATGTCGGTGCGCTGAACTCACACCGCGCATAACAGGCTAAACAAACACAACGAGCTGAATGTGTGCATTGTGCTTTACTTACCGTCACTTAAACCCGCATGCATTGCAATCGCAAACACGTTTAATACGACTTTGGACGATACTCACCTGTAACAAACAAACAAACATTGACACATTTAGAGAAGGCGTGTTCAAAAAGTACGTTTATTACATGTGTATATATATTTATATAATTGCTATTGTAAAACATATATATATATATATATATATATATATATATATATATATATATATCTGTACATGTATCTGCATATGTACATACATGCATAGATACATACACACAAACATTGATAATTATGAATTGAATCAGGTCGAAGGAGAAATTTCATTCTGTTGATCTTTTGCGTTTTTAATTTAATCGTGATGTCTTTTATCGTCGTAATTTTTAATTACTATAGTGCAAGGCGATTGTTTAAAGTTTTCCATTTGACTCTATCAAAGAAATAGGTTGAATAAAAGTTATCGCAACTTTACCCTTGTTATAAGTTCATTTTTCAGGAGTTACTTTGACGCTATACGGCAACTATTTGCAGAAACTTCGCAAATTTTAACATTTCATTATTCACATTATTGCAAGTTTTCATCGACATCTTGAAAGCTTTCGAAGAATAAAAAAAAAAATAGCGCTTAACCCAAAATTCTCAAATTCCCAATATATCCATTCCTTTGAAGCTTCCAAAGCTACATTCTTATCAGAATTCTGGCGTTGTAAAGTTTTTATCACGTTCGCCAAAAGACTCAATCATTTACATAATATGAATTAGCAACGCGTTATATTAATTTTATTGGCAATCCTTTATTTGCTCACAATGTGCTGTTTATATATCGACGGTTAGATACCAAGCTGGTCTTTCGAGCCATTATAAAAAATCCATCCATATTTAAAGCGATCGCACACATCGACGATAATCAGACCGCCATATAAATATATATTGTCGATCATCAAAATGCAAACTCCTTTGGGAATGAGAGTCATTTTGCTAACATATATAAAGATAGCACGTCCCATGTTACGAACTTCAGTCAATCGAAATAATATGTATATATAATGAAATGTAATTTCTCAAGCTTAAATGTACTGCGCATTATTCTTGTTAGATGGAGCTACGAATGAGTAGCTGCAGAAAAATAGAATCAGATAGAAACGAATAGCCGGATACAAAATAGTAGAAAGTTAATTAAGTACATGTTAATCAATAAGAATGGGGTAATGTAAAGGTTTATAGAATGTATTTCAAATTATCAGTTGCAATCAAAAAGAATATAAAAATAAACTTGGAATCTCGTTTCATTGTCCAAAAGTGAGTTGTAAATATTGTAAATATATATATATATATATATATATATATATATATATATATACATCATCAGAGTATATTTCGCACGCCGTATTTGTCGCTACGAAGTGATGGACGGGCAAATGCGCACGTCCCGCGCATATAAAATTAAAAAGCTTCACGCCCGCGCCGTAGAATCCACAAAGCGTGCGGGATTGCAATGTGTAATATATATATATATATATATATATATATATATATATATATATATATATATATAACATACATCAGAATCGAACAATTGCTCGTATAGAGGGTGTCACCGATATACCTGGACGCAGTAGCAGATGTGTTGAAAAGTAGATTTTGAAAATTTTTAAGCATAATTCTTGCGCCACATCTCGCTTGGCCAATTAGAAAGCTCCGATCTTACTTCTCGGCCCTCGCTCTCGTTTAAGGGGGCAGGGAGAATTTCACGATAATCCGAAGAACAACGAGTTACAATGGGTAGCATTAGTCGTACATTTACAGATTTTTTTTCAAGGTCCCTGACAACTAAACGAGCCACGACGATCAAACTGCTGCTCTCTATGCTAACAAACCATGGCTCGGTTTTCTCGGTGGTGCCTATTCTCTCCCATTCTTTATCCAGGAACTATCCTCAAATCTCAGCCTCTCGTTTCTATTCCCCTGACCTTTCTCCCCTCTTCCCCCGCACGTGAACCCAATCAGTGCCATCTCGTTGGCCGGTCGACGTTCGTGTAATTGATCCAAAAACTAGACTTTTAGGCAACGGCGTTCCCCGATCCATTGTCCATCCGCTCGGGATTCTCGTTATATCGGCAACACCGCGTAGAGCCCGATCGGTGCAGCGAAGAAGCGGAGCTCGATATCGCGAGTGCCGAGAAGACAATGGGACAGTCGTACGACGCTGGAATACATATGTACTGTGCGCGCGCGCGTCGAATTGCCGGTGAACTGTCGGAGAGGAATGGGGGCAGGGGGAGAGGAGCTTCCGGTGTCTTTCTTCGTCTATTAGGATCTATACATACATAATGTGGCTGCGGTGGGTTGAATCGCGCATGTGCTATGTGGTCCTTTCGCCGATAATCTATCTATATATAAATGTATAAAAGGAACGAATGACGATCTATATATTGGAAGAATTTGGGTTCGTCTACATTATTTCGGGTCAGAAAAGAACTTTTTTTTTTCTTCAGAAATCACGTCTAAAATTCATACGGATTAGGTGGCGAAAATGATTTTCATTTCCAAATTCATTGTAGATCGAAAATTGCTAGCACGTATCGCCCGTACGCGAAGCAGAATATACCAGAGATTTAATTAAGACCCAGTTTTATATCCTCGGTGTAATACGTTAATTTAAATTTTATCACCGGTCTAACCTCAAGATCGCAATTTCAATATTATATGAATTTTTTGGTTTTCGTTCTGAAAAATGTAGTCAAATAACATTTTCTTACTGATTTTTACATCGCGTGCGATTTATGTTTATCGCATCGTACGTAGGTAATCAGTGTCACGAGGTGATCAATTTCAACATTCGCGTTAAAATATATTATTTCCTCACCGTAAACTTTGTTTTTCCATACGCCTTTCCGTACGGGAAGTGCCATTATAACATTAAAATATGGAGTAAATTGGGAGTTGCCCTGGACATTGAATAAGTATATTTTTTAAAAATCATATCTATCATAATTATTTGAAATATTTTTTTAAAATTTAGAAATCAAATAAGTAAAATTCAAATCGTAAAAATAAGAGAAAACAAACAGCATTTTTATAGTTTTCGACATAGAAATTCTTTTTCCGCTAAAAGCCAGAACGACGCTCGTAATTAGTACCCCAAAAATAGAAGTGTACAAAATTTCAGCAAAATCGCGGGTGCATGCTTTTTGGACGTTAACCCACATTGGCTTGAGTAAATTATAAAATACGCGTGAAAAAGAATTTAAATTTATCTTTGAAAGTAGCGTAATTAGAATCTTCGATTAAAAAGCTTTTTTATAATTTTCATTGGATAAACAATGGCAAGACATGCTATTATAGCGATCTAAAAGATATTGGAAAGTGCGATGGGATAAGATAGGCCTCGTGACTTTAAGGGGCTTTAAATCGTACACAAGTGACCGATGGTCAACGGCCTTAAACTAAAGATGTTTATCTGGGTTGGAGGATGGAGCTTTGCTTTACTCTCCTGCATTTCTGCGCTTTTCTTTTCTGTCTCGATTCGTTCTGCTTTTATGCATCAGCCTCTCTCTGTGTGTGTGTATGTGCGCGCGCGCGCGTATCTGTACGAGACGTTCGGGGTCTCGCAATGGAGGATTTATTGCGCTATCTTAAAACTTAAAAGCCCGCTGGAATACAAAAGACGCTCACGGGCTTCGGTTTGTTTGCCGATACTTCGCTTCAATTTTTTTTTTTTTATCTTTGTTTACTGCCTCGGGTGTAAGGAAAGGTTACGGTCGCCAGCGGGGAGCTTTTGCCGTGTGTACTCAAGATGGCTTTTTCTTGAGCGGATGTCAGAGTAAAATCTGCGACGGTCACGGTATGGCCCTTTGTCACGGGATGGATAGGGGTTGACGACGAATTTTGACAATGTCGCACAATTCATAAATGCGCGGACATATTTGTCGAGGACAATCATTGTTTATCCAGAAATTGAGGAAATCATGAGAATTGTGACTCTAAATAAACTTTCGGATATATATGCATATATCCGTATATAAATAAGGTTCTAAAGTGGTGGCTAAGAAATCTCATCTTATAAAGATTTACAAATATGATAGAAATAGTATCTCAACTAAATCGAATGAAAATGGATTCAGCATCCAAGTGGTACATAACCTTGAACGAAAATAATACAAAAGATAATACTTTCAGTCAATTAATAGAAATAGTTTATACGAAGCAACGTTATTATAAGCAAATATTAGCTTTTTTTTTAAACTATGAAAACATAAGACTCTTTAAAAGTTATTGTTATATGATTTGTTTACCTTTAATTTATACTGAATAATAATAAAATATACCTAGAGAAATTATTCCCTACAATTACTATAGAGTTGCCCTCGACAAAATATCGCCGCACTATCGTAATTCGATTTCTTTTTATACACTCTATCCAAATAAATCCCCCTCACAGGGTGTCCAAATTATACGCGGTATATATGAAAATTGAAAATTTGCGCACAGAAGCGTAAAATATCGGCAATTCCGAATCGACCGCACGGGGTCCGCGACAATAATTCTCTCGCCCGATCGGCCGGAATCGATCAAATTTTTGCCGCGGTCCCTCGCTCATCTGCCGGGCACTCGTTTCAAAAGACACGATATATTTTACGGCCACCGCAGCCGCCACGCCGCTCGTGCAGAAACTCGGCCTACGCGTATTCTCGTCCCTCTCTTGCGCTCTCTCTCTCTCTCTCTCTCTCTCTCTCTCTCTCTCCCTAACACTCCCTTTACGCCGGGTCCGTGCTTATATTATATTTGCGAATTTCATGGAACACGTGACTTGGAACACGACGTACTTTCCACTCGGACGCCTCGAACCCGTCCATGGATTTCGCGTTTGTCAATTAACGTAGCGCCGAAATATTCGAAAAAATTTCATATATAGTCGGTCCGTTTATAACGAAACAAATCGAGGTGCCGCAAAGAACCCCGATGCTTTCATTGTATATATATATATATATATATATATATATATATATATATATTTCATACTTGTTCTCATCTGCAGTAGTTTTTCAAAATATTTTTGTTCAATGCGAGGATTAAAATACGGCACATCTTCTTTATACGTATCCAGTGTTGGTATTTGTAACACCTGATGAATATATATATATATATATATATATATATATATATAATTTATTTTGTTAATTTAAATTTATTTTATTTATTTATATTTATTTTATTTATTTATATTTAAATTTTAAAAGTGTTTTAGAGCTTAAAGGGGGCAGCGGTCAGTTCAGGGTCACCCTCGGTACGATCTTGAGATGCAATTAAGTTCATTTTAAATGGACTTTATTAACTTGAAAATAATAAGGTTTTTAATAATAGTAATTCTAAGAATCATAAATTGTACTACTTATCGTAGCAATCATTAAGTTTTCTCGGCTGAACGTGAATTGTATTACTAATATTGTGGCAAATTCATGACGTACATTTTAAGTGTTTTCTCATTTTTCGTATAAGACAGTTACATTGCGAATTGAGCATTTACGCTTCCTCTTGCTCATAAATCCTATAATAATTTTACGTTATATGTAACATTTCAAATAGATACATCTTTTCCAGTGTAATCAGATTATTCTTTATCTAAAATTTTAACATTATTCCACTTTAGGCTCGCAGTCGGGAAAGGGCCGTGCTATAGTGAACTGTATATCGCAATTTTTTTTAGGTTCATTAATCCATTACACAGGATTCGCTTTGTATCACAAATATATTTCCCAGTCTGTCTAAACAATTATAAATTTTTGTACAACTTTAAGACATATTCCAATTTCTAGATTTATCATTGTGTTGTAGTTGAATATTTTATTAAGAAAAAAATAATAGCAATTTCAGGTAAAGTTTCTCGCTTCTTTAAAATCCGGGATCAAAAATCATTGGCGACCATTTGTAAAAACAAATTTGACCCTCCAATAACCTGGTCCCATCTCGTCGGGGCCGCTGCAACCTGAACTACCCACCCCCCTTCTTAATCGAAAAACCGGCCACATCACGCCACCCCGTAAAATAACCCCCGTCGATGTTTTTCCGGGACCGATCTATCACCGACAGCGACGTACGAACGCGAAAATCTCGGCTCGGCGCGGCGAAATCGAGCCCGACGGCCTCCCGGCATCGGCGGTGTGCCTGCCGCCTCCTCGCCGCTTCTCACGCGACTCGAGACAATCTCTCGCGGGCGGGAGAAATTTCGCGGCGCGACTACGAGACCGCGCGCGCGCGCGCGCTCGCGACTTTCCCGCGTCTTGCAGTGGCGCGCGGCGAACCTGTTCCGAGCAATGCCGGGACAGGGCGGCCGCTCATTCATCGGCGGATCTCCGCGAGGCGTATATTACTACGTATGCGCGCGCTTGTGTAGACACCTGAGCGTACACCCGCCGGGTATTACCAGGGCGTGTATATATATATATATATGCAAACTTATACCTATGTATATCTATATATACAGAAGCGTTTCGCACGATGGTCGCGGCGCGTCCGATGGTTTAAAAATAGCGCTCTCGGAAGCCGATCGCGATGTCAGAGAGAATTCGATCCTGTCCGGACGGCGACTCTCCGCGTTCGATTGCGGCACGGCGCGATTTCGAAATAATTGTGAAATAACGTAAATTGTCTGCTTCTATCTATTTATACATCTATACAAAAGTAGGCTCGACCGGTTGAAAGGGATTGAGTCGAGGGGATTATTAAATTTATTATAGGTTATCGTCTACGAAGTCGAAGCAAAAGAATAGTCGAACATCGTTGGTTACCTGCTGTTTACGAAGACATATTTAACGAAAAACATTATGTCCCAGTTGCATCGCCAGCAATTTACGTTCATCTGATTTTCGCACCGGCGACTTTATTAATTACCAGCTGACTGAAGAAACAAGGATGCGGAAGGAAAAGAAGTTTTTGAGCTGTAGGAATAGCGAAACAACAATCCCTACTGTCAATTTAAGTTTAATATATACGCTACTATCGGCGGCAAGCAGATCTAATAATTCGTGTGACTAACGAAACGTGCAGACAATACGTTGGCGAGACTATTACTGCAATTAGTAAAATATAGTACAATATTTTGTTAAATATTTTCTGTATAAATACCTAATTTTTAACGATTTTATCGAATATCTTCATTTCACATTATGCACTATCTGTATACTCATGGCGGCCATTTTTGCTTTCATTTAGTAGCGTTCCCGTACACATGGCGAACGTTTCCTTTTTCAGCGAAACGGTCGACGAGCATACCAGAAAGTAGATTGAAAATCTGTTTCGAACAATGGATGGAATCAATGGATGAAAGTGTGTGTTGGAGGACTAATGAAACCTTTGCAACTGAAGTCAAGCTTAAAAGACATGAGAAATTCCATTCCCTCTCCCTCTCAAGTACAATTTTTCCGAAATAAGACCTTTCTAGAAAGATTTGCCCGTACGACGAGGTGTGGATAGCCAAGGATGTAAGGAGAGACACGACAGACCGCTATAGATATCATTAATTCGTATATTCCAATCGAACTTTATTGCAACATTACAATATTTTTTTCGCAGGACATTGATTTCCTTCGTGTTCAACGAACAGATATAGTTTCAATTAATTGTTCGAAAGTTTAGTTTTATAATTAAGGTTCACGATCATAATGGGACAGCCGTGCAATGTGTACTACGTGGGTCGTATAATTGTAAATGTATCTATTTATATTAGATTAAGTTCGCAAATATAAATTTCCTGGGATTTTGATGGACTCTTTTAAGTCGTTTCATTGAATTTTCTCTCTCTCTCTCTCTCTTCTCTCTCTCTCTCCCTCTCTCCCCTTTTGGCCTATGAAGGATCACGAGTCCTTAGGCTCTAATAAATAAAATTCTAATTCTAATTCCCTTCTCTCTCGACTGTCAGTCTAATAGGAGTGACTGTAAGACCTATAACAATATTTGGCACGTTGTGAAAAAAACAGTCAACATAAGTATTGTTTAATTTCTAAATATATTGTGTTTTATTTGCCATTTTGGACAGAATCTAATAGAAAACGGAAAATCTCTTTACGTTCACGTAGTTATCACTTAATAGTCTATATGAGCGTTATTATGATTTTTTATCTTTTTAAATCATATAATAAAAGACACATAATTTTACAAAAATGAAATTAATGAACGTTGAATAAATTTCTAAGAGCATCTCTAACATATACGCGCTATAATTTAGTAAAGACAGATATATACATAAAAATACTTGGCATCATCCAAGTCGAACTTTAAAATGCAATTTGTCAACGAAAATAAAGATAAGTCGTCGACGCTCCTTTTATTTCGAGAGATCGATAAAAGACAATTAAGCTCCGAGTCACTTCTCTGCCGCGGCGTCGGTGCATCATTCGGCACTTCGAGAGAGAGAGAGAGAGAGAGAGAGAGAGAGAGAGAGAGAGAAAGAGTGCGAGGGAGAGACTGAGAATTATCTGCATAAATCAATGGAGCGCGCGAAAAGAACGAGGGGAAGAGGTGAGAAATGTACGAGAAAGCCGCGCTTAACGCGCCTCGTCGCGGTCGGAATATCGAACTCAATATCGCGAGAGCTCGAGAAACAGTTAAGTGGACGAAGAAGTTGAGGAAGTAAAAAAATAAACGGCTTAGATACACGCCGCGTCGATGAGAGGAACAAAAGGGATATGGAGAGGAGTTCCTGACATTAATCTATATATAGGTGTAGAATAAGCTCTGCATAAAGCAACTGACCGCATGATGATGTTTATATATACGAATGACTTATGCTAATTACGATCGAGCCTTTCTCAGTTGTTGAAGAAAAGCGCGGATTAATATATTAATTAAGCGCTCGTATGTATTGTTCGATTTTAAAAATTATCTTTCCGTCCACGTATTAGAAAAACATTTTATCCCCATCGAAACGCGACAGATAAAATCCGTCACATTGGGCAGAGTCAGAGTCGAATGTGATAGTTTGCAAATGACTTGGCGCCGAGTCACTTCTGACGTGAAAAGGTAAATAAGATCGTTATATAAGTATATGTTATCCAGTAGGTAGAATTCGAATGTAGGTGCCAATACTTTTTTACATTGACAAAGTGTCACTGATGAAAAGATATCCATCTAGAATAAATGGTCTTTCATATTTGGCACGGATTAACAGTATAACCTATTGTATATAGAGTATTAAATGTATTCGCATCAAGTTATTTTACGCAGTAATAAATGGCCCATACCAAGTTCATTTTATTATACAACACGTGCTATATAATAATATTTAAAAATTATTGGGTAGTTTTTAGGCATTCTTATTATCCGGTTTATGGACAATTTCGTTTAACTCTGATAAATGACAATAAATTATGGAAAAAACGATTAATTTGGTGGCCAATAATATGCAGCTTTAGCAGGTCAATATTTTAACTGCCTTTAAATAAAATTGTCAATTATTAGCTTGTAATTGTTTTTTGTTTCTATCAGGACTAAAAGCGTATACATAGAGAAATATGTAGGTCGTCGAAGCATTATGGAGTTCCTCTTCTAAACTAAAAAAAAAAAGAGAGAGGGGGGCGGAGTGGGAGAGAGAGAGCGATTATCATGTAAAAGTGAGCTGCAGGAACGAAAGGCGTGGCACCGCTGGTACGACGAGAGAAGCCGGGGACTCTTAATGGAAATCAAAATAAATCGGTTCCGATCTCGTCTCGCGTAGATTACCAAAGGTATTACTTCCGAATTCCTTTCTTCGTTCTTTCTATCCTCATTTATTTCTACTCTCTCTCTCTCTCTCTCTCTCTCTCTCTCTATGCTGTGTGTGTGTGTGCGCGCGCGCGGGCGCGCGTGTGTCCATCCGCACGTTTCCTGGAGAACGAAGTTGCGAGTAAGATTTGCATCCGCATAAGGGGAAAGTTTCTTTGATTAAAGTGAGTATATCTGTGTGTATATGTGAGAACCTTATATACTAATAACATTACAACGAAATTTTATTTTATACTTTCGCCGCGCATTTATTTATTCATATGAAACAATTTTATTTTACTTATATATATCTTATCTTATATATGTATATATAATTTATATATATATATATATATATATATATATATATATATATATATATATATACGTAAAAACAAGCATCTGCCGATTATATAATTGACGCTAGTCTCCTCGTATATATGTATATAGTTAGTATATATATATATATATATATATATATATATATATATATATATATATAACAATTTGTCGACCGTATCCGTACGATGAGCGCGAGGCGTTGCGCGCAGATGTTATTGCACTTTATATATATATGTATATGTATATATACACAATCTCTTATATTAGTTATTACGTTTATGTCATAAACGAAACGTCGAGCGACGAAGCCGTTGCGTAAGAAGCGTCTATTGTGCAGCTGGTGTAATTCATAATCTAAAATGAATTACGCTCTTGATCGTACGAATGTAATTCATAACGATGCCGGTAATTTATATAATTCTCGACGATGGCTGGCGAATTTTCGATGACGTGTATCCCCATACTGAAACAAAAACAGCGGCACGCGCTCTTCGTTGAGAGAATTAAAAGAAAAAAAATTGTTCGCGTTATATATTTATGTATAAATGTGTATGAACACGTTTTAATGGCAGGTGGTATATATATATATATATATATATATATATATATATATATATCGCAAGTAGGCGAGATTGAATCTCTCGGAATACGTCGCGTGATCGACAAATGTATCCTGCATAGCGAGCGTGTGCTCCTTTCGCACGCATCTGTGGCCTGTGGTGCTAGATTTTATTGATGGAAATTAGAGCACCGCTATGTAGCTATATATATATATATATATATATATATATATATATATATATATACACGTAACTACTACCTACAGGCAGTTATAATATCAGTAAGTCGAGCGCTTGTAAATATAATACAGCCGATAGTGCCTCGGATGATGCGCTCATTCGATTCTAGAGAGAAATTAGGGTATATTCGATCGAGGGGGCTTCTTCTTTGCTGAATTCTTAAAAATAATCCCATGCGTATACTGAACTTCGTTTTACCATCCGTGAATTCGAAACCCTTGTTCGAGAGCCTTTGGCCGCCGCCAAAATTTTGTCTCCCGGCCCAGTCGGCAGAACGTAGGATTTTGAAAATCCGCTCGGTTACGCGTCTAGTTTCGACTTTACTATCGAGCTCTAATCTAACGACGGCAATTGTGCCGTGATCGTCATACTACTCACGGAACGAAGGGATTTTTAGCCGAGCCTATACGCCATCGCGAACTGATCGATAGCATAACCCTATAGTATCGACCTTCTTTAGATAACCAGCATCCGGACGAGCTTAATCCACGGCTAAAATTTGTAAATTACGTATATAATCTCCTTCGTAGACGCGGAATGAAAAAAAAAAAAAAAAACAAAAATTTTGCAATACGCTATACCTCCTCTGGCGACGGCGCAGCCACGAGCCGGACTTGCGTCATTTTTACGACCGCGCGCCGATACGGCATCACAGCGAGAAAGTAATTTGCCGTGCGGAAATATCGCTTGAATATTATTATTGAAAATGTTATTGTGATCGGTGCTGGTGCAGTCAACGAGTTGGTTAACTTGCGGATCAATACTATGGATTCTGTGCGCCGAGTTTACGAATAAATTAGTACCGTGATTTTATTTAATCAACGAAACTCGTGGAGACACAATTTTCACGCTTTTTTTTTGTGGCACAAAGACTGGTCTTTTGTATCTCATTAATAGCTTTTAATAAAATGGCGCAGAGGAGTCGATTCAAACGTAATTTTATGTAAATGATAAACGTGATACTTGGCGCCACACACTTAATACAAAATCTACTTTTGAGAGAAATTACATCGATTGTCGAATTGGCCAAAAAAGTATGCAGGTGGTTGGAAAAAAGGGGGCGTTAGGAAGTTCCGTGGGTACAGTGAGTTTTATGATCGAGAGGATTCAGGCCTGTGTTTATGAACAGTCCTGCCGCAGGAGGGCCGGTCACTGATTGTAAAACTCGGAGCCCTAAAGAGTGGGAGAACGATGTTTCTATCGATCGTGCGAAAATTGGAGTTGGTGTTGGACGAGCATCGAAGCGAAAACCTTTTGTCTTAACCAAATTTCAAAATTTACTTTAAAAAAAAAGAAGCAAGAAACAAGTTTTGTAAAGGAAGATAAAGTTAAAATTGTAAAGACTTTATAAACTAAAAAAAGTATTGTTCGTACGCTTTGCCCTCAGCTATCTGCTGTGCTCGCCAGTAAAACGAGCCGAGCAATTGCGACGCAATTGTAAAACTAATCAAATGTTGGAATAAAGTATATTTCTCTCAAAATTACATTTTATTGATTCATTTTTCTGTATCCAACATACTGATTTATTTTTAAAAAATTCTTGGGAATCCTAAACCACTACGTGTAAGTTATCTTACCTGTAGTGCCATCTTGGCTATCATGGCATCAGGACCACCGATCCCAATACAAATCACAAGTTCGATTGGACTTTGGGTCGTTAAATCATCAAAGGACTGATCACTTCCTTACTAAGGAATCATAATATTATGTCGAAATATCGCAATTTAATGCAAAGCACACCTTATTTCAATCGTATAAAGGAGCCTCTCTGGTGGGTGCACATGTTTCCCAAAAATATAACAAGTACACACATTAGAACATAAATTATAAATCTTGCTATACATACACTTAACAATTGACCAAGAAGTATAAAGATTATATAACTTTATTATAATATCGATATGAAACACGATAGACAAAAACATAAAAGTTGCATGTCTTATTTTGAGAATTCAATAACTCACTCCATTTATCTACACCTTCATTATTTAGATTGATATGATTAATTAGATAATTGAAATTTTACACTATATCTCACATTACTTTAAATTTCAATGCAAATTATGCAAACTGATGTATATAAGAAATAGGAAGTTTCTTTATATATACCTCTGTATTATGCAGTTTGAACCTGGTAATACTTTTATTACGCTTACGATGGAATAATCCGTCAATGCGAAAAAAGTCCATGATGGCAATAACGCAGAAGTATAGTACAGGCGACAAGACACCTATGAAGATTTAGCAGGCCCCGAATGGGAAAAAATGTGCCAAAATTGAAATGTGATACGCAGTGTCCAGAAACACATTTTCGGTAAAATCGGCCAAAAATGGTTCACTATTCGACAATAGGCCAGATATCCTACACAGACAACAGAATTATAATCCCGTATAGACTATCGATGGAACATCAATTTATTTCATCATCCATTCATTGTGCATTCTCTATCGCTCGCTTCAAATATATCTACAAACGAGATTTTCCAGATCGCGCATTGCACATTGCTCTCTACACGCGCGTATCGGGGGGACTATAAAGAAGAAGAAAAAAGAAACAACGGCGTCGACGATCTAATTAGATTGTAAAGGCTACTTAAAACGAACTCAAGCCGGTAGGGATTTTATGGTTCATAAATACGCGGTGTAAAGTTTATTTATAGCGCGGCTCTCGGCACTTAAAAACAACGCGCGCGGGCGTTACACGGTTTTCTAAAATGTATTATAGCAGGTGCCTTTTAACGATAATCATAAACGGGCGCGCGTCTATTTTCAAATATAGGCGTATATATATATATATATATATATATATATATATATATATATATATATATGCGCAGAGGCGCGCGCACTCAAACCCACACACAGGCACAGGCACACGCAGACACGCACAGGTATAAATGTGATATAAAACAGTGGTCGAGAAGAAAGTAATATACCCAGTTTTACGTATACATCCTACGTGCACTATATAAGCTCACTTGATATATATATATATATATATATATATATATATATATATATATATATGTGATTTTCTCAGCGATAATCTTCGACTCGCGCCAGCTAGCCGAACCTATGTATATATCTATAGTCGTGTAAGATATTATCGAGTCGCGTCTATCGATATACGCGGATATCGCGCGTGACCCAATTATTATTATACCCCGGCATCCCCGGAGCGTTAGATATTTTAGTTAATCTTAACTTTCGATATGTGGCGCGCGGCTCGAGAGTCCGCAATAAAAGTCCTATATTGGGTCACCTTTTTATATACAGATATACGTATATGCAGACACTCGTTCGAATCAATGTGGCGGCGTGTCGGGGGGGGGGGAGAAATTGGATAATGCAGATAGATATATTCTGTGCAAATGCGCATCGGTGGAATAGCGTGATTTTTTGTTGTTTTTGTTTCGTTTTGTTTCGTTACTCTTTTGCAAGGTAGTAGAAAAGCAATGAATTTTGCTGCTCCACGTTTTCTTGCATGGATTTATTTCCCGTTCTTGACGGATAAACCGGCTTTCAAAAATGCGCATTTTCAGATTCGAAATTATCGGAGCTTCGTCGGGACATTTATCCAATAATCGAAGGCAATATTAAAAGGTGGAAATCAATGTCTTGAACGAGTCAGCGATTATTATTATTTTCTTTTTCCAGAAACAATACGTTCTTTTTCAGCTTAACCTCGCAGATATCTATACAAACCGAGCTTCAGCTCCATATCGATATTCGATATTTTCTTATACTCAAGTGGTACGCTTAACCGTTGTAATAGTTTACTATAAAAATTTATTTACACTGTGAAATCATAATCATAAATAGCTGAACAAATTTTTTTCATAATTTTTTACAATATGAATAATCAATTGGTATGGTATAATTAAACCTATATTATCTATTAAGTCGAAAGACCTTTGTCGTTTGCATTATTGAAACGTAGAAATGAAAACAATATTTACGCAAATTGCAATGAAGAATATATTTAAAATTTAATATTGAACGAATCTCGAATTGCAATACTTGGATCATATATTTGTTTCGATCTTCGAAGTCGAGCGTGCGATTCTCGTAATGAAACTCCGCGGGATTCGATTCATAGTTTTTAGAAAGATAATTTTTTGTAATAAATTGGATAGAAATGAAACATTTCTTGAGTTCTTTACGTTTCAGCGTTCCTTGCAAGAGGTTACATTTATTGATTTGCTTTTTTTTCAATTCACTGAAAATCCGTGAATGAAAATCTCTGTAATTGACAAAAAATATAAGATTGAAAAAAAATTAAGAAACGTTCAAAATCTTAATAATCGGATTGTATTATTGGAAATTAGAATAAAAATAGATAGCGCTTAATAATGTATGGACTGCTATCAAATCTATATAGTTGGTTCCGTAGCGCCCTCTAACGCCGAGGAAAATTCTTCAAATTCTGACTTTAAAACTGAAGGAGCAGCGGCTTCGGGGCTTCTATCCGTTCATGATTAGAAGTAGCATTCTCTCTCTCTCTCTTTATATATATATATATATATATATATATATATATATATATATATATATATATATGTATGTTACTATTGTCGTTTGAGTGAAATTTGTCGAAACTTGAAAATATGTTTTGTATATTTTTAAGTTTGGACAAATTCCATGCCAACAAAAACGCCAACATTACTAGAAATGTACAAAATAAAAAATGTATAAAAAGAATTTTCTATATATATAGATCCAAAGGTAGTTTCTCACGGATCTGAGTGACGTTCATGACGTTTTGTCTAAGATGCGCTCTGGAAAATACTGTAATTTAATAAATGTCACTGTAAATTAATAAATTTGTAGATCTTACGATCTTGGGTATTTTTGTCTCGTATATCATAATTCTTTATTTTCATTTTGCTCATAACAACATATAACTAGGAGAGTAACGTAAAAACACTAACGATGACTGAAACTTAATATTATAACTTATTCTTAATATTATCTAATGCATATAAAGTTATATACAAAAAATTCAATAGTAAGCACTAATTATTCAAAATACATTATAAAAAATAATAACAGAAACAACTTTTCGTCTCTAATGTTGATTTGTCGGTCATTTCTATCATTATCAAATAAGATTTTGAGTGAGAGAGAGAGACAGAGAGAGAGAGAGAGAGAGAGAGAGAGAGAGAGGGAGAGAGAGAGATAAGAGAGAGAGAGAGAGAGAGAGAGAGAAACCTATTTCCACGAACTAGAGCACCGACCGTTTTCCGGGAAACCGAGTCTGTCCGACTTCGGGCTCTCTGCCCTCCACCTCACCCCCATTATTTTAATCGCGGGTGGATGGCGGGAGAGGCTCCTCAGGGCATCCTTAAAACGTGACCCTTCCGGAATCGCGTATCTATGTATACGTAAGGAGAGGCCGACGTAACGACCGGTACGAACTGTACACCGAGTCCTCGAACCTCCTTTCGCCCGCTCCGTCCTCTACCCCCCCCCACCCCCTTTCGCCGTCCAGCCCGTCACACGGAGCAGCAAAATCATGCCCGCCCAAACTCGATAAGGCCTGATAAAGGGTGCGCCGAGGTGAGGGTGTGGTGGGGCACGTTCATTATTATACATACACCGCGTCGCGAGTTACGAGCGGGGGGAGGGGGAGGTGGAGGGAATTGACGCGCATCGGCCGACAGCTCGGGGCGAGCCGAGCGCGTAGCGAACGTGAATATAACGGTTAATTAGCGCGTCGACCACCTACGCCATACCGGCCGCTCGTTAAGCGTTCCGCGGGGCGTTCGTTATATTTCGTTTACAAGCTCCGCTATTTCCCGCGACACGGGATGTCGCGCGCGGAGCTTCGACGGGTTCGGGTGGAGAGGGGGGGGGGCGGGAGGACGCGGCCGCAAGCTCGCGCCGTGCTCTGTTTGGCCGGCCAGCTGGTACGGTTAGAAAGTGCGCGTATCATCTATATATATATATAGATATATATATTACGCGGATTCGTACAGTTGCAGTTTTACGCGGATCGATGGGGTGGCGGTGATGGTGGGGCGGGGACGAGATGTCAATGCTACCTCGTTTTGAATTTCACGCACGCGCTTCTTTCGCCGTACAGAGGAAGAAAATGGAATTAATACAAGGAAATTTTGTCGGATTTGCGCAAAAGCCGCAAATTCCCATCACTGGCATATATATTAATTAAGCTCAAATTAATGCCTCGATTGTGTCACGGAGTATATTTCCTATATATAGTATATTTCCTATCCTATATATATATATATATATATATATATATATATATATATATATAACTCTCGCATCATTCTCGACGCTGTCACGGAGCTTAATAACCAAGAGCACGAGAATTTTGACAATTATGAGAGAGAAGAGAGAGAGAGAGAGAGTGAGTGAGTGAGAGAGTGAGCGAGAGAGTGAGTGAGGGAGGGAGCGAGCCGCGAACGAGAGAATCGGAATTTGCATAGGAAATTGCGGTTCGTTTTTGAGCGAAACATTATGCGAGATGGGATTAACTCCAAGCGCAGTATACATAAATTTTACGATTATTCAGTTTAGAAGAAGATGTATGGAATTCTGGAAATTCTGGCAATTAAAATTTTTCTCAGATTATCGCCTAAATGCCACGCAGCCTAAAGTGCAATTTAAAACAAGCTTTACCGTTTCTAATGTTGGGATTTTCCAAAGTCCCGTTGGGTCTTTCGGAATTGATGCGTATAAAACGCACAAGCGACTAATGAAGCGCGGCGCAAGTATCAATTTACTTCTGGTTAGGTACACTTGGTCATAAAATCCAAGTTTTTGGTTTTTTTGTTGTTGGTTTTTTTTCCAAATGTATATATTGTTTTAGTTTATATTTTGTCAAAAATGTAAAAAGAAAAACACAGCATAACTTTCGAATATACATGACTTTTAACCCTTTCTTTCGAAACGGCATTTTCCGACTCCGACTTTTGCAGTACATCGAGATCGAGATTTTAATTAGAATTTTTTGAAAGCCGTAAATATCAGCTGTTTATTAAACGAACTTCAAAGCGTACCACATTATCGATAATAAATCTTTGGAAATTTTTTTCCCCAATCAACTGCGCAAAAATATCATTATTTAATCAACCCCACTCGACATTGTGCCAGCGAGATAACCCAATCTTGGAATTCTGCCGCGCGTCGCAAAACACTATTTTCGTCTTGCTATCTCCGCGATTCCTTATAAATCTGTTATTATTTGCCATTTTCGCTGAAGCAAAAAACATTTATCCGACCTCCTTACACGACGATCATTCGCGAATAGAAAGAGTACCTCGAAGAAATAATCAAATTCGTTCTCGAGAAATAAGTTCAAAAACTCTTTTTAGCTTAACTTGTACGCAATCCTTTCAAGCCGAACTGTATTTTGTAAACCGATGCGGCGAGGCGCGCACTTACGTATAACGTTCTTCGTTCGATCGTGGGCAGAACCGCGGTACCAAGCGTAGCAGGGACTTGATATATATATATAACATCCACGCGAGCAAACCAGTGCTGCACGCGCAATCATCCGCAACGAATCGCTTCGCCGTTTTCAAGTAAATAAAGTGCCATCGCACCACCTGCGGGGAAAATCGATTTCGAGAGCGTAATGCGTCTTATATATATATATATAGGAACAAGATCGGAAATCCGCGCTGGAATCGCTTCAAATCAAACCCGTTCGACCCCACTCCCACCTATATGTGCGAAGCTTTATTATACAGTGCCCACAAACGATCGACGCGACTGATGTCTATACGCGCGTGTGTGAGTGTGGGAGGAGTGTGTGCCTTCCGGTTCCAACGGTATATAGAGAGGGACACAAGCCCCGCGTTCGCGCATCAATTTAACTTCTCGTTTGCCAATGAGGTTTGATTAATGAAAATTTGCTGGCAGCATCGCTAACATTATATATATATATATATATATATATATATATATATATAATTTTGAGAAATGGCGCATCGAAGAGTCATTGTTGTAAGTTGATTTACGCTTTTTTTCGTATTCTGACATCATTGTTCTAGAATGATTTCCAGCATATGCTAAAAACTCGTCGCGTGCGTATATATATTTTCGATTCCTATATATATATATATATATATATATATATATATATATATACGCGTTGCATTTCAAATGCATCGAATTTATTAAAATTCGTAGCAGGAACGAGCGATTCGGAAGTTTCGATGTCGAGACTTTGAAAAGCCAATGACGCAGGCGCGAAGCACGTGGTATTTGTGTAATAAATTATACACCTAGGACAATTAAGTAGAGGAGTGGCCGAAAAAATTTATTTTCCCCGAAAACGCTCTACTATTTTGATCGAGCTGCAGAATCATTGATTTTTTCGCATCGTTATGCATCGTCTTAAGTATTTATTTCCACATTAATATGTAGATTTTTTCGATTTTTTGTTGGAGATCAGACTGTAATCATTATCTACGCAGAAAAAGATTCTTCAAGTATTTGTATTTTAAAGACAAAATAGAAATATCAATTTTTAATTTTTTTTTCTTTCTACTTACTTGTTCTAATACTTACTATTTTCATTAATTTTTTGCTTTGTTGCCAGTTTTTTAGCGTACTAGCATCGTTAGCGTATTTAATAACAGCTTTACTTTCAGTTAATGAGCTCTGATAACATCTAAAGAAATCACAAAAAAACCAGGTACGAACTAAAGTTTTTCGTGATAAATTTTTTTTTTTTGCAAAAAAATCGAATAAAAAGCTTCCGAGACAGAAGTAACGGGGGAAGAGGAAAAAACAGATTTTTGGCGTTGTATAGTAGTCTTTATAATTTCTTTATCATCCAACCTACATAATTGAACTAGTAAAATAATTTTAAGAGAATGAGAATATTTCGCCCATGAAATCCCCGATTACCCTTTAAAGATAATTTCGGTGTGCGTGTGTGTGATTTAAGCATTAAAAAAATGAACGCGAAAATGTAAACAGACTGCAGATTGCCAGGAAGGTGGATGTAAAAAGTTTAGCAAACGAACGGTAAATACAAAGGCGGCCTGCAAATAAAGCCGAAAATGTCAAAAGTTCGCGTATCCCAAACAGCACAATAAAAATGCACAATAGCCAGTATCGGAATTTTCATCAAGAGATATTCTCCTGAAAATCTCTCGTGTTTTCCAGCAAATTATGATAGGGAAAAGAATACACGGGAAACAAAGGCAAAAACAAAAACAAAAAACAAAAGCACTGAAAGACCCGATTTCACATACACACGGAGAGTCTGGCTTTTTTCAATATGCATTATAATACTAATAGACAGTTTATCTTAATTATCGGAAATACAGATGCTTCCTATTTAATTGTATAACAGTTTCTCAATTCAAATAATATCTAAACATACATAGTCGTTTTATCACGGACTTTTAACGAAGTTTGTGCTACAAACAAGATAAATTTCATATTATATGCCAGATTAAACAAAAGAAGCGAGAAGATAAATTGTTTCGTATTTTGGATGCGTGCGTTTGAGACAAAAAAAGAAGGAAGGTTTTTTCAGTTAAATTTATAATTAAAACGACGGAGAGAAAGACATAGTGCGAACACGTGCGTATAAGGATCAAATGCGTATTTAAGTTACATGCAAATATTGTCATCGATTTATTTACCGATGACAGGTAGAAATTGGAGAAATAAAAGTCGCAGTGTTTTTCAAACCTTTATGATATATATCGTGCGCGATTAAGACACTTAGCTAACTGCTGATTTGGCTATTTTCTGATGTTCCATTGAAATTTCGCTATCACTTTAACGCGCTCTCGTAATAAATTATCATTATCCGAGTGAATTTAATTGAATAAATGTCATTGCATATAGATTTCTAACTATGTAACAGTACAATGTAAATATCCGTATGCCGAGCTGTGGTTTATACTTCATTTTTTGACATTTTTTTTCTTCTTCTTCTAAATTTAAAGAACACCCTTTTCGCATTACTCTTTTACGAGCCATAATCGCTTTTTTTCGTTAATCCCGCCTGATTCGAAAGCGGCGTATAGAAACTAAATTTACACCGAATCGTTAATAGCGAGCTCCACGAGTAATGATATACGAGTCAACTGCAACGAAAGAGGAAAAAAAGTATAAAAACAAAATTGAATTGCATCAGAGTCTGATACACACACACACACACACACACACACACACACACACAGAGGCTAAAAAAATAAGATTTGTTTGTCTAGTGTGATCTTCGTTTTGGTGGATATGATACAAGGGGGAATTTAAGGGGGAGCGCAATTTCGATGTAAATACGGGAACACGAGAGGCGGGCGATAACGATTCCATGTTCCTCTTATTGATAATTGTAATGCATATTTATATGGGAACACGAACGCAGATTTTTCTTTTCCTGTTTATCCTCATTCTCGAATTTTTATTGCAAAATATAATTAGTTAACAAATACAATTTATTCCCGAGTAATTGAGAGCGCTTCCTCGTTGAAATTCGTGCACTGGATACTTTCTATGAATAACGAAAATATCACTTGACGCTTCGTTTCGCGTTAAGCACGAAGATGTACCTAATGCATTAATACATAATAGCACGTCAATCATTTATAGTATAAGATAATAGAATTAACTTTCAGCTATTGTAATCGCTCTGTCGTGCAATATTTTTTTCATTGATCGCGCGACACAACGAGTAACTGTAGACAAGGGGCAGGGGATATATATATATATATATATATATATATATATATATATATATCGCGTTATCCAACGGGACGCGGAGTTTGTAATTCGGATGCAATTTAAACGAGGCTAAAGATTCTCAGCGATTCCCCCCGTGTAGTTTATAATGGGCCATATATATGCACACACACACACACACACACACACACACACACACACACACACACACACACACACACACACACACACACACACACACACACACACACACACACACACACACACATATCTATATAATCTGCTCTATTTGTTGGTAGCTCCCATTAAATGCCATCGGCACGTCAATGTCATTTCGCGCACGAGAATTCGAGCGCGATTTTCGCTCTAAACATGTATATAACCGCGCGCGCGCGCCCCGTTTCTCTCGCCCCCCCGCCGCCCGCCCACAAGCGCTAGACGCGCGCGCACGGACCCAATTTCTAATCAGTTAAGAGCACTTTGCACGTATTGCACTCTAGCTTCCGATTATATGCGGTATATTATATGGCCCGTTAAATGGCCGTTACATAAATTTTGCCGGGGTTGAAAGTTACACGTTGCCGGTTTATGCGTCTATATAGATACTGCATTGTATCGTTTTTCTGAAATCTATTTTTGACAAGTGTTTGTTTCTATATTTTTAATTTATATATAATATATATATATATATATATATATATATATATATATATATATAACATAATCCGGGACAAGACTTGATGCATTATTTTTGTTACTATCTGTTTAGAAAATTACAAGGGTACGTTTTTATTCGTTTTTGGTTTATATAACCTTTTCGTTTAAATCACAGAATTAATCATGATAATTTATGCTCTGTACATTATACTAAAAATCTACTGCATTATGTGCATAGCAAGTTTTTGGCTAATTTTATAAATACATTATAATTAAAAGTATCCCCCCCCCCACACACACAATTCTATGCTGCAGCTTAATTAATTTATTCGAGTTGTTTTATGATATTAGTTCGGCACCACGCGGTAAAAAGACAAATAACATAAATTAAATTATACTCTTCGTAGCAATTGTACAAGTGTTTACGGTATATAAATTATTTTAGCGAGTGAATAGAAATTAATTAATATGGATTAAAGAAAGAGGTCCCGTGCGCATACGAGACTTTTCTATTATTTATCTCCGCGTAAAACTTAATATTTCACGATGTACGAATAAGACATAAAGAAAACATGCAATACAAATTTTAAAATGGACGAGGGAGTACGGAAATATAATGGAAATATCATAAAATCTTTTGAAACTTTTTTTATGCACGAACAGCGATTTTATCATTTTTACATTTTTTTTCTCATTGATTTATCGCTTTTTCTTGCAGTAGTGTTGTCTGCAGCACGATATCTTCCGAGACAAAGCAACGAATCTATATATATATATATAATTATAAATTTATGCATCAAACCATGCTAGGCATCGCGTGTATGCTATTTCCGATCTGCATTATATATATATACCGCGCAAATTTTCCACCCGCGCGGTTCTTTGTATTTTATCAATTTATATAGTGCTCTATTCTTCAAAAGGGAGCGGAATATGTGAAAATAAAATGTTAGTTGTTCGTTAGACAAGAAATACACTGTTTTACCGAATTGAGCCCTACCATAATAGATTCAATTTCTTCTTCTTCTTCTTCTTCTTCTTCTTTTCTTTTGTCTATCGTATAACGCATTTTTATATTTTTATACGCTATAATGACGCAGTCCTATTTTGACCCTAATTCAGCCCTTGTCCTTCCCCATGCAGATACTCGTGGCTTAGCTTACCAAGTAGTTTTTCAACCCGGTGTATAGCATTTCATGCCCCCCCCCCTCCGCCCAAGTCATTTCATCGAACAATGTGGTTTATCAAAGAGCGGTCACTTGCACGAGTATCCAGTTTATCTATTTGTTATTCGGAAGCTGATGTAGTATCTACTGTATACAATAACAGTGTATTATTATAGACCTTTTAAGAAATGTGCTGCGAGCACGATAGAAGTGTTGGTTTCTATTATCTTCAACCGTACCTTTTATTCTAGGGGCGTTGTTCTTCATATTTCACCTCCTGTTATCGAATAATTGGAGTTAGCTAGAGACTTGTATTCGGGCTTATTTTTTTACCGAGTGCGGTTTGACAACAAAACACAAAAAAAGCACGGTCGCCGTCATATGACGGATAGAAGTTCAAATTCATGATAAAACATTACAAATCCGAGTATTTGTTTCTCTTTTTTTTTTTTAGTTAAAATGCTAGACCGGCTTTTACGAAGGAGTTCTTCTTTAATAGCCGATCATGAATTTAATATTTCAATTGTGAAAATTTAAAGGGCAGACTAAATACGGCTGTCCCAAATGTTGCATACACGCCTTTAATCTACAGACCCAAATTTTTCGATTCTAAGCCAGATACGGAAAAATGGTATAACGTAGACGCAACTTGTTTAGAACAAAGAAGAAGATCTGTGCAACTGCTGATGGATAATCAAAATCATTTGATTCTCTTATTACATTGTGGTGAAAACAACGTCCCTCATACAGAATTCTTTATGGATACGATTTAGTGAAAGCTTTTTAACGCATTTTGTATTCAGATTTATTCCATCAATTTCCAGTAGTCTACAGGAGATCAGAGTTGGTCGATTTATCATTTCTCTGTTTTTTTTTTCTATATTTCTTAATTATAGCTCTCTAGGGAAATATAATAGATTGGGATTTTGTCTTTTAAATTTAGGAGCAATGTTCTGTACCTTTTAACGAGTAATTTTGACAAATAAAAACTAAATTATGGATTGTTTTTGATGATTTACAAAAGTGGAATTTTTTAACATAATATTTTAACGTATATTCATATGCGCATCGGTAGATAATTATTTAATTTTGAAAATGACACAGTTCAGATGAATAAGCTGTAAATAGAACGTATGTTACTTATAGACATTCGCCAAATTTGTAATATCTCGAGAGATCTAAATTAATTTCAGTTTTATTAAAGAATCTCTGTATGGTATTGAAATTTTATAAGACCTAATCGATATCCGGATATAAATGTAGGCACAGTCTAAGGCTTTGTATTGTCATTCTACTAAAATAGCCTCGTTCCCTTAGGCCACATAAACGATTACTCAGTCCCAATAACGAATCGCGTCTGCGTGCCATTTTCTCGTGGCTCCCCGCGCAGAATTCGCGCCCAGGACAGAACTACCAGTGCACGTTTGGAAAACCTTGCAAGGATCCGCGGCCCTTGGGACATTTAGTCGACTTAGCTCCGATCCGGCTCCTCTACTGTGACTGTGCACAGCGCGGTCGCGCCTCCCCCGCCCCAGCACCGACGGGGCTCCAAAAGAATCGAGAGTGAGAGTGAGTGAGAGAGTGAGAGAGTGTGAGAGAGAGAGAGAGAGCATCCCGGGGCGGGACGGCGCAAGCGTGATCGACCGCGTCGGGTCGCGGGCGAATCAATCAATCAATCGCCCCCCCCTCCCTTCCCACCATCCTCCTTCTCGATGCTGCGTGCGCGACGCGAAACAGCAGCGTGGTACAATACCTAGACCCGCACACCTATATTCGCGCCTTTACACACGCATACATACATACACACATATGAGCGCGCGCGCGCGCGCGCGTCTGCGTGTCGATACAGGCACACGCGCAAGTATCATCCGCTGCGGCGGCGCTGGAGGCGGCGCGAGCACCGCGCCGTGGCCGCCCGTGCGCCCGTCCCCGCGCCTCGCGACGGCGCCCCAAGGTCAGGTGTAATCAATATTTCGGCTTCTGTCGCGGGGAGGCGGGCGGGCGAGCGCGCGCGCGGGTGGGCGCACTTGCATACGTATATATGTATCTATGTTTATAACGCGCGGACGCGCCCACTCGGAGCGCCGAGGATATATATATATATAGATATATAGGTATAATGTGAACTGCTGCTGCTTTAGTCCTATGTAGAGGTAACCGCGTGTCGTCGGCTGCGCGGGATCAATGTATACAAGGTGGGTGTTGAACGGGGGGGGGGTGAAAGGGGGATTCTCCGGCGCGTACTTATAGGGCTCCTCTAAATTCAGGACGAGTAGAGCGTTGAATATTCAGAGGGATCTGGACTGACCCTCCCTCCCTCCAACGGTGGTCCTTTGGGCTTCGGCCCCGGGGCGCAGATTCTGCGCGTTTGTTTTTTGTTCCTCCCCCTCTTATTCACCCCCCTCCTTTTTTCTCCTTCTTCCGCCCGCTTCCTTCCTCGAACTATATAGAGATACGGAGAGAACAAGTTCGATCGGTTCCTTTCTCTCGGTAGATATTTATATCTGTATGTCTATACTGCGAATATTGCAGCGGGATTTTTTTCTCTCCTTAGAAAATCATTGCCCGATGTGCTCATTATGGATTTTCGGTATATTATACGGGGCTTGAAGTTCGTATTATATATATATATATATATATATATATATATATATATATATATATATAGAGAGAGAGAGAGAGAGAGAGAGATTGCTGGCATTAGTTTTCAACTTCATCGAGAAATTTTAAACAGGTTTATAATTCAAGTTTTGGCTTTTATAATATGCGGGGAAAGGGGACGGCGATAAAGTGCATTTTGACCTAGTTCAAATTTAAGTGGAAATTTGAAATTAGCAATAAATGTTAATATATGCATAAGTAGATATATTTTATGGAATGTAAACGCCTTAATCTATAGGTCAGTTGGATGCTGAGCTCGTATTTAATTAGTGTCTATATATATATATATATATATATATATATATATATATATATATATATATATATGGATATATGAACCAATGAAATTGTTAACGATATTGCCTGGTATACGATATGATAAACAACAGAGCTGACGCAGCGTGTTCGTTCCAAATCAATTCCTATTATATTTACAATTTTCAAACTATTTCGATGATTTTCCAACGAAAACGATAAAAATTCATTATACTGTGAAAATGTCCCACACATTTTTTTTTCTAATATAGTCGTCTTAAAAACTGTATGATATATCGCATTTTCTAACGAGCATTTATATCGGTTACATATGCAATCGATCAACTATATTTTTTGATTACGCTAAAAAACATTCTACATTTATTTTTAAATTTTTTTATGCTCTTGCAGAAAATTAGATAAAATTTCAGGCAAGACGAGCCTGCATCAACCTAATTCCTTTTTTGAAAAACAAGAAACACCCTCCCCCCCCACACACAATTCTTACATACAGGCAATCAATACCGAATTTTTTTATGCGCGCGTGCAACGCATTTCGTCGCTTCGCCCTCACAGATATATATATATATATATATATATATATATATATATATATATATATATATATATACGTACAATGCTTATAAGCGATTTGGAACGCTCGATTTTTGCGCGGCCGAATTCCGGTTACACGTGCACGAGTATTCGGCGTATTAGGACTATGCAGCTCTATAAATATAACCGGGCTTGCATAGACCTGTATATATACTTGGCCCATTTACCCACTGACCTTCTATGTGTACAACTATATATATATATATATATATATATATATATATATATATATAACCGCGACCAACTACTCTCGAACGGAGAAGGGGGTAGGGGAGCTGCCGGAAGATAAAAATTTCGCTTTTGTTATGTATGCAAGAGCCCATCTCCGTAGTTACTTTTTTCTCCGTTTCACTTTTTTGTAGGTATTTTGCAACGAATGAAATACAAAAAGCAATGCGCTTATATGCTACAGATTTCCCCTTGATCTATGCCGTAAGGCACATTATCGAATTGATTATCGAATAATGCGTAAAAAATCAATTGCATAAAATTTTCTATAACACCACCCTTTTATGCATCGATCTATTGACGATAACTTAACTCGGAATCGTAATCACTTGGTCTGTGCGCACAAAATCTATACTTTTCCATACAGTCATACATATTACACCCAAAGCATTCCGAGATTATACGACTGCGCTCGTATAATCTCGGCGTATAAAATTACGCTCGTATAAAATTAAATACAGCACATTTCTAATGGTCGCGTAGCGATTTTGATCGAACTCGCGCACTTCCCTACATTATATAAACAACAACGAGTCAATTTGACCGAGCTTTACAGCAGCAGCAACACCACCACAAGCTCAGCGCGGGCGAAGCGAGATACTGTATATCTATATATAAAGCTCGCCCCGACTTACGACCCCGAGCGCAATAAAGCATCGCCGGTCATTATAATGTGCGGGCGCGCTGTTTCAGCATGCCGTCGACGATTGGACACCGCCTCGTTTTACTATATATATATATATATATATATATATATATATATATATATATATATATACAGCTGGAAGCCTCTCATCCCGTTCTTACAGCATCGCGCGCCTTATGTAACGATCTATTCATCCGACGGCAAAGCGCGTTCCGCGCGCCGCGCTCGCTCGTCTTCATGCGCGCGCGGATTACATATACCTACATTTATACATTTATACATATACGTAATATGTATATAACGTCTATCTGTAGTGCGCGTCGATTCAAAAAAAAAAAAAAAAAAGAAAAAAAGCATAATATTATAAGACAGAGAGAGAATGTCCGGCACGGATATTAAATAAATGACCCCTCTCGCTCGAGGACGAATCCGGCTCTCGGCATCATCGCTGCGCCTGCGCCTGCGCGCGAGATGAGGAAAGTCACGGTAGGGATGGGGACGAGGGAGTGGCAAGGTGAATAACGAGTCCGCGCGAGGTGTCAGTGTACCTTGGCGTGACATTCGTCGAAGGTGCTGTGCGCGTACGCGTAGGCGGCGGCGGGAGGGGGGGTTGTCGACCAATTCCCCCCTTATTATTATATCAGATATCTATATATATATATATATATATATATATATATATATATACATATAGGGCACTTTTTTACCTGCGTACGTTTAAAGGCCGCAGTCGAAATTTTTTTTCGTAGAATAATTCAGATAATTCAGTTCAAGGTCGAGACGGGGGCGAATGGAAGGAGATGAAGAAAGAGCTCGAGAGCGAGAGAAAGAAAGATTGACAGTTGAAGTATAACTTGCTGCTCCTCTATGTATCCATGTATATATGTATATATGTATATATAAACGCGTAACAATTTAGCGTGTATGTATATATATATATATATATATATATATATATATATATATATATATATATATATATACAAGTTTTGCCGACCACGTAGCAATTGCTAACTTCGCCGATAAACGGCTTTACATCAAATGTGCGCACGCATGTATCTCTGTCTGTCCGTCTGTGTGTCATATTGACTTTCGAAATGTCGAAGTGGTTATCCTTCCTTTTCCAACGCGCGCGGAACACAATTATTACATTATTCTTATACATACGTACGCGCTAGGTCGAGCCCTCATTTATAAAAATCAGCTCGTTGCTTTGTATGTATATATATATATATATATATATATATATATATATATATATATACACATATTTATATACCAAGTCTGCGCCACGTCTCCATATATATTATTCGTCCCTGTCCTGTCGCTGGTTGATACACTCTTATCCTACATTGATATATATATATATATATATATATATATATATATATATATATATATATAATATATCACTCTCTTATTGATTATTTCTCTCCTTGCGATCTCTCCGGCATCTTTTTGATGATTATTGATTTGTCTTTGAACTTGTTTCGCGATGCTCTCATATATGTATCTGTTATTTACGTTTGCCATTCTCTCTTTGATATATATATATATATATATATATATATATATATATATATATATATATATATATATATATATATATATATTCAAAGGTGAGCGAGAGTAAAGTATGTATAGATGTATTATACATCTAGAATCACCAGGTATTGTATATCGATATAGGATAATGGTTATGCGATCCATGTCCATTGTTACGCGGGTAAGGTTCAAATAACTAATTGAAACGAGAACAGCTTCAAAAGAAAAAGGGGAACCTCTGGACTTGAAGTTCTATCTCATATCGCCGATACGTCGCGTTGTGCGCGACGCTCTAATTGAACTGGCGGGGTGCGGTTATTTGAACATGGCCGATTTTGGAAAAGCCTGTTGCCTGCATATTTACTAATTATAAACCCATTTTACCGTATTGTACGTATTTGAGAGCGTGAGCACGGAAAGGATCTGACAATATAGTTACTTTCAATTGGTTTTTTTTTTTTTTTTAATTTCTCATTTGCAATGGATCCTCAATAAAGCGTAACTGTGAATTTTGCATTTAAGGCGATGCATATCGCGAATCTCTGTATACATGTATGTACACTTTTATTTTATTATATTATATTTTACCGAAAACTCATCGCCCAATGATGTTAGCGAACGATTTGCTTCGAAGATGTCACTCGTTTATCAAGTGGAAAGAATTATAGGCCGACATCGTGTATAAAGGGACTTGGATAAAGAAAAAAAATTCCGAAATATATACTATTTTTCCTATTTATGAGTTTATAAAGGAATTACCAGCAAAACTTTATAATTTCTGGATATTTTCTCGATCCTCAATGGATATTCGTTACTTTGGGAACACGACGCAGAAAAGCCGCATTGGACCGTGCAAAAGAGAAAAATAAAAGATTCGCATATACATATTAATGGTGTGTATATATACTAACTTCAGCGGTAGTGAAATTTTGTAACTGAATAAAAATATTGTACATCTCATCAGTACATTATATACGTCCGTCGTTTACACTTTCTCAATTATACGACGATGCGTATTGCCCTCTCCTTCTTCGTCCGCGTCGTCGTCGGATTGCGTCTCCGCGAAAGAGCCACATATCATTCGCACATTAATCTTATAGAAAGTGTAATTCTTATGAATTCTTTTTTTGTCCTCCGCATATATATATATATATATATATATATATATATATATATATATACCGTGCTTACAATACAGAAGAATTATAATGATTCGACTTTCTACGAAATATCAGACTCTCGCTCATTCACAATGACAATCTCTTTGGCGCTCATTATAACGAGTCGTTCTTTTCTCTCGTTCTCTAATATCCCAATTTCCGCGTTGCCAACGAGATTCAAGAGGGGAGCAAGATTGAGCGGGTGAGTGAGAGTGAGAATGAGAGAGAGAGAGAGAGAGAGAGAAAGCGAAAGTGGGAGGGAGTTTTACATCTCCTGATTTTATCTGCGGGAGCTAAAATGAAAAAGAACGTCTCGATTACACGGATTTCGCGGTCGGCTCTGCATACACCAGCATACAAAATTTAAGAGGCTGCCAGAAATAAAGGAGTTTTTAACGAGACATAGGCGTGGCCCAACTTTTTTCATCTTCATTGCTCAGCCACGACAGAAAATCGAAAAATGTAAGCGAAAAAATGTCTAACTGATGTATATATATATAGAAAAGGGGCGCCCTCTCAGCGAATCAGATCGATCCTGGATAATTTTGTATTTTTTTGCGGACTCGCAATGTGGTGAGTTGAAGGGGGAAGGGGGGAGAAACGTAGCCGTCAGCCATTTCGCAAATAATTGCGTCGTTATCAAGCGCGTTCGTATATTTTCGTTGGACGGCGAGCTGTACAGTGTATAATTTACTACAGAAATGTATCTGAAGCCGAGTAGAAGAGAAAACCTTCCGGCGAAGAAAAAAGAGACATGTCCTTTTCCGCTGGGAGGTAACGAATTTTTTTCTCGGAACATTCGTCGCACACGTGTTCGATACACACACACATACGCGCGTGCGCGCACGGGGGAGATAGAGGGAGAGATAGATAGAGAGAGAGAGAGAGAGAGAGAGAGAGAAGAGAGAGAGAGAGTAGAGAGAGAGAGAGAGAGAGAGTGACAGATAGGGTGATAAGGAAAAGAAGAAAACAGACTTCAATTTCTCTGGGTTGTATACATCGCAAGAGCGGGTCGCCCCAGAAGCTTATTAACTTCTGTTTTGATCGAAAACATCGTGCGCGAATCATATTATAAGACCGAGTCATACGCGTCTATATGCTGATTCTTCTTAATTTGCCGGCGAATTGAAAAAAAACATGAAAATGCGAATTATTGCGTCGATTGTCGATGGACAGGCAAAAGAACGAGAGACAAAGATACCGCCGGGACCCCTATGTCTAATTTCGCGGGCGGTAAATAATTTAGGAAGAGATGTTAAAAAAACAGACTACGCACACGCACGCACACACGCACACACACACACACACGCGCATCGAACTGCAAAATGCAACGAAGCACGCTGCAATGACGAAAGGCTTCGTTCGAAAGTACGTATCACATCGCCGGTTTGCGTAAAAAGAAGCAGTCAAATATTTCGAAATGAGTACAGATAAATAACAAAGAAATATAAAATGTAGTTTGACGCGTGTAAACAAAATTATTAATTACTGCACGCCGAGGAAAACTACAGCGTTGCGTAAGAGCAACAGTTTTCGACGCTGAGTTATTAATATGTATTTTGCATTTAGATCTTCCGCCTCGAACGTATGAGATTTATCTCTGTGAAGCAAAAAAAAAAAAAACTAAATAAAATTAATTCAACAATAAACATTAAAGAAACTAAATAAAAAATATATATATATATATATATAATATATATATATAATTTCAATTGTTTATTTTGATTTTTAAATTTATAGTCTTTTAATTTTGATTTAAATATTAGTACATAATATAAATTTGTTTACGTACAATATATCCATTGAAAATAGATATTAAAAGATACTTCAAAAAAAAACTTTCCATCTATTATAAATTACCCTCTACCCGATAGGAATAAGTAAATAAATAATATAATAATAATAATATATAATATATATATATATGTCAATATCTTCAAATTCTTCTCTTAATTATGTTAATTATTTGCTGGTATAAAAAAAAATCATTAACGGTATATTTCTGAAAGAAATATTAAATAGGCCAATTGGCTCAGTATTTGTAAAGTAACGACAATTTACTCCTTGGACATATAGAACAATAGGCGCGTTTCGACACGAGCGTGGAAGTTGGTTATTCAACTCGTGAGAAGTGATTTACCCAAGGAGCGAAAATTATGCTTCTATTCGAACGGTGGCATTGGATGATATTTTTCAGCGACACCGGGAATGCCGAAAAAAAAAATCACGTCGAATAGGCTGCAATTTTTGGATATTGGAGCACGGCGAACGTATATTATATCTTCATTAGACGAAAGATTTTACACTGGGCATGTAAAATTTGACAAGATTTCAACGTTTGTAGTTAGCAGTAAAATTTATGTCTTCAACAATCATCGTAATTTACTTATGCTATGTATTATCATAAATTCTTTTACTATGTATTCGTATGAATTTGGCTTTATAGTTATACTTTTTTTTTAGTATTTATATCCTTTTTTATCATTCTTGTTAGAGTATTGTATTTTAGTGTTATGCCGACACAAGATACATAAATATATAGGCTCTCCCAAATATGATTTACACTAGCTGTAAAAGTAGAGAAAACCGAATGCAAAATGTTGTATTCATTCAGCAGTCTTTCCAAAAACTTTTATACATACAACCTTTATATTTGATTTTCCCTGATTAGTATCGTTCCGCTTGTACGAACAATAATATTTGCGACACTCTGTATATATTCGAGTCTCTATATATACATATTTGTTTATGTATCTCTTTTTCTTCGTGTTTTCCATTCTAATATATATAGAAACAAAACAGCGTGGCACAACGCCCAGTCGAAATAAATCGTAATTGTTCCGGTTAGTTATGCATCGTGTGAAGGCTTTAACCCCCGACGTTAATTAACGAGAATCTCCCAACCAACCGTCATATAATCGCCGGCAAAGAGAGAGAAGGAGAGAGAGAGAGAGAGAGAGAGAGAGAGAGAGAGAGAGAGAGAGAGAGAGAGAGAGAGAGTAAGAGGAAGGGGCAGTATCATGGTGCAAGCCAGGGGAATATCTCGAGGGTGCGTGCTCCATATAACGAGGTCTTTGGCCCCGACGCGCGACGCCGAGCTTTACGACCGCACTCCTATATATATATATAGAAAGAAGCTAACGCAGGGGTTGTGTGAGAGGCAAACTCACAGGAGAGTGAGAGGGAGGCAGAATTTTGTCGCGCACTTGTATATATACAGCAGCCGGGCATCAACGACAAAATTTTTCATCGTACTATATACATCCGAGCGTTATATGGGTGCACGGGGTCTGAAAGCGGTGAACTACCAATGGGGCGGGGGTGAGGGGCGGGGAGGAAAAAAATTTCGATGCCGCGACAGTCTTTTATACGCCGAGTCGCGTCGCGCTACTAGCGGGCGCAAGCTAGACTGTATATAGAACACTACACCGACCCCCTTTGGATTATAATACGGCGGATAGAGAGATTCTTTTATGTCCCGGGCGCAAGGGTGCGCTTGAGACTGTGCTTACTTCGCTGCCTCGGCTAGAGAGAGAGAGAGAGAGAGAGAGGAGAGAGAGAGAGAGAGAGAGAGAGAGACGTGACGATGAACTATTACTCCGCGAAGATAAAGTTTAGGTTTCGACGTCAGGGCGACGAAGAGTCGCGTCGTTGCAGCTTTCTCGGGGAGATGCAGAATTTGAGTGTGTGTGTGTGTGTGGAGGAAACGTAGGAGATGGAGAATATGCGAGGCAAATAGGAAACTCCCCCCCTCCCCCCAGTCCTAGATGCCAAATTTACCGGATCGCGAGCACTTTTTTTGAAAAGCGAGCCATGAATTCTTGAGTTACTGAACGTATACGCGCGCGGGAGAGCCACGAGTTGGTATATATAAAAAGCTTGGATTTTACTTAATAACAAAAAGCAGAATTTTTGCTTTTCTGTACAAGGTGCAAAAAGATCCGATCATCCGATTATAAATCTGATGAATTAAACATTTGTTTCGCTCGCGCAAACAATGCCATATGCAATTGTAACGTCCGACCTGAGATCTTTCAGCGAAAGTGAGTCGTACATTACGAGTAGTAATGTAACCTTGATGTTGAAGGGAAAGGTCAAAACATTCTCATATAATGAAAGCCTTCTCATATAATGCATTCTCACACATGCGGGCGCGTGTATATATACACACACACACATATATATATATACCTGATGTACATTGAAATATCACATTCCACAAAATGACGATATTTTATCTTTGCTCTTGGAAATTGCTTTTAACATTTTTACCAGGTTTTCATGGAGTTGACGTTTTTGTTCGGTTTGGAATTTAGAAATGGCTATACAAGATGATATAGTGATTCTCGCGAAGCCTTCGGTTGCTCGATATGATTTCGTGATTCCTTATTTACCTCAGTTATTTACTAAAAACGAAATGCCTTAAAAACAAGATCGAAACAAAAGGATAAATATGTAAATAAGAAAAATTCTGGAATGATATTTTTATAACAAAATACAATAATAAGTAAGGAAATTCCTTCAGACATAATATTTGTACAGTCGTATAAAAAGTAAAACACTAATTATTTATTGATAAATTTAAATTTCTAATCAGATAAAACATCGTATCGATTTTTTTTAATGCAAGTTAAAGAATTGTTTTCACCTTGCTTTTAAACCGCATTCAAACAGGAATTTCGAAAATTTAAAAAAAACAATCCTCTTGAGCGCCAAGAAAATGAAACCGTGGCTAAAAGAGGAGAGAAAAAAAAACCTCGGCTCACTTGTCGGATTATTAATTATCGATCGGGGGCAATCCTACGTACAAGGCCGCCTCTCTTTCCCCAACCGAGGTTCGTCTCTTTTCATTTTCTTTCTAATATTTCGCTTCTAATATCGAGGAGGCTCGGTCAAGCGTGAACCAATTGGGCAGATGGGAAGCAACGGATAGAGAGAGAGAGAGAGAGAGAGAGAGAGAGAGCCGGGGCAAAGATTAAAAAATCGCGCTGGACGTTTCAAATCTATAGAAAAACTGAAACGGAGGTGAGAAAGTCTTCCGCATACAACCATCGATGATTTTTACACCGTTTCTCATATGCATAATCGACGTGTGAATAAGTTCGCGCTCTTCTGCCCGACTAAAACAAACCGCGCCGGGCCTTCGTGAATCCCGTGCACGTACAAAAACGTTCGTACGAACGTTGGAACGAGCGGCGATCGATCGTAAACTCCGCGCGCACCAACTATCCACCTTCGCGCAGTTCGAATTCCATGAGAGTAGACGAGGACGACCATCTCCCGCCCATACCTTGGAAAGTATTTTACTCAGATAATTTTTTCACCTTCCCAGTCGCTTTTCGCCAACGACGAGCCAGCCTCTGATTTTCGAAGGCTCGCTCCCACTCGACAGCGGTACACAGCACCCGATGCAACGACACGGGCGATTTTCTACGCACATCCGTGCGCGCAGTCTCTCCCCCTCCTCTCTCTCTCTCTCTCTCTCTCTCTTTCTGCCGCTCTTCCCACGCCTCGATTAATCCCTTCGGAGACAAACTGTTCTTCAGGACGTATATGGAAAATGACAGGTGGTCTGAGAACTTCGATGATTGTTCAATCAGAATATATCGTCATAATATCCAAATTCATAATGGACGATTAGGATATGGTTTTAATTTGGGGTTGAAATTCTGGTGTTTATTGAGATGTGACCTTGACGGGATTTCCTAGCGGAAAGGCAAATAAAGATGGCGGATTCGATACCGGGACTATTTCTAGGGGGGGGGGGGACACAATTGTCGACATTTTCCCTAATTTTCTTGAATAATCTGCGTATGAAGAATTCTGAGAAGATAGATGTTGCAGTATTGGTAGTATTTACAATAAGCAAAAATACTTTTCGAGCACATTTTACAATGCTAGAGTACGTGGATGTTTATAAAAACATGTCTACAATTATCAAAATTTTGCCCCGCTTATATTGCTCGTGTCATGCGACTATTTAACCTTCCTAAGCTCGTTCTTACGGCACATTCTCTCCACTTAGCCCATATCGAATTTAACGAATTAGCAGCATATCCATTTCTATAATTTTTTACCAATATACCAAAAGACGCTCTCTTGAAACTATATACATTTTGCTGAAACGAAGCTTCCGTAAAAGAAGCGACTCGAAGGCTGCGCTCTGTCGTGCTTCGACGAACGATCGAATTGGTTCGGATGAAAAAGAAAAAAAAACAATGAAACGAACAAACAACGGAAACACCGATCTTGCCCTGGCCGCATATCTCTTCCCCTGCCTAAATCCCACATCTATACAGTCCCGAGCTGACCACCAGCACCGGCGAAGAATCGATCGCTGTAATTATATATATATTACAATTTCAAGAATTCCGTCTCCGCGCAAAGTTCGCTCTCTGCGTTAAACAATACACGCTCCACTTGTATTATATCCTTTTAAATGAGCGTTAATGGCGCCCTCCTCCGAGTGCGCGAGGAAACGAACACACTCTCTCTTTTGCTCATCCTGGATAATGCCAATGAATTACAAGTTGCGAAGTGTGCAACTATATATGCACACTGGCGGCGTAACCCAGCACCTGCTGTCCCGCCCCGTCGACGCGCCGATGTGGCGGCTTCAATAATTCAATCAAGAAACTTCGGGCTCGTTCCGCCAGTTTGCCCCTAACAAGCTTTCTGTCTTTCTCGCCGTCCTTCATTCTCTCTCTTTCCCTCTCTCTCGCCCTCCCTCACCCCCCCTTCCTTTTATCCTCGCTTCAATTTGACGAAGGTGCGGGATTTTCAAGTGAACTCGGAAGCTTTCTGCGCGCGCTTCCGTGGCTTTTTCCGTCCCATTGCCAATGTGTCCCCGGTGCTCCCCACGCTCTCTTTCCTTCAACCGCTTCAATCAGCGCGCGGATGCGACGGTTTCTTGAGATGAATCGAGCGCTCAGAAAATTAAGTAAAAGTATTTCGATAATGTAATAATACAATTGTCGATGAATGAATATAATGTATTTGCGTACTCGATTAATATTTCCATCACAACGTTCACGAATTTTTTTCTCTTCAATTCGATAAAATTTTTCTTATAATTCGTGACAATTTATTTTTCTTAAAGAGGAAGTCGAGGATACGATACAAAACGATTCTTATATTCTAATGAAAAAATTCACTTTTCTTGCATCTGTTCCAATAAAGCGTAAGTAAGTTTGACATGCTTTGCACAGTGTCATATAATACCCAGCAAGTATAATATATATATATATATATATATATATATATATATATATATATATATATATACACGAATGCCGAGCAATATTAGCTTCCCGCAATTCCGACAAAATTATTTATTGTCTTCTGTAACATTGCCCTTTCGGTTCTCACATATAAGAAGTAGAATTTCGTTAATACAGTAATTTCATTTGGTGACGGACAATAAACAAGGAGGGGCGAAGAGCTCCCGACAATAAAATTTTTTCTATATTGATTGCCTGCATGTTTTAAGTACGAATTTCCAATGCAATAACAGAATCGCGCGTAGGAAGTCCTCAAATTGGACCAAAATCGTGTGTCCCACAAATGGCGAGGAGCCCGCGACACAATACCAGCGAGGCCTTCTGCTCGACCCTGCCCGATTCTGCGTGCCTGAAATCCTGTAGAGAGCCGCCAACGTTTAAGACCTTCGGAATTTTGATCGAGGTTCCTTCAAGCCAGAGGGGAAGGGGAGTGCAAACGGCCCTCGCCAAGATTAAAATCCAGCCCAGTGTACATTTGGCGCCGTGTATTTGAAAGCAACAGCATCGAGCCTTTAGACGGATAATGTTGTTCTTTTTTTTTGAAAGTCGACTGGAGGACTTATGATAGCCAAGGTCAACGACATCTCAATATGGTTGAATCCATATACCATGTACCGGGTATAGGCGATCTTTTGGAGTCTGGCTCGCATCACCGTTTACTCGTGCAGAAATATAACGGTGGGATCCCCCTAGTCTCTATCTCTTTATTATGTTTATAATGACTGAATATGCATATAATAATGTATATTTTACAACTTAGCCACGAACATAATGGATAGGTATTATCTTGGCGAGTTTCAAATGGATAGCCTAATCCAATGTTTGCTATTTATATTTTTGAACCTTGGTAGATGGATAGTACTGCCAGGCGCCCCGTGGCGTTTTCAACTACATATTGGACCTTTTTAAACCACATAATTTTCTTAAGAATCTTTTTTGGTTTTTCGAGTTCAACTTGTGCTTATTACAATGACTTGAAAATTTGTCTAGTGTGTTGCATAAAAGTGGAATTGACGAACGAAGCAGTACTGTTCCCACTCATACAGTTCTAATCTATCAAAAGATTGTATATATCGGATTTATACAGACGACTATTCTTGGTTCTATGTATACACATGAGCCCTGAAAGGAATATTAATTCGCTTTATGCGTCATCGATTGGCGAGATAAATCCAATAAAAATACATTTCGCAGGTATTTCAATCGTAGGGGAAAAAGAAGAAGAAAATCGGATCGAGCACATGAAAAAATGTACAGATTATTATCGAAAATACATTAAAACACAATAAAGAAATTTTAGATACTAAATTCCAAAGTTTGCTTAATTAGAATTCAAATATAATTAAATAAGTATGATAAAAGCATGCATGAGATAATGTATGAGATTGATAAAGTTTAACAATGGAGTGTTGTGCCACATGGGAATTTTGAAGATAAATTAAAATCTGCTTCATTAAATGAACAAAAAAAAAATACAGCTTTCAAATACGGAATAATTTAGCTTCAATATCGGCGCGAACTGTGAAATTCGTTTATACAAGATAAGCATCTCCAGAGAGTCGTAATACCGATACGTACATAGCCTGAAAGCAAAACTGTGATTAACGTAATTACATGATATTGCTGTATAAGGTATTTTTCTTATTTCTTATTAATGTCATACATAAAAATTGTGTCGATCTAAATGTAGATAATTTACGATGAATATATGTAATCGTAAAGAAGAAATGTACTCACGCATAATTTTTTATAGTCCATCAAATCTGATTGTAAATAGTTAATTATAAAGGTAAATATAATGCCATAATAAGTGATGTTCAATACAATTTCTTAATCATAATGTACATTATATATACTGTAGTATAAAGGTGTTACGTATATCGATGTAGTATTTATAAAAGAATTTTAGATAATTATATATGTCATTGTAAATCATGATCTTCAATATTATAGATTAAAATCGATGTATAAAAATCCATAAGATACTCTGTTATTTCTTTCTTCATCTAGAAGGTTCCAATTGTAGTTTATAAATTATGAAAAATCTGTCATAATTCTGTTAGATTAAAAAAAAATATCTTCGAATTCAACTGTCCAACGAGAAAATCTTGTAAGTATTCCTTGGGGAAAAAAATTGGGGCACCTGGAGTGAGCTTTTCCCCCTAAGTTAAAGAGGCTAGTGCATGAAAAAGAAATCGCCTCAAAAGCTCGGGCGCAATTGAGAGAGAGAGAGAGAGAGAGGGGGGGCGATTCCTGAGAAAAGGGTAATAGATCTAGAGCAGATTTCAAAATCACTTTCGAACCTGACCGACATAGTCAGTCCATTAAGCCTTTGGCTTTTTCAGCGTTCGCGAAGAATCGGACGGCTCATATCCGTTTTTCGATTCTGAAATTCTCTCTCTCTCTCTCTCTCTCTCTCTCTCTCTCTTTCTCAGCCTGTCAGAGCCAAGGTCAAATGATTGTCCAAGTCACCTATCTCACATTCATAAACTTCCCGTTCATTGATATCGCTGTTCATTGCAAACACGTCTATAAATGTTTAACGGACATATATAATTCTAAGTTTACGAAACTGGTTTTGTGGTATGAAAAACAAGTCTTTTTTCTGACTGACATATAAATGTCTTGTAGCCATTGTCAGATTTACTTACTATTGTGGTAATTTTTTGTTATCCGGAAAAGATACAGTAATTATTATTTAAAACAGGAACTTGATGACAGGTAATTCTAATTAATAAAAAATAATGTTTCGTCGTATACCGATCGAAAGATGCCAAACGTTCAATTGCGTGACCATGCTCGAAACTATCAAACACGTTAGATATTCTTATATTTTAGATAATGTTGTGTAATGTTTACTCTTCTTGATTATTACATTGTCTGTCGATAACGATTAACAGTTAGACATTCGGAAATATGACATTTTTCACAATGTCAAATTGTTCGGTTGAAACTGTGATTCGGTTCAAGTAGGATTTCGAAAAGTTTTTCACCTCTTGGCAGATCAGCATAGAAATCGGTAATGAAACAAATTAACTTTGGAAATTTGTACAAAAGTGCGTTTATGACACGTTTCAAAGAAATGATATAATATAAGAAATGCTCTCTCATATTTTGATTTTATTTTTTACAAACATTGTAAGCCACGCCCGGTAATTATATGTACCAAAATGAATATAGGTGACCTGTTTCTTATATATATATATATATATATATATATATATATATATATATATATATATATATATATATATATATACAGTAGAGTCCGAGAAAACGAAGAATAACGAGCACCAATCGATACGACCTACAGCCGTCTAATTTTCCTGACTCTTCCCATCAACGAATGCGAGCTCTATGCGGGCGCATTTTGCGGTTTCCAATTTGTCGTCGCCAAAACGATCACCAGAGCGACCCCGCTCTCCCCTTTCCCCGCAGTCTCGCATACACTAAGAGAAAGAAAAAGAGAAATACAAAGAGAGACACAGAGAGGGAGAGAGAGAGAGAAGAGAGAGAGAGAGAGAGAGAGAGAGAGAGCAGGGGAGAGAGACCGACAGACAGACAACGATTAGCGAAGCGATCACCATGCTAATCGGCCAATTTCGCAATTTTCTCGTCTCGACTCTTTTTCTTCTTCTCCGTCACACCATTTCGTCCCTGCTCATCCTCCTATTGAGGAACAACGGACTTGAAAAGAAATACTGCTCGTATATATATATATATATATATATATATATATATATATATATATGTATATACATATACAGGCATTGTACCATATACTCGCTCGACTCAACTTCCTTCTCATTCTTTTTTTTCATTTAATCAAGCGCCGTCACGGAGCGTGCAACGTGTTTCATGAATATGGACGTGCTTTATTTGAATTCTTTTATGTATACAAAGACTTTGGAGATGATGCCTGTTTAGATATATATATATATATATATATATATATATATATATATATATATATAAAACATACATAATAAGCAACAGCGTTGATTTTGCGGTTCGTTGTTTTTTTTTGCTGAGCAAATCCCCTGGGATTTTTCTGCGAAGACCGCGCGAAGCTCATCAGATTTTGATAGAAGGCGTGAGAGAAGAAAATATTAAATCACGGATTTATAGGTATGTATATATCATTTAAGCTTATATATATATATATATATATATATATATATATATATATATATTTCATGAATCCAAATAAGAAATAGATATATGTTGTATATCGATCGCTTGTTTCACGTGTATATAGATTAGATATTATCTCTTATATACCTTTCAAGCTTCTGTACTTAAAAAGCTCGCTCACTCTCACTCTCACTCTCTATCTTTCTCTTTCTCTTCGCTATACAGTTTTCTAGGTCGGCAAGTTATATGAATTTGAAACGAGAAGTAAGTTTCAAGGGAGCGAAAGGGAAAAAAGAAAAAGAACGAAGAAGTTAGTTTTGAAATATGATGAGATATTCTATACTGCAGTTTTATGCGCTTTTTATAAAGTCGACCACTAGCAATAATAAGCACGATAATACAGTGTTGGAAAAAGAGAGCTCGAGGAATCAAAGTTTAATCGCAATTTGATGTGATATTGTGTTCACATTTTTTTTTGATTTTCTCTCAATTTAACGATTAGAAAAAGATCAAGTACCTTAAACCATTCAATTTGTAAAACTAATATACTAAATGAGGTCTAGGCGGCAAAAAGAACGTAATTTACTGTGATAGCTAGCACAGTTAATTTTAATTATAGAAAATAGCAGATACAGATGTAATAGTCATGACAGGAAGTACGATTAGAATACTCATTGTCCCATTGTATATCTAAAATCGTAAAACTGTTCTTCTGGTCCTCCGCTTTTTCCTCAAGATAAACGTCTTTGACAGACAGATATATTTGCTTGTTTTGTTGTATTTTCTTAAAAAAGTTGATATAATTATACGCTAATCTAATAAATTCAAATATTTAAAAACATTAAACATTTAAAGGCTATTTTTGAGAAGGTGCCAATTAAATTATTAAGATAGCATATATTCAATAACCAGAAATACAAATATACGGCTCTTTTAACAATTTTTATTCGACGGTTATTATGTCACCCCGTTGTACTTCGTCGACAATTACTGAAAACTTTTTTATAATTTTTCTAATATCCCGTAATTTTCGTAAGAGTCGCGTATATTTACCGTAAAGCACGGTCATTTCATTGTTCGAATTCAAACGAGTCCACGCGTCGTCACTCGAAAAATTCGTTTATTTCCCGCTTACTCGACGAGCAAGCAAACTTTTGCGGAGCCGTTAATCAAACCATTTGTTTAGCCGGGTTCCCGAGTCCCGTCGCCCGGTGAACGAACTTCGTCCGGCTCTCTTCGCGCAGCATCCTCGTGAACGACTACAAAGCATTAGCATAACTTTTCTTTTCATCTCCACCTCCCACTTCTCCTTCTTCTTCTTCTTCTACTACTACTTCGTCTCCTCGGACGTCCCTGGGCCAGTGGACATACGCCTCGCCACAATGCCTCGATAAAGCCAACTTCGCTCGCCGCGTTCTGTTTTTTTTTTTTCTATGCAGCCCGCAACTTTAACTATGTACTCGGGAAAGCGATAAGAGGAACAGTGTGGGGGGGCGGGGCAGGAAGAGATAGTGACAAATTCGTCCATTCGCAGGGAATTACGATGCACGCTTTATCCTTCCATCTCCTGTAATATCCTACGTATCTGCCGAGTCTCTCGGCTCTGCGACAAGCAAAAGCGCGGGCGGGGGGAAGGCGGTGGATGTCCAATCCTTTGTTACCGCGATTCTATCCAGAGCCCCGCATTCAGCTAGAGCGTCTTTTGCGCGGATTATTATAAAGGACAATGTATACACCCGCCGGGATGCTCCGTAATTCACGATCGATTTCCATTGTTAAACGTTTCGAGTCCGTTGCCAAGGTGACGGACCGCGGAGTTACAGCTGGAATCCGTTCCAGCGTAATCCCTTTATCGATGTAATTGTAAAATTTACCATGCGTCTCTCATTCTCGCACTCACTCTCTCTCTCTCTCTCTCTCCCTGCGTCTCTCCCACTCTCTCTTTTTCCCTCAATAATCCCGATCGTCTCCGCTCACGCCGAGGCTAAGTCTATACTTACCTTTAATCTATATCTATATTTTCGAGTGGTTGACTAAATATTTCACGTCGCTTGTCGCCGAGTATGTAAATATTAGCGTTAAGCGTATATATATAGATATTTGTCGATTTAATTATTCCCCTCGGGAATTTCGCTGAACTCTTCGCGTATTTGTGATGTATAAACAATGTAAGTGAAGCGGAAGATCATATTAGTATTTGCTTTCGTATAGGTGTTGTTGCAGTCTGTCGTCGACAGATAATATTAATAATTTATTTGGTTTGTAGAAAAAGCTGCTTTTTCTTTAATGCTACGATATGAAAGTCTTACGCGTTCTATGCGAAGATACCTCGAGATGTAATGTAGTAAAAAAGAAGAAGAAAAGAAAAAGAGATAGTAATAATTATCTAGATCATGTTAATTGAGTATACTGAAATGTTAAGTCTGAATATTGTGCCTGTATCGAGAATACGCGAACTAATTGTTGAGAACGAAAAATTATTCTCAGTATATTTCTTTAAAAAAACAAAGATGAAGCAATATCGATGAAGAAGATCGTCACCTGAAAAGTTCCAAAATCCTCCAAGTCATATCCAAGGCTTTCGTTTAATGTTATATATATATATATATATATATATATATATATATATATATATATAATAAAATAACAAATATTTTTACCCAATAAATAATGTCTAGTGTAAATGGATTTTCAAAAAAACTTCGTTGTACTCGAAACAATTCTTGGAGGACTCGACAGTTCGAACCTGAGATTTGAATCTTCCCGCAGACATTTCTATATAGTCGTCCTCTATATAGTGTACGAAAAGCGTCACGGTATTCCGATAGCATCCCCGTGTCACGCAGGGGCGGTCTGCGGACGAAAGGCGCGAGGGGAATCGTTGGAAACGGTATGACGCGTGTGACGCTGTGGAATTTCAGAAGACGCCGGAATTGACGCGTATCGTAAGGAGGGAAGCGGGACTCGATTTACATTTAGCCATGCAAGGGAAGGGGAACGACGTCGACCCCTCCAGAAAATTCGCTATTTATCAGGGGAAAAGTAAGGGTGACATATTTTACGAGGAAGGAATGAAGTCGTTCTATCGAATGTTAATATTTGTTTAGATTAGGGATGGAGATTGGTCTATTTATATATATATATATATATATATATATATATATATATATATACTCCGGGGTTTTTTCAAAATTTGAATTGAGATGCCTCCATATTCATCCAGTACGCAAGCGAGTATTTCGTGCATTTTCCATATCTTCCACATGGCTCTCTATTAGCTTAATATAACACTCCTACCTGACGACGATTAGCCTAGCCGAGCTTTTTCTCGCCTTTCATCGTGGCGTGGCGCTCGTCGCCGATGGTCATCGGATCGCCGCGCGCAGGCGGGCGAAATTCTTCAGCGACGTTTCTACGTCGGAGAGTAGAAATGAGCGATGCGCTTTGTACGGTAGGGCGGGGAAAGGTGGAAGATGCACGCGCAAAAAACGAAAGTGCGCGCGCGTCCGTCGGAGGAGTTTGCGACGTAAATACGTGTGTTGCGCGACAGTGGCGGGGGCGGGGAGGGCGACGGAGACGTAAATAATAACAGTCGCGAAGTGGAGCTTGGCTCGACGATCTCTCTCTCTCTCTCTCTCTCTCTCTCTCTCTATGTCTCTCTTGATCTCGTTGTCGTCGGAGTTCACAAGCGGATTTTCACTTTTTGTCGTGTTTTCGTTTTTTATTTTAGAAAGAAGATGCAATTCCGAGCTCTGAATCGAGTCCCAGCGAAATTTTCGTACTAGATAAGTATCTATCTATTCCTGATCATTTCGTTGACTACTTGAGGTACTTAGTACATCAACGAGCATAATTATCTTTCGTTTCTCAAGAGACGAAGACTCAAGAGAAAAATAAAAAATTATTTTGCATTATGTATTTTCTTCAAGTCACACGCTCGAACAATGAAGTTACGTAACGAATGCGCGACACGACTTCCGATTAATAAGTACATTGTTTAATGAATGGGTTAAGGAGAGAGAGAGAGAGAGAGAGAGAGAGAGTGATGAATAGATAGTGAATAAACTAAAAACCAGTATTTTTCGTCAGAGTGACAAAGATCTTTGCAAACTTTTTTACAGTGGAATGTATTTCGATTCACAAATCGGGTTTGTTTTAATATTTCATTTCTTAATATATTCGCTTTTCCATACCATTTTTTAAAAATCTACGTATAAAGATAAATTTAATATTTTTAAAAATAAGAACAGTGTGTCCCAATAATGGGTGTTATTAAAATAAATTTTTCTTCCTTGACATACGAGTAACGAAGGCTAAAAATAATATCGATCGCCGTGTCGATGAAAAATATTATTTGAGAAAATTACAGATTTAGACGGTAAAGTTGCGCGAAAACAAAACGACCGCAATTTATTGAACATTAATAATTACGAAAATTAAATAAAAAAAAAAAATCCGTAAGCGAACACGAGCGCGTCGGATTCAGTAGTCCCCCCCCCTCCGAATACGAATAGACGCGCATCAGCCAGACCTCTCCTGGTTCCCCGATCCCAGAGAGCTTTTTAACAAGCATGCTATAGTCTCTCACGAAAAGTCGTAAAAACGATAGGTGCAGTGCGCGCCGCGTCGCATCATTCCGTCTATTCAGAGATGCGGATACATACATACATACACACACACATACGAACATATATATATATATATATATATATATATTTGACTGCGTCTATGCACATGTATGTGTCTGTATATAGAAACGGCGAATTAGCCCCGAGCGTAAAGCTCGGGAGCCGCGCGCGATATAAACGTCGACGGAGAGCAGCCGAGCGCCCTCCCACTCTCTGCTTCTTTGGATTGGCGGCGGCGGTGCTGTTGTGCGCTCGATCTCAAGCGCATATATATATATATATATATATATATATATATATATATATATATATATATATAGAAAAGCATCCGGGTAGAAAAGACAGTACTTGCGCGACAGCGATAACTCGCGTTTCGTTTGTATTAATTAAATTTAATGCGAGCAAGCCATTAATATATATTATATATATATATATATATATATATATATATATATATATATATATATCCTTAAACACATTTACACGGAACAGTGGTTGGTAATTTTTTATTCTTTCATTAAACAATGATAGGTACATTTGATTATTTAAAAATAGCGAGTTTATTCTCTGTTGCTAATGAATTTTAATAATAAAATTTTTTAAAAAAACATGCTGAATTACTTAATAAACATAATAAAATAAGCATTCTCTTACTTGAGGGGACACAATAGCTTTTCATTAGAAATTATAAAAATCAGCTTCATTATGTTATAAATTTTATACCTAAGCTTCATATTTTTTATAATGAGTAGACATGATTAGCTATAATAATATGTAGAAAATCCCAATTGACTGACCGTAAGATTCCAATGAAGCCAGTAGATAAAATGAGCTGAAATTGCTGAATATTGTTGGTCTGTATATTTATTTTGGTATGCTCAGAGGGAATGGTGCTTAAAGAAATAGAAAATTAATCAATAATTCCCTTAAAAAATCGGATCTATATTTATAAAACTTTGTGTTAATGTTCAAATTTAATTCTCTCTGTTCGTACCATAACAAATTTGTTTAAAAACAATATCCGCAAATTTGATCCATTGCTATCATTGAAATTCTACGTTCGGTGAATTGGGATTTTGTACGAACTCCCTACTAAAGCTTCAAATCACGTTAATTTACGTTTTAAATACGTTAAATTATAGCTAGTAATGCTTATTTATTCTATAAAAGATAAATTTTGCGTATATTATTTATAACATGTTTCCAATGCTTTTTTATTATATTTTAGCGTAAAATTGCCGTGTTTTCCCTGAAAGACTAATTTCTAAAACTGGTACGTAGTAGGAGTACGTAGGAGTTCTGGTTTTTATCTCGCCCACTAGTCGACTATTAATCTTGTAGTATAATAGCGCACAATATAATAACGCAAACTTGAAAAATAGAAGAATAAATGAAGTTTAAACAATTATGCCCTACAACAATATTCATAATTCATAAGAAAAATTAAAATAGTATTTACCCATTTCAATAATAAAGGTATTCGATGAATATTAATATGAATACATTGTTATTGATATTATAATATTTGATTTTTTTACAAATTAAATTATTTTTATAGATTATTCTTATTCCTTTATTACCATTTTATATACGACTTAGATCTATAATTAAATTATACTATTATTTTTTATACAAACATTGCTTTCTTTTACCAAAGTCCGAGTTGGTAAATGTCACTATTATTTCGCGGCTTAAGAATCTTATCGGCAACGAGTTAATTCCGTATTTGAACCAACCTTTTTTCTTCACGAAGCCAGTTCTTTTTTTATTTTGTTATTTTTGTTTTTTACGCTATCCACCTCCGTCGGTATTGATCGGTGACGCGAGCGCTCGTATTCTCGCTCTTTCTGCGAAATACGTCGTGTACACGTAAAGAGCCGAGATGGCCGTATACAAGGAACGCCTAAAGGGCGCGAGTTCTTCTCTTTCTCGCTCGCTCCGCCCCTTGCGTTTTTCTTTTTATCACCCGCGGAGGGACAAAAAGCTGGCTACGGCGAGTAGAGGGTGGAGGGGAGGGGGCGCAACGATGCACAGTCCGCCACACGCATGCGTCTCATGCTCTTCGTCGCATAACATACGCGATGCGAGCCTCTGTCTCTGTCTCTTTCTCTCTCTCTCTCTCTCTCTCTCTCTCTCTCTCTCTCTCTCTAAATATATATATATATATATATATATATATATATATATATATATAACCGATCGGGAGATGAAAAAAGAACGAACTCGTTTTTTTTTGCCCGCAAATCTTGTTTGCGTCGCGGCTTAATGGTCGAGCATCGGCTGCTCACTCGTTAACCGAGAACTTCAATCTACGATGCTAAATTATTTCTAACTATTAAACAACTGCGCGTATATCGGCTGTTCCGAGCCAGCATTTACGACTCGCAATGCACAGGTGCGATAAACTATTATAAGCCGCTCGCTGCCGTGCGGCAAATTAAAGTGGCATGATTATAACACACACGTAAACGTATAAGAAGCGTCGGTGCTCGTGGTCGTATCGAGTCATGCGCGCGTGCAATGATTTTATGTAACAGTTCGCCGATTATTTTGCGAGAAGAGCCGAAGTCGAAATTTTCCGAAAAATGTCTCGTTTTTTTTTTCTTTTGTGTGTAAAGCTTGAAATTGCGATTAGGCATATAAGCGCGTCGCTTTAAATCAATAGCGTGTTTTGGCGGCGCGCAACATTTCAAACTGCCAATGGATAATGAGAAAAAAATTATCGCGTTATTATTACTGTGAATGTATTTCGGAATTTCGCATAGAATTATTCTTACGCAATCCTGCTGTATTGTAAGAAATCTGAAATGATCGGTATTTAACGAAAATTGATCATCCGTTAAACGCATATCTCCGCCCATCTTACGGCATATTGAGAATTTGAGTATTTCAATTGAAAAGCGGGGAGAAATTCAGTCTGTTAATGAAATATTCTTTGTGCGAAAATTTCAAGAAAGAATGAGCTGCTCTTTTAGATAATTTAAGTATTTATATTTTGTCTTGAGGCTTTTTTTCTTCGAAATAATAATTAAGATTAAGAAAATATTAAAGGAAGTGCAATATATAAAAAAACGACCGATTTAAAGAGCCATGGAATCTGTATTGTTTGTTTCCACGTATTGAAAACCGATATACTGTTTATTAATTTTCAATGCCACTTCGTAAAAATATTTATATATATATATATATATATATTAATTTCAACCGATCGCTTGAAACACATCGACGAACGACGAGCAATCGTCATCATATAAATGGACTTGTTTAACGGATTTACGAACGATCGTCAGTCCCGGAATATACAAATTAATTAGAATTCCGCATCGGCCTTTGAGTCAGACTTTCATAGACTCTGCCACCGCGAGTCCCATAAACTCAAAACGAATTTACCGCAGCCCACTTTACAGCCCGCTCAAATGGCTCGAGCAATTTTCTAACAAATCGAGCCCTCCGATAATGCTGTATTATATGAACGTACGTGCCCGGTACATCGGAGACCGATTTGTCACGTTGCTTGCTTGCGCGATCCATTATCTATGTAGAGGCAGCCTGCAGCCATCTGCCGGCGAGATCGGAGCGAATAGCGCCCCCGCGCCATCCGGCTCGTTATAATTGCATCTCTGTCGCACGGCTTTTGCGTCGGCGAGGCGCTGATTTTTTATATTATTTCGTATAAGCGGCCGCTGTCCATACGAGAGTTTTAGATTCTGTGTACGGAGACCTCGAAAGCACAATGGCATTTGATTTCATTGAATTTGATCCTAATGACATTCATTTCATCGTGAAATCAAACAACATTCGGGTGATAATGGAATACAATTTTAATAAATGAAATCTTAACCAAATACAAAAATGATTGGTAAATAAATAGTCTGAGCCGTTTATAATTAAATTTGAAAAATAAAAAAGCCGATATACATTGTTACAGGCAACGGAGATTATAAGGTTTATTGAAATATATTAGGAAATATAATTGACAAATTCAATATGAGTTTAACGATATTTAATAAAGAATTAATCGACGCACGAATTAAGTAAAATTAATCTTGCTAAAAATTACTATTAACGAGGACTTGAACAAATTAATTATACATTAAATCTGTAAGAATGGTTTATATTAACTGACAATAGTAATGATAATTTGAAAGCTATGTCAAGACAGTTCAATTGAATGAAACTTGATTAAAGATTAGCAGATGCCAATTTTCAATGATCGCGAGGAAGTAGGTATAACTGTATCTTGTAGAATTTATCGAATTAATCCGCGTCCGTAGATAGACATCGAGTATATAATAATGAGCGATCGATCAGTGTAGGATACTTTGAGTGCTTCGACAAGCGATCTAAGAGATAGCAATAGAGGACCTGTGGTCGGTTTCCTGTAGAACGCTAAAGAGCGTTTTAGAGTACCAATGCGAGGGAAGTTTGAAAAAAAGGGCAATTGCCACCTTCATTGGCAATTAAAGCAAAGACCAGCGAGGCTGGAAGCAACTCTTGACTATATTGAGCTGAAAGTCAGCCGAATTACAATCTGATAGGTTAGACTCATACTGTGGAAGTCGTATATTTTCTGACATAAAGTGCAAAGAGATAGAGAGAGAGAGAGAGAGAGAGAGATCAATAACCATTATATTGACCAGTTTAATACTAGACGTATTAATAATGAGAGAATGATTTAAAAAATGAAACAGCACACTTTAAATTCACTTCCCATCACCGAAAAATTTCAATAGATATTTTTTGGATAAGTTCTCTTAAACAGTTCCCTGCGACCGTAGGAGTCGATCTCTAGCCCGACGTTGGTGTTAGTGAGCAAACGGATGCCTACCGCGCTTGAGCCAACATCGTCGACTCTATACTACATACGACTCTAATGACTTTATAGAGACAGCGCGAGTGTGCGAGAGAGAGGGAGCGAGTGAGTGAGTGAGTGAGTGAATGAGTGAGTGAGTGAGTGAGTGAGTGAGTGAGTGAGAGAGTGAGAGAGAGAGAGAGAGAGAGAGAGAGAGAGAGAGAGAAACAGAGAAAGAGAAACAGAGAAATAGAGAGAGAAAATAGTGTTAAAAGTGAAGATGATTTTATTTTTGAATAGAATACAAAACGGATCATTGACGTTGTACCGTTTGAGAAATTTATAGTTCAAAGTAGTTTCAAGCAAGCGTATACATACATACATACATATATATATATATATATATATATATATATATATATATATATATGACGTGACGTATCCCGCGCAATTGTGCATAATCAAGTCCGATCAAAGGGATTAATTAATGCCAAGTTAAATCTTAGGAGATTCTATTTGGTATGTTGTGATTAATGTAGAGAGGAGAGTGATATACAGTGTAATATACGCTAATCCAATTCACATAACCCGTTCGTCTGTCAAACTATAATTATATTGGTTTATTGACGAACTGAAATATGAAAATTATTAGACCATGAATTCATTACAATAAAGTTTTTACTTATTTTTTTTTAATTTATTGATTTATTGAATAGTTTTAAGCACTTTTGAAAGAATGACGGCGTCTACTTAACTGCTTTTATGGTATTGCAGAAAAACAAACACTAATTGCTGTAGACTGGACAATTTTAAAGATCGACTTACAGGCTGACTTACCCCTTCCTGATAAAGGACGTGTTGAATTGTATTTAGGCCAAGTCCACATTCCACATAATTTATTAGATAATACTATATATTCAAGAAATAACTTCTCAAAAATAACTGCTTGTCACATATACATCTTTTTTTATATAGGATTCTAAATTCAAATCACTTTGGGAATTTCAGTCACAATAGGAATTTTCCGTATTTGTAGATCATTCGAAGCAAAATCAAAATTTTAAATTTTACGACATAGGAATTTGATTTTCATGAGTTTGAAGATTATAGGATGACGGATTTGAGAATAAAATTCATATTTATTGTGTCGTTGAAGTGTCTTCTCTAAATAAAGACAAGTAGACATACTAGAGCAAATTATTGATCGAATGGAAATTTAACATTCTAAAAACTTCTAAAACAGGAGAATCGCAGTTATCTTCTAAAAAGGACCTTTTTTCGGTCTGTTCCGTGATTATTTGAAACATTAAGTTACTCTTCAATGACCTTGATTAAATTTAAGCTGTATTTTAATTTTCTAAAAATCACGAGGGAATAACAACGGATTTGAGATAAGAAAAGCTTCTATTTCAAGTCCATTTCATTATGATATCATATAGTTATCAAGTATAACGATTGCCTTCGTCCCTGTCGTATCGTATGGCTGCTCAATCCTGCTCACGTACGCACACAAACGCACATGCATTCATACACGATACTCACTGCCAATTAAATCCGCCGGTTATTCCATCCCTGAGCCGATCCTTGAGGCTCCGCTGCCTCGCCGGTCCAACGGCCGCCATGCCGATGAGTCCGGCGCCTCCACCCGGGCTGTCCGACCTGCCGGGCGAGCCTCCAGCTACTCCCGCTCCTACTCCTCCTACTCCGGCAGCACCGGCGACTCCGCCGACAGCACCGACACCACCACTACCACCGACACCAGCGCCACCCGCGCCGGGAGCGCCGCCGGCAAAAAGCGCCATTTTCCCTCGACTACCGGGTCGTCGAGCAGCGGGTCCCCGGGTCTCTTGAGCGCTGCTGGCGCTGACGCTGCTGCTGCACGTCGCTCGAATGAGCGGATCTACACCTCTGTTCCCGTGCGTCGACGAGGACGAGGACGACGACGACAACGGCGACGCCGTCTCTTTTCAGGAGAGCAGGGACGTGGCCGGCTGACCTGCTACGGCGCCGACTGACGCTCTATTCGCCGCGTTGGCGGTGGATTGCTTCATTATACGGGCCGTGGAAGAGGCGAGGTCCTCAATAATGGTCTAATCAGAGAGGGAAATGGGGTTTTTTCTTTACCTCGGTTTTGTTTTGTTTTTTGTTTTTTTTTTGTTTTTTATTGTTCGCTCGTAACCTCAGTCAGCCACCCAATGATAATCGTTCAGCTTGGAATGTTGCTCCATATGGTTAGATTGTCGTAATCGATAGAGTAATTTGGGAAAAATTTTTTCATCCCCGAGTGATTGATCAACTGTAGTATCCAAATATCGGAGAATTCGGATAATATTATTCGCTATTTCCAAAAAAATGAAGAGGCTTTGGATAAAATATACAGCCCTATTTTCTTAATTAAAGCTTTTAGGAAGGTCAACATTAATAACAAGTTCTATATTCTTTTGCGCACTAGTCCAAGATGATACAATAGTCCCTACATTTGAAAATACTAATTTTATTTATGATCTTCGCTTATTCGGCTCTGAAAATATTTAATTAATGTACCGAAAAAATGTAATAAAATCATGTCTCATTTTTTTCCACGTAATAATCAATTTATACTTGGGAATAATAGGAATATTTTATGATGTAATGTCACAGACTGGATGAGGTGGACTGGAGTTAGCTTAAGCCAGTTACAAAGCTGGAAAAAACGTGGCAACGTCGTGCAAAAAGGGGAGAAATGTAAAAGCATTAATTTTAATATATACGTGGAATAAATAAATATAAATAAATAAAAATAAATTTTTTAGAAAAATCTTATGATCTTTCCAAGCTATTGTTAAATATTTCAGTTAAAAATGAAAAATATTTTAAAAGCAAGGATTCAGAGAATCTCTTCTGAAATAATGGCTTTAATTATGTTCAACAGTAATATTAATTAACTTCTTTTAAAAAATTCCTATTATCGTGCAATTTTCAACATTAGCCGCCGCTTTCAAATCCATTCTTATATTTCGCATAAAGGAACTCGAAGACATGGCAATTGAAAAATAAAATTGTGTATTTACGTTTGAACATTAGCCCTCATATTAAGTTATCAAGTTCTTGATGTGCAGAATGTATAAAATAAATTTGAAAGTTAAGCTAAAATTAGATTTAAAAGCGAAAAGTAACAGTTTAGTCTCTAGTTGATTAAATATATTTCGAATTTGCATTTACTTCGTTTCATTTCAAATGAAACGTTTAAACTAGACTTTTGACCAATGGGAAATTGTTCAGCTTCCATTTCAACGTTATTTACTCTCCCTCTCTCTATTCCTCTGTGTTGCTCTAGACTGTTAGCATGATTTTAAATTCATGAATATCAACAAGCTGTCTTTAAGTAAATTTACATTTTATAAAAAATTTAACAGAGGCTCTTTTAAGAAACTTCCTTCTTATTATTTGTCTATAATCTATTTATGTAATAAAAAAAAGCTTTGGAAGAAAAATCTTTGGAGAAAGACGAAGCGGTTCTCAAAAAAAGATCTTAAATCCATCGTAAGAAATTCTTTTCTAGCACGATCATTCTACTTTCGTGCATAACAAAAATTCCGTATGCGTCATCTAATATAAAACTCCCTATTGTAAAGTTAGATCTATACATCGAGCCAACTATTATTAAGTTTAACAAGTCTTCAGGGGAAATTATTATAATTTACATAATGAAGTTCTATTGATACATTTTGCCATATCCATGCCATGCATTAATTTCATTGAAATCAGTTTTATTAAAATATTAATGTATAATAACTAATATATGATTAGATTCATAATGCATGTAAATATTAGTTAATATTTTTTTAGAAAGTATCAAATTGATCAAGCGAATAGTTTATGCTTCAGGTGATCATAGTATCGGTTGATCGTTCAGGACTAATCGATGTCGTCGAGTTCGTTTGTCATTGACCGCATCTTTCGGGGGTACTTTACAATTCAATTTTTACACGATTGTTCGGAGGCGAAAATTAGGTTCAGTATAAGTATATCCATACTCTTCAGTGCAAGCTCTATTTAATTTATTAGAAAACGATTAATTATAAACGAATAGAATCTATGTAGATTCTTCATTATTCAAATTATAATAGTTTTCTTCACCATAAACAACATGTGGAATTTGGATACTTTTCTCACTTTATCTTGGTAGAATCAACGTCAACAATCCCCCTCCCCCCACATACGGACAAAAGCAAAATAATAATTATCGGACGGACGCTAGGACCGAGCTCTCGCTCTGGGATGCGGCTGGCTTGCGCACAAAGTTGACGGCGAAGATGTCGCAAAGCTTACTGTTCTTACTTACTCTTCGCTGCCTGGCAATCCATCGGACGCACGGCCGTATCTGAGATTGCTCAAGTATAAGGCGCTATTTCTTGCAAGACAGAGACAGAGCGAGAAGAAGAAGAAGAAGGCGCAAGAGCGACGACAGGAGCAGTACCGAGTACGTACGTTTCTGCGGTTGACGTCCGGCCCCGGTCTACGTAACTCGCCCGAAACGGCCACGTATCTTTTATCCGATCTTTATCTGAGCCGAGAGAGAGAGAGAGAGAGAGAGAGAGAGAGAGAGAGAGAGAGAGAGAGAGAGTGAGTAAGAGCGATTCTTGGTTTACGTCGCTGCGATGAAGTTTCGCCAAGAAAGTGGTTCGAGCAAGCGTCGCCGAGTTTGTTTGGTCTTCTTTAGTTTGCTGACGCGTAATCGGTCGCGTAGGACTGGTGCCAGCCTCTGTTATTTCGAAAATTCTTGCGCGCGGAAACAAGTCGGTCAATTCTATCGTTTCATAAAGCGTTTTGTATATTTAGTCGGGGAAAAAAGAACTCGTCCGATCGAATTTTTTCTTTTCTCGACCAATTGCTAGAGTTGTTAGGATTTATAAGCACGGCCGACAAGGAGAAGCTCCGATATATGGGTGATGGTCTTGCTCGGAACGAGGTGTGACTACGCATTAACTCCATAAATGCCACGGCACATTAATACCATAACGCATTTACAGTTAGCAATTAAATTATAAAATTTTAAGGAAAAAAGTTGCAGTGATCGTATGTCCCCAAGTCCGTATATAATTTCTTAGGTATTTCTAATTAAAATTACGCCAACTGCGAAGAATCTAGTGGAAACGGTAAAAGTGTTAAATTAAATCGAATTGGCACAAATAATATAATACGAACTAGCGAGCACAGGTTGATCGTCTAATTTAATTAGATAGAAGTGCTCATTTTAAATAAGAAAGTGCCATACCTCATTGTGAACGTAATCGGAGTTATCTGGTTGAATCTGGACGAAAATCATCACCCATATAACGTGCAGCATTCTCATAAGATGTCAGAATGAGAGACTTTTAATTCTCGAAAAACCTTATATCTTTAATAAGGGATTATTTTTCAATTTGAACTGAATTTCCAACCTTCACATATTTGTTATATGCGTTATAAGAATCATTTTGGATCAATATAATATTGTTCTTGCTTATCGATTATTCTGTTCATTAAATGAACAGGCATTAATGTAAACAAGCATAAAACGGCGAAAGGTATATCGTATGAAAATAGATGAATCCAGTTATACGATATTGTTAACGTGAGCAGTTGTATCAAAATGTGACATATCTGCATATTTGAGCATTAAGAATTCTCAACGAAATATAGATAGAATTTTTTAATACTCAGATTGTCAGTAAGCAGTTTATCACACAAAAATTTGATAAAAAGTAATATCGAAGCAATTCTCCTAAATCGTATATAACGTTAAAAGTATATTTAGATGAATAAATGTATTTGAGCAAACGTACCTGTGCATTCTATGTATTAAAAAGTTGGATCGATTAAAAATAAAACGAGGATTTCATCACTTTTTCTTATATTGAATGATAAAAAAAATTTATCGATATTTTATTATTTATGGCACTTTGCTCTATTGTGCATCTATCGGAAAACTGATGGAATACAGATGCTGTCGGCTGCCGGTATCTATCTTTCAGCGAACCCTTTCGTGTAAATATCGATGTATACTGAACAAACGACGATATTTCGATATTTATTGTAAAGCTGGGTGTAAAGGACGTTAAATCCGATCTCAAAACAATACTGAAAACTCTAGAGCCGGAGAAAAATAAAATAATGCCCGACATCTGCGCTATGTGCGTTGCTGCGACAAATATATATATATATATATATATATATATATATATATATATATATATATGATGTCAATACAGTACAATGGTAGGATAATGGTTATTCAGCCGTAATTAATCGCAACGTTCGTTGATAAAAACTTATCATCTGTTATAGCATGAATCTCTGAACGCCTCGGGAAGCGTCGTCGACAGGAGACAAACATTCTCATAAAATTATATGGATCAATTAAAGCGACGTTCCGGATCTACTAAATCTACTCTCTAAAAGCCGGGAGAAATGAAGGATTTCCTTTCGTTTGTGCGCACAAGAGGCAAGGCGTAAGTCGGGGACAAAGCCTACATATATATACATATATATCCAGAGAAAAGCCGTGAACGTGAAAGTCAGACACAGAGAGAGAAGGAGAGACGGGGGCACAGGGGAAAATAGGAGAGGAAGGGAGATCAGCCTTGAGACCTTTTGCAAAGAGCGGGGGAAGGGGAGGGGAAGCTTATTTTACGAAAGAAAAAAAAACAGAACCATGGCGACGACGACATTGAAAAGACCGGCTTGCGAGCCACGCGAACGGAGAAGAGGGGGGAGGCGCTGGATACCTCGTGACTCGTAAGTAGTACGAGGGGTCCCTTGGTCAGACGGGCGTCGAGCGTATACCGTCGCCGACGAATACGCTGTACAAAGAGAATTCGGAGGCGTGGTTGGTCTCCGAGGGCTTGAGAAGAGGACCGATGCCGAGAGGAACTTGTATATACTGGGTAAACGCGCTTTGTTCAGTGTACATTAGCACACTCCTGTCTCTCTCTCTCTCTCTCTCTCTCTCTCTCTCTCTCTCTCTCACTCTTTCTCCCTCACTCTCCATTTCTCTTTTTTTCTCTACTACCAATAGATATTACACAGGATATATATTATAATCTGGATGACATACAAAAAAAAATCTATGCGTACATCATCAGGTTTACAATATCTTTATGTTGTTGAGGTATCCGAATCGAAATTTCCGGTTGACTGATCTTAATCACGTCAGGTACAAGGTTATTTAAATATCATCTTTAGTAAAAATGGTGAAAAAATACAAAAAAAAATTATCTATTATGTATGTTTGAGCTCCCGCTTAAAGCAAACCGATCGTTATCGGATTTGTTACACTCGAGCTTTTTGGGATGGTCAATTTCAAACACAGATTTACGATTCCGTAAGGTGGATCAAAGGCGACATAAGTGCAAAGATAAGTGCAAAGTTTTTCAGTCAACTATGATTCACTTGTCAGAATTGCAAATCTGCAAATACTTGGCGATTCTGAAAAAGTACAGATAACAAATTATGTAGAAATTGCTTCTTTTTTTTTTAAAAAAAAACTTCATCTGTCGTTTGGAATTCGACATTTTTATGAACTATTACAAATAGCCTATGTCATGTTTCAACGTAGAAGTTTTATTAAAAATAAAACGAAAAAACATATTGTAATTTTAAATGAGCTGTGTTAAAGATCCATTCAATTCGACCTTCAAATCGCCTTAAATCTGCAATGATAAAAGTCAATTGTTCTCGGAATCGGTTTAACAACCATCAAAAAAACAAGAAAATATATGTTTTTGACAATAAATGTAAAACCTTTTTTAGAAATAGACTATATCGATTTTATCTCTAATCTTAAATTTTTCTTTTTATAACATTATATGTCGCCATATAATATGTAACGAAATGTTTTTCATACTGCTTTACACCCCAAAGCGCAATCAACTTTCATCAATCAATTAATCAATCAATTACCTTCACTCTCACTTTGACCCTAAAGTGAAAATTAAAGAAACATTGTTCTTCATACTTTATCTGATGAATATTGATTTGCGATAGAAGGCAAATCTGATTTGCAATCAAGAAAGGATTTTTCATAATTCAGCCTGATATCACGGCAAGAAATAAGTTTTATCTCTTAACTTTTTAAAAGAATACATAGCTAACTCGAATATATCAATTTTCTCTCTTTCTCCCCCTCCCTCCCTCTCTCTCTCTCTGTCTCTCCGCGGGTATAAAAAATGAAAGAGGAAAGTTATACGGCGGTATACATTGACGTAAGTTACAAAATCGTTGTAAAGTTTTTTGCATGCTAATGACCTACTTGTAACTTATACAAGCTACTCCAACTTTCTGGATCTTTCAAAGAATACAATGAAATTAAAGCGTGTATAAAAGGGTCGGAAAAGTTGTGTTCTCTTGATTTATGAAAATTTCACCTTGGAAGAATATAATTATAGCTATGAGAAAATTTTTTCAAATTGCGTTTATTTATAGATCGAATGTAGATCATGAATAATTGGAAGGACATGAATGGAAAATATAATGTCACTGTTAATTTTATAGTCACCGACATATATATATATCGATATGAATATGGTTTTGGGTTCGATTTTTTTTTAATTGTTCACAGTCTAGGCGCGTTCAGCAGTGATCGCAAATTAAAATTTTCTGAATTACAAATGCAAGATCGCTATTATAATCTGACATAGGAGATGGACGATGGGAAATACAATATGGCCGGCCTGTCAGTTTCAAACAGTACAGTCGGAATCGAAAATTTTATAAGGAATAAAATATTATAATTAATTTTTTTATTTCACCTTCCCATGAAATTTGGCCCGTTCAATGGTATAGGTTGTCTATCCTACATTTGCTGTGCTGCTGTCTATATATATATATATATATATATATATATATATATATATATATATATATATATGCACACGACTGTATAGTAAGACCGCGAGTAATGCACAAAGTACGACGGTGGTCGAGTTGGCGCGACGCACGGGTGGTTCCCGGGGGAGGCGGAGGGGGGGGAGGATGAGGTGGGTATCTATAGGCCTCGCGGGATCGATCGCGCCTCGTGGCGGCCGAATATTAGTGGGTCAAGTGCGGCCGATTAATTAGCCGCATTCTGAATCGGCCGATGGACCGCGGCCACCGCGGTGGTGGTGGACTGCTGGATCCCTGGTCCCCATCCCTCCCCCCCCTCACTGATCGAAAATAAGGGCGAATTTTGGCGGCGGCCCCAGAACTCTCTCGCTCTCGCTCTCGCTCTATCCCGCTTGAGGGTGGAGGAGTGCTTTGATGGGGATGTAGAGTTTGAGACGAGCTCTGAAGTCAATTGCTTTGCTTTGAAATTTCTTTAACCTCTTTTACCGATCGTCGAGGGGCTAATTACTTAAAATTAAGGGGCGCAATGACTTCAGACCACAACTTATGTTAAATGACTAAGCATGATTTTAAAATCTTGTGTATTTTTCTTGAGTATTTTTATCATATTTTTTAAGCGTTTACTTAAACTAAATAATCTTAAAAAAGTGGCAATGTTTAAACGAACTCTAACTCATTAAAAACATATATAAAGATCAAAGATTAAATATTATTTTTTAATAAAATCTTAACAAATGATTTCACAATTGTTATACGCGTGGAACTTAATAATAAGGAGTTGAAAAATAGTTAATTAATTAATTCAATATATTTTTGATAAAATAAACGTTTGATTTTATTAAATTAATTTAAATCTGCTAGAACATTATTCATTACGATTTGGGATAATGTTTTGAAATGGTTAATAATTTAAATTTATAAAAAAAATCCTCTCTGACTCACGTACTAATGGCATAACATTCCAATATTTATATTAATATGATAAGATTGAATAGCCCATCGATAAAGATTTACTATCAACTAAATTTACTATCATCTATTTGTATACCGTTTGCATTAAACAGCCTATTTATGATTTTATTATTTTGAATTTTCATCCTCGGTAAGATTTCTTTACTGACGTGAAGACATGTATCGATTTCGCATTTTCCAAATTTTTTTTGATTATAACTGTGGAGAATATTCTCTTCGAAAATGCAGAATATTTTTTTCGTCAATTTTTCCGCGATGCATAGGTTAATACTATTAATTCTAGGCTTAATTGAATTTGATTTCAATATATAAGAAACTCCTTAAAATGACAATTGTTGTATGAAACGTAAATTTAGGTCGATGGCAAAATATTATTATTGCATTTAAATTTAACAAACTGATCGTCCTGTTCTTACGCAATAAATATATCATAGAACATATACAAGTCTGGCTTAGTTATAGACCCAATTTATTATTAAATTATGTAAAATGTAAAATGTAAAATTTATTATTAATTATATCGAAAGAAAAACTTTTTTTCTTAAATTCCTCTTCTGTCAGAAACTAGATAACTAAACTTCGATACATTTTTTCACTAACAACGCTTTCTATTAACGAAATCATTATTTTTCTAAGAATATATATATATCTCGAGGCTTTTTTTCCTCAAAAGTTCAAAAAGTTTTCGAGAACTCGTTATAAAACAATATTAAAAAAATTCCATTAGTCTTTATTTTTAAATTTCTTGTCGAATAAAACGTTCAGTAAAAATGCACCTTCATACTTGAGCTTAAAAAACTGTTGAAGAAAAGGAAAATCTAGTCCACGAAAGAGGGCAGGATGAAAGAAAGACTGGTTTGAAGTCAAGCGATTTGCATCGAAGTCGGATTATATAAAAAAAAAAAGTTTCAAACGTAGATAATGCGTTGCGAAATTAACTCAATCGCCGAGCAACGAAATGCTCTCTACGATATAGCATAAAATGAAAGTGGGGCAATCTGTGTGGATGAATGTATGTGTGCGCAGATGATCGAAGAAAAGTAAACTCTGGGGAGGGAGCACAAACTGTAATCTCAGTTTAAAGAAATTTTCCTTGCTTATGTTTCAGTATATACAATGTTTCAGCTCGCAAATCCTGCTTCCAACACATTTGGCTCGGGACAATAAATTTCCTTTAAGGGCTTTTGTTTCAGCGAGGGAGCATATAAGATAAATAAATACAAGAACATTGGTTCACTTTTTACACCCATACGTTATCAGAAATAAAATTGTTATTCTTAAAATAAATAATATATAAGGAAACCTTTTTTCCCCGCACTAAACGAAAATTATTTAACGCCAATTTCTATGACATCGGGTAGAACAATAAGTCGAACAAAGTACGTCGCAAGCCCTTAATAGTCAAAAAAGTAGGGAGCAACTTTAAAAAAGAAAAAAAGAAAAAAAAGAAACTTCTCCCCGTTCTCAAAATATTTCAGCACGATGATGACCTCTAATGTAGCTAAAACGAAGGTAGTTACATTGTACCAATGTACCAATTGTAACATTTTGCCTTCAAGAACATTCAAGTATTTGTTTGTTTTTTTTTTCATTCTGCTTCGTCTTGCTTTGGATGAATATTTTTAGTTGTAGACCGACTTGGAATTCTCTCTATTTCTACTTCTCTCTGTATATATATATATATATATATATATATATATATATATATCAGATTTCCTTGGCACTCAAGGTAAATTAACGAAAACCGACACCGATAACCCTTATTCTGCTGGAAAACCAATAATTTTCCTCGGAACGTCAATCCTATAAGCCGCGCGATTCCATCAAATTGTTACGATTACAAAAAAAAAAAAAAAAATGCAAAAGCAAAAAAACTAAAATAAAAACAGCTCGGGAAGAAAAGCGAAATTCAAGCAATGCTCTTTCATTCGCGCTCTCCGTGCTTGCGCTCAACAACCCGCACGAGCCAAAAAAAGGGACGTCTATCCGCGAGCGGTGGCATCGTTTCGCTAATAGTTGGACTCACTCTCTCTCTCTCTCTCTTTCTGCCTCTTTCGGACATCGATCGTGTCCTATATCTACGGACGAGTGAGCTCGTCCTCCCTCCCCTCCCCAACCCGGCCCGGTATGCTGTAAAACCAATATCAATATTGTCGCGGACTTCAGAGGGAAGCATTTTAACTTAATGATCGAACTCGTTACGATGTTCATATTGTCGAGGTTTTACCTTGTGTGCATCATGAATTGATGTATATATGCGCAGGATCGATGCGCACTCGCTAGGCGCCCCATTACGAATGTATGTATGTCTGTATGTATGTATATATATATATATATATATATATATATATATATATATATATCTTTCTTCTACAAAGAGATGAACGTAACCTGTCCCTTCTCTTTCTTTCTTTTACATAAGAATTTACGACAATCATAAGCGCTATCCATTTACGGATTCGAGCTTACATCACACGGAGGGGCGGAGAGAGCCTAATGCGAATTAGCAATAAAAGCCAAGAGCTTGTGTAGATATATAGCTAAATAAGTCAGTACGAAAACACAGGAAAGAATAAATTCCGAAGGGTTTTGGGATTGTTATGATTTATTTTCCAAGTACGCATGAATAAAACTGTCGTTCGTCTAGTTGGGCAATTGTTAAAGCATAGAAATTTATTCAAACGATTCTCTTCTATATTGCTTTTGTTTGATTATCTTACAAAATTATCGTATTTATTATTCGATGAAGTATTTTACAATTATACATTTGGACTGAATAATTGACTTTTCTAGGTTGATCGACTATTACGTGACTTCTTTATGTAAATTGAAAATTATATATTTATTGAACAATGCGTATCCTATTTCCAATACGTAATTGAATTTGAAAAAAATTTTAAATACACGCAGAACAGGTATTTTGAAAAAAGATTGATTAAATAGATTTCACGTTAGAGAGGTATAATAATCCATCAGGATTTATAGAGTGGCATAGATAAAACGAAATTTTTCTCTTTCTCTATCGGACTAACGGCCAATCCAAATAATTGATCGAAGGCATCATTTAACAGTGCCGCAGCCATTTAACGTGCATATATATATATATATATATATATATATATATATATATATATATAAACATCCATAAGTCCGAGAAGAAGGTAATCGTTTAAACAAGAGCCATTACATACAGAGACCTGGTTCGTTCCTCGGGTTCCAGGGCCGTTCCTCGCGCCAGCTTCCCATGCCCATAAAGAGTGAAATCTCCTGTTACTTATGCACGACAGTGAGCGCATACGCCTGGAAATGTAAACGCGGCAATTTGTATCAATTCGATCTATTGGCCCGGAATAAGGCCGGGACCCCGTTCAATTGCGCGAAATCGGATTCGGACCTCGAGTCTCGGGCCATATATATATATATATACACAGATTGTCGAATATACACGGAACGCCCGTGAATGTCCAAGAAAGATAATGATAGAGGGAGAGAGAGAGAGAGGGATAGAAAGGTTACATATACAGCTCGCCTATTAATCATCGAGCTGTATATGTATCGCGCTGCAAGGCCAAGTTATAGGCGAAACACACATATATACGCGCATAGGACACACAGACGATCATATACACGTTTCCCGTTTTGGGTTTTTTTGCCCTCCTTTTTTATCCTCGCAGCCGAAATTCGGTCGAACAGAAAAAGATATACGAGGCAGGAAATATAATACATACATACATACATACATACACACACATTATTTGATACACACACACATACATACATATATATATATATATATCTGTGTGTGCGTGTGCGTGCATGTAAGAAAAGGGTTCGGCGCTTGACCGCCGCCGTCTCGCACTCAATGTATCAAATACGCTCATTTTTTGATTTTGACCAGAGGCTGTATGTATTAGTTTTGATTTATAGGAGTTTTTATATAATCAAACGTTCGCAATTATTGTTATATTATAAATATTTATTGTAAATTTCATCGTATAAAATGACACGTAAATTTCAATTCTGTATGCGTGTGTGTGTATGAAAAAAAGCATTGCATGCCATGTCTATTATTTTCATGAAAAATTAACTACAGAGCAGAATCTCGTTCCCAAGAAATAATAATATTTTTATATAGATGTAAAAAAAACATTATTTTGCTCAACGAATTCTATTAATGGACTAATTTTGTCCATAATCAATAGACGAAATTATAAAGAATCCGTTTCAATGAAAGTAGACCGACGCGTTTGTCTCGAATAGCGCAACCGCGCATTGGAACGCAAACCTCCTCTCCCTCTCTCTCTCTCTTCTCTCTCTCTCTCCTAGCTAACGAAATTCAAATAAGAATACAAATTATCCATTCAGCGGTTGAGTATCTACGCTCGAAATTTATTTCGTACCTTGTGTCCGGTGTGCCACATCGACGATTTCTTTTCTCTGAACTTTGTACACAATGATCTTCGCGTTTTGAATATCGTCCTCGCTGCTGTGATTGATAGCGCGAACGAAAAAGGTACGAAACGATTCCGATCTATAGAAGGCTGTCGCGATTATCTTCCGCGAAAAAAATTAACGCGAATCGACGTTTTCATTAGTGCCCCCCCCCCCGTGAGATGCCAATTTTCGATCTCGGAAAGGTTTGTTTCTGTAATCGTTTGCTTAAAGTTCCAATTTCAGACAGCGCGCTCGCGCGTGAAATCGACGGGCCGGACATTTTTGGAGTAAATTATGAAATGGAATTACAAGTATCGATATAATGGCCTTCGGTTTTAAAAAAAAAAAAAAGAAAAATAAACAACTAGGATTTTCGATATTTTATCTCGATCATTTTTTCAATTGTATTATTACGTTTTAACAAGATCGCAATGAAAGTAGGCTATGGGGAGAAACAACCGCGCGTGTATATATATATATATATATATATATATATGTGTGTGTGTGTGTGTGTGTGTGTACATACATATATATGTACTTCATTCCATTCTTCGTCGTTAGCCCGCCTACATCTCCTCTCCCTTCTTCATTCTTTGGACGACCGCGCGCGTATAGGGTGGCGATTGCGATCGCGCAATTTCTTCGCGATAAAGCAGCAGCGAGAAAGAGGGCCGAAGGGACGAGCGAAAGAAAGACATAGAAAGAGAAAGAGAGAGTGAGAGAGAGAGAGAGAGAGAGAGAGAGAGAGAGAGAGCGATGAGAGGATGAACGGGGTCGCTGCGGATGTGCATTCGTCGGTCTTCTTTGATTGCAAGCTCGGTGAGATTGCACGTGTGTAGACGAGTAGAGGCTGTACGTGTGTAGAGACAAGGAGAAGCTCGTACGTGGAATGAACTTCCGGCTCGAGTTTCATTAGTGTCTTATTGTATCTGTTCAATCTCTTTTTTTACGCTTGACTGATTGTTAAAAACTAACGCAATAATATCGATCAAATTCTATTAATGATAATAATAATTGAATCGTTATGTATTCTTTTTGTAGAAAATTTCATTTAAAACAATATTTTTTAACTCATTGAAAATAGTTCACTCTAGCTATTCAGTAAAAATCTCGGCAAAAGTGGTTTCAGTTGATCGACTAATATAAAACCTTTATCGACGAGTATCAAATTGAAGAGTCGGGAAGGGTATCCAGAGTATCAAAATCCAGGAGTATCAGACGACGAGTGGTCAAGGGACAAAATTATGAAAAGGCGCATAACTGATACGATATTTAATAAATTTTATCTACCGATTATTTGAACTTTTATATTCTACGAATTTGAATGAGAATTATTGGATTAATTATTATGAAAACGATCGAAGAATAGACTTACTAATGCGAATACTTTTAAAGTATGACGATGAGTAAATAGTGCTTTATTAAATTATAATAGTGAATTAAAAAATTAGATTCATTTTTCAGATAATTAAGGACCCGTTAAATTATTATTACAAATGAATTTTATTCCGTTGCTCACCTTAAAAGAGAATTATTTTTTTTGTCATCGTTGTTTACTAATATTTAACGTTCGACAAAAGAAAAAAAAACTTCTTGAATTTTATTAAAACATTATGTAGTTTGTGAGACAGGTTCCAGAAAATGGTTCTTGACAACTATTGCCAAGCGTTTATAATAATATTTTTAAATTAAAAACGGAGGACGAATGAATTATATTTTTTATTTAATAACCCAGACGTATTACCGGCTCACAGCAAAGTTTTTTTGACATTCTTAAGATTTAAGTGACTCGTAAATAACATTATTTTTCAGCTGTCTCAGGCGTTAGGCAGTAAAAAATAATAATCAGAATGGCTTTAAAAAACATTTATTGAAAATTATTTATTGTCAGATGTCTTTAATTTCATGTTAAAGTTATGTACTGAGCTTTAGATGTAGGTACAAAAATAAATAATTTATTAGCGTTTTTTTTTTTAAATTATTGAGAGGCGGGTTACAATGACGTAACATCAATGCATACTTATATGTATGACTGTTTACAACAATTAATTATCGCTTGTAACTGATTTTAAAGTAAAAGTTTTGTTACTAAAATATCGATAATTAATAAGGCGTATCTGTTAATAATGGAATTACAACTTCATGATAGTGTAAAAATGAACTAAAATTTGTTTTTTTAATTTATTACCCTTTTTCATCAGCTTTGTCTTGCACATAATATGAATAAATATTTATTTCAAATTTCAAACACTTTTTAAATAAACGATCGCTTATTCCGACATTCTTATTTAAATTTTAATTTATATTGAGTCTTTTTTGCCAATCACAACAATAAAAAAATACACCACGTTCTTTTTCAAATAAATCCACGGAGTTCTCTTAGCTTCACCGTGAACTGGATCAAATCATTGATGCGCTTGCGAAATAAATCCAGTCCAGAGAGAGAGAGAGAGAGAGAGAGAGAGAGAGAGAGAGAGAGAGAGAGAGAGAGAGTGGGAAAGAGAGGGAGGGGGCGAGAAGGATGGTGATAAACGTATAAAAAGAAAGAGTTGCACAGGTGCTGTACTTTCCCGGCCGACCGAGCACGAGTGGTAACTTATCTACCCTCCGCAGCTTCTTCCAGGGAAAGAGTAAAATCGTGGCCGTCGAATGATCCGGAAGAAAATAGAGGACGCGGAAAGTAACCAGCTTTCCACGCGTACGCACGCGGATGATGATCCTTCGCCACAGGTGTTACGGCCGTCGGCCACGACGAGAGAGCCATTTTGTCAGGTAGAAAATCGCGCGGAATACGTTACTTCCCATGCAGCTATCTTCTTCGATCAAGAAAATTAATTGTTAATTGTTAGAAAAAAAAAAGAAAAAGTATTCACTCGCTATATCGGTATAATCTCGGCAATTTCAGATACAAAGACTTCTCTATAAAGAAAAATAAAATCCTTTAAATCCACTCGCATCCGCGCTTACTTTCTTGCGTCATTTTTAAGTAGTCCATCGTATTCCTTAACGTTATTCTCCGATAGTGCGCCCGTACTAGCCTCTACTTCTCCCATTCATCTTAAAATGTTTACCTTGGTTTCCAATCTTCAGAAAGTAATGGATTTTACGCCGCAACTGGACTCGTAAAAAATGGGAAAACAAATTTCTCACGAACGGCATTCCTCGTTCTCCCATTGGTGCCTTCGAAATACACACGATGGGGGGGGAGGGGGAAGCGAGACTCTTTTTCACACCAAACACGTTCATAACAATTTCCCCCACGTCGTTGATTATCGCGAGTTTTCTTCATTTTCCCTCGGGCGACCGAGGCAATATTCCTCCCACGCTCCCGACCGCGGCGGCCATCAAATATTTCACGGTAACTGCGAAACGGCTTTATCGCGCGATACCTTATTGCGGGGCCGTATTATCCGTATATACATTTTCCGCGCAATAACGACGGATGGAAGAAGTGTTTAGGAAACCGATTTTACCAATGATCAAGCAGCTACCATTTCGCTAATTCGTTCAACTGTTCGCTCAAGGCAGTACGTGAAAAAATAAATATGCCGTCTTACATTGAATCCCCCATCAAACCGTCGTCAAAACTAGTCTCTCCGATCCATGATTATAATCTTTTGATTGCCAATGGAAAATAAAATGCGACTGGTCGCGCGTATGTAATATTCATAATTCATGCGCAGAAGACGAGAATCCATTTGAAAGTACAACTATGTATCCATATAGGAGCTCCATACCTGAACACTTGGTTCTCATCTTCATAATCCGTATCTCCAAAGACTCGAATTTTCATCGTGCACGGAATTGCTAAATCTCATTTTTTTTCTTCCACAAAGCGATAAGGATGCGAGCGCGGCGCGAAAGACAATTATTACTCCGAGTTCGCCGTTCCGACGCGCGCCCCGAGGTAAAAATCTCTCGATTTTGCTCCTATACGGCCCGGCAATCCCTCGGCTTATTTATACGCTCCGCGATAAAAATCCCGGAAAATCTAGAAATGCTCGGGGTTTCGATAGTATAGAAGGCTATTATAATACACGTATACACCCCCCCCGCCCCGTCGCACACGATCGTAATTATGAGGATCCATAAATCCCGTGCTCAATGCGGCGGGAAAGAGAACTTATTGGATTGCGAATAGAATGGGGCGTCGGGTTCGCCTTTCAAACGCGTCAGATGGATATTTCCCTTTTTTTTCTCCTTCTTCCTCTACTTTTTTTTCTTGCTCTTTTATGTAAGATTGAACCTCTTTCTCTCTTTACGACGCTATCGATTTCTATATGTATATCTATATTGGCCAGCGTTTAATGAATTCTATTATACGGCAGGACATGTATATAGATCGAGGAGCGATGAAATAAATAACGCGAATTTTGATCATTTTCGCATTGGACGATTTTCCGATTTAACGATCGCTGCTTGAAAGAAAAAAACCTGTATAAGCTTATTTCTAAATCACAGTGAGCATTCGCTGCGGCTGATGCGCTTTTTTACATAATCGTGGAAGAATAATAACAACGGCAACAAAGGTAAAGAATTTTTAAGCGATGCGTGAAATTTTTACGCGATCTATCGGAAGAGAATTCGCGTCCCTCTGTCTCTAACAATATTGCTTGATAATCTCGTAATGAAAAGTTCTGCGTTGAATGATAGCGATACAGGCAGGGGGATGAATAAATTTTTTTTGTTACGCTAAAAATTCTCTTTTATGCAGGCCGAGCGCCAAATCCGTTATATTATTGCTTTTGATTTCATCAATTTTGCGCTACTGCCTCGCCAGGCAATTCGAAAAACAAAGGAACTGATCATATATATATATATACAGGCCAGTCTTAAAACAACAATCTGACCCGCACGCAGGTTGATTACAAAAATAAAATAACTGCTCGATCCAGTCGGACGAACGAACGTGTATATAAAACTGAAACCCATATATATATATATATATATATATATATATATATATATATATATATATAATATATGGTTCGCTCTGTGCGCACATGTAAAAGTATTGTGATGCCTGCGCATTTACATTTACCAGAGTGTTCCAGTAGAAAATTGACCTATCTCGAAAGTGGAGCGAACATTTTCACTTAAATTAAATGAACTTTGCATTTCGATTGCGTGACAGGAATCCTCCCCCCCCCGGTCTCTTCTCGGTCCCTCTGTCTAACTCTATAAGCTATATGGCGCATGGAAAACCTTGCGCGGGGCGGGTGGAGGAGGGGGAAGAGGGTCTAACGCGGAACAGCGCACGACTCGGTAAACTATGCCAATGCAATGTGGCTCCTTCAAAGCCGGGAAACTCTTCGACCTCTCTCTCTCTCTCTCTCTCTCTCTCTCTCTCTCTTACTTACTCTATTCGGGGGCGAAATGTGTGCTCGATAATATATATAGTGTTATAGAGAGAATCTTACTCGAAAGGAAATGGCAGGAATTCGATTTTTTGAAGATTTATGCCGTCTGTACATCTTTTTTATATTTTATTGTCTACTGCTTTCCAGCATCTTCCTTCATTGACTCTTGCGCGACGAATGATCGATTCAATGTCGAAATTACGATTTCATATATATATATATATATATATATATATATATATATATATATATATATATATAACTAATTCTTTTCATTCAATAACCAAATGAAACTATTTTATAATATTTACTACTTTTGCATAACTATTACCAACGATAAAATCGTAATTTCGTCGATTTAATCTTTAAGAATCTAATCGTAGATTTTATGTTCAACCCCCCCCCCCTAGTAAAAAAAACTTTAATCAAAAGCTATTTCATATAAAGTTTTAAATTTCTTACTCTTAAAAGTTGACGGTAAAAGTTTATATTTTGTACGGATCCAGCCTCTATCTGAGGTCCAAACTACTTTAGATATGTTTTCGTATTTTTTTTTTTTCATATTCCTAAATTTTATCGTAAAGCTACCGCGCAACGAAGCTCGCGCCACTCTTCCCTAAAACTATATATGTACGAATGGCAGAAGCAATGCAATGGGAACTTTGTGGGCAGCGCATAAAAATTTCTCTTACTCAAGCAATGGACACTGAAGCCATTGTTTCTTGCGATTTCAGATATTCTGGAACGGAGACTTGAACCAATAGCAAAGGTCCCTTTTATAACAAAACACTGGAACAGCTATATTTTATTAGATAAAAATCTATTTATTTTCAATGGCTTCTCAAGCAAAGAGACGTTAAAATTGAAGCCACTCACGAGACTCGAACAGTGATTTGCAAATATTTAATTGAAGCCTCTTTTCAATTATTCCCGATAATTTTTCGCACACAACAAGTGAAGAGTGGTTTATATGTCATTTTTCAACGATTGCCTTTCCTCTTTCTTGTTTTTCTGGAATTTCCTCAATTTCAGGCATACTTAATTAATATTTTTCGAATTATATACGCGAAAGTGGAAAAATATGTTTTCTTATATGCTAATGTTGATCCTCGCGTCATTGCCTCGAACCTACCGACATGACAGTTTTCCCTCTTCGATTCGATCCACCAGACACTCAAGTATTACCGAGCCGCGTCTATGCGCCGACCTAGAGAAGAATTTAGAAATCTTTGTCTATACTTTAGATGACCTTTCGATATACGAGGACTTCGTGCTTTCCACCTACGTTTAGGATATTCGCGCCGTTCAATTTTAGGACGAGCCCATTTATTTTTTCCAAAGCAACGAGAAAAAGTTTTTACAAAAAATTTCACACATTTTAGAAATTCTAAATGTGTAGGAAGGAAACTTTGTTTTCCCAGAAGTTCGCTATGTAATATTTTCTGCTTTAATATCTAGATTCATCCTCCGCAGTCTATAAAATCACTAGCATAGTTATTAAGCGCTTTTTAAAATGATTATTCTAATTCCATTTTTTTTCCTTCATTTTCTGCCTCATTCCAAGCAATCGTCAAAAGTCTGCAACTATCAATTATCAAATGTCCCTTCCACGAGGCGAAAACACGCGCGATATCCAAACGTCGTCGTCGGGTATCCATATATAGTTATAGAAAACAGAACAACTCTGGCAGAGAAAAAAAAGTGTAGAGCAAAAAATCTATCGCTCGTCACCCCCCCCCTTCCGCTCCCGCCACCCACTCGGCTTCCTGTACGATAGAAACATCGAGTGGAGGAAAAGGAAGTGCGCTTAACGACGGTCCGAGAGAGGGAGAGAGGGCTGGAGCTCCGTATATCGAAAAAAGAGGGGCGACCTTGACGTCAGCGGCCCGCAGCAACAGCAGCGACAGCTATATAGATACTCGTTCCGTCTCTGTTGGATGCACCTCTCGCGCACCAGCCGCTTATATATATATATATAGGCAGAGAGGTACCAAACCGGCGACTATCCCTCTCCCTCTCGAGAGGTCGCGTGCGCTCGCGCACCGTCCCGACGGCTTTTCAGCCCCCGGCAACAAGCCACCCACCACCACACCGCATCAGCCGCACACACACATACAGCGGAACCCCTCTCCATTCTCCTCTACACCCCCGCCATTATGCGAGGACCGAGGACTCGTCTGTTTCGCGAAGTAGGCCGCGCGCGCGCATCTGCCGTTACGTTTACACGCCAACACACACGCGTACGCGCCGCGCGCGCGCACACACACACGTTTAGTCGTATATGTGCAATGCAATTCCTGCCTTCCACCCTTACTGGCCATCCTCTTGCGCCTGATGCATATACATATATACGTGTGCTTATATGTAATATAGAAACGCGCACGTGCTGGCGGCGTCGATATCTTTCGACAAAAGGGAAAGCGAAGCGGCGTGAGGTGCCGTGGGGGATGGGGGGGGCGTGGGAGGGCGTTCGGCCGCTTTTCCGCACCGACAGGTGTATACGCGCGTACGGATATGTGTGTCCGTGCGACGTGTTATAGAGCGCGAGCCGAGCCGCCGGAAACGAGAGACAGCCGATACAGGCGCGGAAACGAGCATCGGCAGAGAGCCCTCCAGTTCAAGGCTGCCCCCCCCCCATCGCCACATATAGGGAGCATCGACGCGTCGTCGCCTATTGTACCGATCTACCTACCTACCTCTCTCTCTCTCTCTCTCGCTTCATCTTCATCAACCCTATCAGAACCCAACCTATTTGATTAGGCTCTCGAGGATTCATCCGACAGCTGACGTATCTGCCCAAACGTCAATCCTAATGCGGAGTTAATCAGTTGTCGCGACAACGTCAGCTATTCCGGTTGTAATATTGTAATTATTGTATATTTTAATAGGTAATGGTAATCCACTCACTTATACCGAGAAAATACTTCAATTACCTCAGATAATGCATATGACCGTCTGCCTAGGCCCCCCCCCCTCCTCCAAGACACTTCCAGTCAAGTTACTTTTTTCCGCATTTGGATTTTTGCCAGATTCGACGAATGATGATCTTACGTAGCAGGATTGGCATTAGCTATATTATCGCGGCAGAAACCAAGGTTCGAGCATAATGCAACCATTGACGTGATTTACGGCATTCTTTATTTTCCATTAAAATCTTGGTACTTATATTATTCATTTGCCTCTAAGAAACTATTCTTGACCGTGCCTCCCCCCCCGAAATAAATTTTTGAGGATCACTCGCTTTCTTCGCAGCACAGGTTAAGGGAAGCTCTGAAATACTCGGTACGATTTCGATATACAGCGAATGCGAGCCGCTACGTATAAATTCTCCTTTTCGAACGGTACGTTCGAGTTATGAAACAGTTTACTTTCATAACAAAATCGGTAGTTTTCGAGCCAAAGGTATGGAATGTTTTCTCGGACCATCAACGTAAAGATTCGATTGAATGATTACGAATACGCATAGCATTAATCATTTTTAACTGCAGAATTCATTGATTTTCATTATTTCTAATTTTTTTTTCAATTATTCCTAACTTGAAAAGGCTGTTAATCATTATTTATTATTTACACTTTTGCTTATTACAATATAATTATTGTCATAAAACTTTCATGTATTAAAGAACATTTATAGCCATATCAAATCCTCGACTGTTATGGATGTAGAATCTTTAGTCTAAATAAAAATTGCTCTCTTTCTCTCTCTCTTTCTCCTCCTCTTTGTCCTCCGGTGTTGCGTGCAGACACACACATGTACACACGCTGTCGTGTTCCAGCACAGAAGCTGACATTGCCGACCTGATTAAGAGTTAATAAACGACTCGCCGCCGGGAAGAGGAACGAGGCTCGTCCGCCGAGCAAAGCGATGATTAGCTGGTAAGTAAGCCTTTGGTTATATGCTTATATATATACATAGTCTAAATGGAGCACGTCGATAGCTATGACGTTCTGCGTAAACGTGGGTGTGATGCAGAAATGTAACGCTTCGGATCGGCGTTCACATTATGCAATACATCTGGTATACTGCATAACCATTCGATATAAATGTATGGATTTTTAAATTTATTTTTGGACAATATACTCCCTTTCTGCGGTACTTAATTGGGAACAATTGACATGCATAATCTTTAAAATATCAAGTTCTTCTTATACGTTATAAAACGTTCTGAACTATTTCATACACCTCTTCGGCGTTCTTCCGCACAAATTCCAGTTAACTCATAAATTGCGACCTCGAGCGGACGGATTAAAGTTAAAGGAAAAGACCTATTTATTACGAAAGCTAGAGAGAGAGAGAGAGAAAGAGAGAGAGAGAGAGAGAGAGAGAGGGCGTGGATGCGAGAGGCTTATTGCGCAGAACGGCGAGTCTATCTATAGACTCGTCCGAGCGAGTTAAAATTCTATCGAGTCGGCGAAAAACTTCATTAGCCAGAGGTGATAATTTCATTACGCAATCGACAACTGTGAACGAGCCCTCGGTGGAAGGAGCTCTTCCCCGTCTGCAGCTCTGACATAATCGGTTTACCCGAGGATGGTATACCTTATATATGAAAGAAGACGACGTAATCGGAACAGCTGACGACAAAGTTTCACATAACGGCACCGACTGATGCTATGCACAACGACACGGGGAATATTGAAGATGGTCAAAATCTCTGGATTACGTGTATCGGTTCCGCACGATAGCATTCGCTTGATATCGATTAACACGAACCGCTAGAATATCACGAGCTCGATTCCGTGAATGAAAAATGTGAGCTGAGCCAGTTTTCGAACCACTACGCAGTTTTGAACAAAACCATATTTATATGCTTGCCTATTCATTAGAAGTCGGATTTGGGCGAATTTGAAAATCGTAAATGGACACGTCACTGTACGTGTCGCGAAGCTACAGTCCGGGGATGATCTTTTGGCATCGTTATCAGTGCACACATACAACCATTTCACAGTAAAATTTATATTCATCCTGTTACAGGTCACGAATCTTGGATATCGGAATGGCTACATAGTGCCTTAAGATTTGCATCATCGTAACGTGCTGTATACAAATGCAATTTGGAAGTTGATGTCAAACTACGGGATATTGTTTATTGCGACTTTTAAAGAACTATCAAAAAAAAAGATGCGAAGAACATAAAGTTTCTCAAATCATAAAATGTCTGTATCCTGCAATTGATATCGAAAGACAGGCACTATTCTTAGATAATAAACTTGTTATAGTCTATTTTAGACAGAACCTATCCATTACACGATATGGCATTTATGCTCAATACTTTTTCATGTGTCTTAATGACTATGGTAGATTCATTTAAATTTACATCTTATCCATATTTAATATTGACGAATTCCCAAACAAATTTAATCAGAAGCTGTTAAATTTTGTTCTATAAATATTTCGAATTAAGAATAAAGAAAAATGTGATTACCTGCAGAAAAGAAAATCCAGAAACTACATAATTTGAACAAATGATTCGGCTATCCCTTTCGTATCCGCTTCCCAATTCTAGAGATATCAATTCTTCGTAGGGCAATTCGGTCGGGCCAACGATCCGTCGATGGAGGGAACCAGCCGACAAGACGCGCGAAACTCGCCGCGCGTCCAATCGCGCCCCGCTCGACGGAAGCGCTGACTCGGCATACACGTACACGACCCGCACGAGCTCCCGTCGGGGCGCGAAATCGCGCGATGCACGTGCCCCCCATATTGGATTAGCGGCGAATCCTCTTAACGAGGCGCGGCCAGCGTGAGGGATAGAAGGTAGAGAGAGAGAGAGAGAGAGAGAGAGAGAGAGAGAGAGAGAGAGAGAGAGAGAGAGAGAGAGAGAGAGAGAGATAGGAAGAGCAGCGTCGCCTCGAGGCCCTCTTAATTTCGCTCGGACGACCTCCTCTGAGTTTTGATGCTCCTCGCCGCGTCGTCGCCCGAGGGCGGCAGGAGTCTCGCGTTAATTGGAATCTATGGCGCTACAGTTTATAATTTCACCCAACTCCCTGCGGCGTTATTGTGGTTTATTCCAGCTTCCTCCTTTTATTTTTATCAGACGATTCAGCGCTTTGACTTCTTATACAGCGGAGAAAGATAAGAGCTCGCTGGACTGAGCCGTCAGACGGGCTTTTATGTTGGTCAGAGCACAAAGGAATACTGGCTTCTTTTTAGATTTTTTTTCTCACAATCTTCTCTCTAATACACTTGAGCGGTTCGTTTAGTTAATATTAAACTGAGATTTATTGTATATAAAATTATGGTGCTCGCTTTCCTTCTGCGAACGTTCAGATATTAATAACAATTTTCATGGAATTTTCGGATTAAATTATCAACCGTTTCAGCGGAAGTATGAATTAATAATGATGTTGCTGGGAGAGGTCAATTTGTAAAATATACGATAACTGCGTTACAGAAAAACTCGCATTATCAATCAATGCTTGTCAATTTTTAGTTAGGCAGAAAAGTTATAATTCGATTGTTTTCTCATCATTTCAGTGCCAATTATGTTAAGGTAAAGGCTATTTTTACGTATAATTTAGAACCTCTAGAACAACTTGAACAAAAGTACTTAATTGATTTTTCCCTTGATGAAAAAGTAATGAAATTATACTGACCTTTTAAAAATACGTAACAAGAGGCGCTCTGACTTGATTAGTCAAAGATAATCTTCTGTTATGAAATCAATTTTCTAAATAATCGAGTTTTTTTTTTTTTTAATGACTTTGGAAGTAACCCTGAAGTACCGTATTTTGCAGATGATATGTCGCACATATAATTACGAGTTCTCCGTGCATCTTAATGCTCTGCATTTTTCGTTGTTTATCGTAAACGCGAGAAACAGAAAAACAAACGATTGCGGCAAATAATCTCTACCCTTTCACCAAGTATTCATCCAGTATTTTTAAAGCAGGGCTGATAAAACGGAATTTCTTCAACTCTAGAACAGGTGAAAGGGGAACACTACGCGTAAACGTGTTACGAGCGGCCGGAAAAAGTTTTTAGGCCTCAAAGGAACTCGAAGGGAAACTTCCTCTCGGTGGCGGAGGCGCTTTTTACACCACCCCCGCCTCCTCTCTCTTCTCTCTCCGCGACAAACTTGCCTTAGAGAGCCTCGACTTTGGTTACGACGATTGGCAAAGATCCTGCGCACTATGGTGCCTTCCGAACTTACCAACGGATAAAAACGAGGAAAAAAAAAGACGGAAAGAGCCCACCTACCTCCGGTAGGGCAGGGAACCCGGACGAAGTCGTCCAAAATTAAGGCAAAATAGTCGTCTCCTTTTTCTCGTGCTGCAAGAAGTTGGTATCAGCTCCGCGGCTGCGGCACGTGTCACTAACGAACGGGGACAATGTCCGTAAATTTCTGCACGTGCTTCTCGAGGAATGAGAACACGTTGCGCATATATATTTAGTTGGTAAATGTGATTTTTTGTTAAGAAGCTCAGCAGTGCAGATATTATAAGCTTGCAGTTGAGTCGCAGTCAAAGAATTTTCCGATTATAATTAGAATTTTAAATGTAACTAATTGAAGAATATTAAGTGTGCACTTAAAACATATTTAGTAATCATGAAAATGTTAAAGTTGATACTAAAACTATAAAAATTAGACTGTATTTCTACCAATAAAGATACTTTGCCTTATTGCAAATTACCTTATTCAAACTTTTCAATTTCATTTCTTTTCCTTAATTTAACATATGAGATTTAAAATCAAATTTGTTAAACAATTCATGGGTAAAAAAACTTAATTAATTTGTATTATTTTAATCATATAATCTATCCAATCTGATGTTTTTTAACTAGCCAAATCAGAATTTTTAATCTATTTTGTTTTATAGAAGAAATTTGTAATTTAAAATGAAAAATCAATAAAATAAAAATATATAAATAATGATAATCTCAATATTTTCTAATGAAGCTATCCAATTCATTAGTAGACATTTATGTAAATAATGAAATGGATAAAGTTTATTTTTTAGTAAATTTATCAAACTTATATATGTTGTAAATAAGATTAAACATTTTTTCTGTCATGCTAGAAATGAAAATTATGATATACACTCCGCGTGAATATTTGAATGTTTGCATATTTTCGAGAGGATTGCAATTTTAATCAGTGCACTATATTTTCAATTTATTAGTTATTATTCAGTTTATTAGTTAATAAGGAAGAATTTACAAAGAAAGAAATATTACAAACATAGATTTCAAGGACCTTGATTTGAATAATACATTAATAATAATAATTTTTTTTCCATTTGCATCGTTTTCAAAGTAAAATATTCAATTAAATTTGAGGAAATTTTTAAGGATGAGGAACGACATTCATATTTAAAGGAGCAACTAAAGAACTTTTAAAAGTAAAGATTTTATAATTTATTTATTTGCTTCGAGCAAATATATATTTTATCATTTCGAGATATGATTAAAATGCGATTCATGTGTTGTACTGAAATATTGTATTTTTGAAGTTCTATCATGAAAAATCGTTGGAATGAACAGTTTGAGACGTAAGACGCTCAATGTATTATGTTAAGATACATTAAGTTATATGAATTAATAAATAAATTAATTTAATGTATTTGTATTACGTTATATAAATACATGAAATACATTAATTAACATATTAAACTAGCAAATAAAGAATAGTATTTACATAGCTTAAATTTTTTTAATAAAAATGGCACTGTTTAATATTTTAACTTTTCAGTGGGAAAGAATGATATATAAATGGAACAGTTGTACCAAATCAATTTAATTACTTTAAAGAATTTTGCTTATTTCAAATCGGGAATTGGTCAAATTGAACGATCAAACTAAAGCTTATGTTCATTGCAGAATAATAAATTCCGTTATTAATTCTCACATGTTTTAATATAAATTTCAATTTTTATTAAATTCGATGTGGAATTTGGTATATTATCCGTAACAAGCTTTGACGAGTAGCGGGATGGTATCGAGTCTTATTTCAATACACCTAAATGAAAATGACTCGGCGTTTCTTTCGATTCCGAAGCACCACGTCCAATGAAATAGCAATTGAACACACTTCGACCGAAAGTTGGGCTAATTCGAATAAATAATAAAGATTATTTCCGGAGTCTCTGGATATCTTACATATATATATATATATACAAGAAACAAGGGCCTTAATTAATGAAGTTCTTTATCAAATCACGAGTCGCGCTATCATCAGCCGTGTATGTCTGCCTGGTGTGACGCTCGTCGATCGATACACACCCCGATCGCTGTCCACTGTATACAGAGTGTTTTTCGACCGGCTGATGGAGGGGAGGGGGGGTAGCAGGCCGAACGAAAACGAGAGCAGCAACGACGACGGCGCAGGAGGATTGCGCGTACTGGATGAGAGATTGCCACCGACGGGATTTTGACCGATACGCGAGATGAAAAGGACGCACAGTTCGGGCGTGCTGGTAACGTCGCATTTAATCATTTACGATAAGCGTGCCCGCGCCGCGTTCGGAATGAGAGAAGGATATAATCATTGTATTCGGCCAACTGAATTAGGGAAATAATTATATTCGAATGCTTGGCTCGGCAGTGAATCCTAGACGACAAAGTTCGAAGGTGTAAAAATTGTGTATTGCGTCACGCATCCCGTTTTCAATTAGAAATTGACAATTTTTATAATACGCTATTGATGCAGTTCATCTGGAATGTACTATCAGAATATGCTTTAATGTATAACTGTTATGTGTGTGTGTGTGTGTGTGTGTGTGTGTGTGTAATTCTAATAGTTTGAAATTCACTTTTGATAATGACAAATACATCGGCATAAAAAATACATCGGCTTAGTTAACTACTAGACATTGCGGAACTGTAAAATTTTGTTTTAAAAAAGTTTGTATCATTGTGTTTATCCTGCAATTACTGCTCTTCTAATCACTATCTAAAACGTTTAAATATATAAAAAATATGGGAGTATCCCACTAAAATAAAATTTATGTACAAACGTCTGGTTTAGATTCTTAAAAATTTCACGCGCTGTTTTTAAATATTTTTCATCAGATCAAATATCATTCAGGATCCGCGTATTAAGCGCTATGATTCGGCGTAAAAAAAAATTTCTTTTAAATATGCTCTTTGTGCACTGCTTCAGGTGGTTGGAAATAGATTTTTGTCAAGCCCGTTGTGCCTTCCATTTGCATGACAACAATTCAGACGGCATTCCTTTCAGCCCGAAGGCGAACGTACATCATTTCTCATCAATATTTATTTTTCGCTAAAGAATACGATATAATGGATTAATCGTGTTTAGGGAAAAATACGTCCCCCACGCGAGCGTTTCGTGCAGTAAATTTCAATATATGAAAAATGCGCATCATCCCACTTCCCTCTCTCTCTTCCATCTTCCATCTCTCTCTCTCTCTCTCTCTCTCTTTCCTTCTCGCGAAGCTTCGCCATATTTTTATAAAAGTCACTCGCTATGAAGATGTATTCTTACGTGTTCGCCCGTTATACAGGTTTCGTCTTCACGAATGTCGGTAAGCCCGAAGAAAACAACACGGAAATTTTCTGACCTAGCGTGCTTCTCTCTTACCTGTATAAGCGGATGGGAAGAGAGAGAGAGAGAGAGGGGGGGGCTACGAAGGTAGAGGAGGAAAACGTCGACGTCTAGCTAATGCGATCGTCTGTATTCGAGACCTGCGGGCATTGTCCAGGACTCTATCAGCTCGCACGGATAGGTAACCCCGTGGTAATTGCGGAAGGAGAAGATGTGTAAATAAGATCCTGATCCGTTGGTCTACCGTTCCATCGCTTCCGATCTCTATCTCTCTCTCTCTCTCTCTCTCTCTCTTTCTCTCTCCTCCACCCCCCCTTCCGTGCGATAAACGACTTCCACTCCCACGCGCGCACAGCAGATCCCCGGTCTTTGTTGCCAGGACACGGCAGTGTGTCAACGCCACCACCCCCAAACGCGCGTCCCCCTTTTCGTGCACACGGGCGCACGTCGGCCAGTCGCGTGTATGCGCGCGTACAGCCGCAAACTCGACCCCCTCCCCCCGTGTACGACCAGCGGCGAGGGTACGGAGGAGAGGGGGGGGGAGAAGGTAAGTCTCGAGAAATTAGCCGAGCCGCTGCCGTCGGTCCTGCGAGAGATGGCCGCGTCCCCCGTCGTTGGCAGAGGGGCGCCGCTGCGAGCCCCCGGAACGAAGCGGGTCGATTTGGTTAGGGTGGCTTAGTCCGACCCTCCCCACATTCTCCGTCCCCTAAGAATCGCCCTAAGAAAATCCAAGCCGGGACGAGAATGTTGCCTGTCGTTAGCAGTTTTCTTTTTTTTTTTTTTTTTGTTCGGGATAATGAAGTTCTTTTTCCTGTTTTCGTTGCCCATGTTTAGTCGGCTCGGCACGATTCTATTTTCGTTTTACTCGAACGAAATACGAATATAATTTTCGTGCACAATAACAAAACAAGACAAAAAATCAATCTTTTACTCATTGTTATTGATTACCCACGGCTTTCGATATAAGATTATTTTGGCGATGAATTTCAGAATAAAAATTATTCATTAGAACATATTGGTAAAACTTCGTCCCATAATTTTGTGTTTACATTTATTGATGAAACGTTTATTGCATTATAGCGATATCTCAGGAATGGCAATAGGTCAGATTGTGAATTGATTGACAATTTATTCACGCTCCTGTGCCCAATCTTCTATTTGTGCAGGGTGAATTTTTTGTCACAGTTTTGTCCCGTCAATGCCGTACATGGGAGGCACGATGGAAAAGAAAATAATGGAGAAAGAGAGACGGGACAGAGACGCCAAAACAATGGCACGATCGTAACAGGAATAAATCATTACGAATGGCCCGGCAGTGAAGACGAAGAGATGGAGGGGAGGAAAAGTGTACCCTGCGATGAATATGTATATAGGTATTAATGTGATCCCCTGACGATCGTCTTTGCTCCATCCTCCCCTCGCCCTGAAACCATAATTACACGAAATCGAGAAGAAATTTGTCGAACGAAACGATGATTTGGAGTGATACGCGTTTATGGAGAGGGCTCGAGCACGAGTCTCGCGTGGCGACCCAGAAGCGCCAAAATGGACGCGCCCTGTGCCCATCTTCATCGATCATTCTCCTATCTCTCTCTCTCTCTCTCTCTCTCTCTCTCTCTCTCTGCTTTCATCTGCGAGCGCGAATCCCAGTACAGTGCCGCACATCGATCGGGGCGAATCGACGAGATTCGCGTAAAAACAAATCGGCGACGGGCCGTTGACCGAGGCGCCGAGTTCGTAAGGACCGAGTTGGGCGAGAGGAGGGCTCGCGGGAGATTTGCACCGCGGCAGCAACGAATACGCGTAGAAGCTTGCAAGGCCGATATTGCGAGGAAATCTAGCGTGGGAATCGCACCGGGTCAACTGACAGCGAGGAGTTTGACATAGACGCGTGGGAACATTTTCTTTCGCCGTGTATTCGCTTATCGATATATATATATATATATATATATATATATATATATATATATATATATATATATATATATATCTGTTGACACTGAATCGACTCGTTAGTTTTTTACTGAATTAAGCAGCTAATGCAATATGAAGGTCAAATTGTATCGTTAAAATTGTCGCATGCATATTAAATAAACAATGCATAAATTGAAATGATATACCGGTGGAAAATTAATGTGTAAACGAAAATACTCGTGAGAATTACTGCTTTGTCAAATAAAATAATATAAAAATAAGCTTAATTTTTTGTCAATCGGTTATTTCGGCCGCTATATACATACATAAAATAAATTATGTTCCAAGCGTAATTCATAATATTCGAGCAGACAGTTGAGTTACGATCGACTTTATCGAAACCTATGCATGCAAGGATAGGTCGATTAATACTCCATTAATAAAAATATCTCATGGGTACAAATGATTCATTGAATGCATATTTAATTATGCTCATAGGTAAGCATGTTTTTACAAAAGTTTACAATAATAAATAAATAAATAAATACATAAAGAAAAAACATAAATAAGCGAAGGCTAATGAAGAAAATTTAAAAGACTGCTTTTCAAAGTTCACGTCTTCAAATATATCAGAAAGAGATTTATCATGTAATTCCAGTTCTCATATATACACACATATATATATATATACATATATGTATCTCATCAAATAGATATCCCAAGCCTATACGCGGATAATGAGAAATATCGAATTCCAATCGAAAAATAATTCTCATTAAAGCAGGCCAAGCTCGTTGTGATTAAGGATTTTATCTCGAGCACTCATCGTTATCGACATTTTGCTTATAGCGCGCACGCACGCAGGCACGCGTTACACATACACGCATTCACACATACGCAACAACAAAAAAATCCCAACCAAGCAAGAACACCCGATGTCCATTCGTGAGAGAGAGGGAGAGAAAGTTCAAGGGTTATAGATAGGGAAAGAAGTCGCCCAGAACGTCCTAGAGCAGAGCATCGCGTGGGCACCACCCCCCCCCCCCGGCCGCACTACCCATACCACACGAACACACGTACACCCGTACGGACGTGTAATAATTCGAGCAGGTGGTAATGCAAAGCAGCGCGGGCCGCGGGTGGAGAGTGCCGCCCCCCCCTCTCCCCCGCCCCGGCGCTCGTGTCTGGGTGAAGGTTATCACATCCCTCCAACGGCTGGCAGGGATCCAAAAGCCAGGAGAGAGGAGATTTCGAGGAGCTTTCCCGCGTCTCGCGCTCGAAGAGAGAGGGTGGTGGGGGTGAGCGAGAGGGCGGTGTCGGCGGCAGGCGGGGGAGGGAGGGGAGGTTGCACGCTCCGAGGGGCGCGGGAGGGATTGGAAAGCTATAAAGTACGCGGCCGCGCCCATTATATAGACCGCGCCGGGGCACGCTCGCGCGCTCCTCTCCAGCTGTCGAGGAATTTCTTGAAGCCTCCACCGCCCACCCACGCGGTCTCTCTCTCTCTCTCTCTCTCTCTCTCTCTTTGCGCCGCCTCCGTCGACAAATCGCTCTTGACGCCCCGATGTGGTTCTCGCGGAATGAGAGAGAGAGAGAGAGAGAAGAGAGAGAGAAAGAGAGTGGGAAAGAGAGGGAATGTGAGGGAGGAAGAGAGAACGATCCGCGTGCAAAAGAATTGTAATCGGTCGGCCTCTCGATGATTGGTGCTTCATTCAATTACCTGTCATTTTCTTGTTTTGTAACGAAACTTTGCGCTTATTGCGTGCGTGTATTTTTTATAATGGCTTTATGGGAAGAGAAGCGTGTAAGTCATTAAATACACCGAAATTAAGCTATTGACGTACGATTTGAAAAATTTCCCACAAACCTTCGCGATATATCGCCATGTACACGAGGTCCAAGGGGATCAAAGAATCGATCTGAGCGCCCACGGCGAACTATCGGCGAATTAATAACGTCTGATAATACCGTTTCACATTACCGTTCATCAACCACACGATCACGTATTCGATTTTACAATAATCTGGCTGCTGTAGAATCAAGTGCAAACATACAAACAGCAATAGCCTATTACTCGAAGAAACATTTAATTTCAAATTTATATCTTGTTCTACCTACTTAAAACCAATAAACTTGAAAATGTAGTAAATGTTGAAAACTGAAATGAAATTTCCTGTATTTACGTCCACATATTTTTATTAGTATACGGATGACAACAATTGTCATGTAACATTTAATTTTATATCAAATTCTAATATAAAATATAATATTCTAATATACCGTATGATAAAAAGAGCATTTTTAATTCCAATTTTCGAATCATTAGATAGTACGTCAGTCTTCGGTACGTAAAGAATACTACAAAACTTGCAATGGCGGAATATTGCATTATATATAGTATGTATATCAGAACGAGCATGGAAATTGATTATTTACGTCACTAGACGGGTTCATCTCCACAGAAGCAACCGAAAACAGTCGTTATACGTAAAAATTAACATAAACACTAAATACTTTATATATATATATATATATATATATATATATATATATATATATATTATTTTAGATAAATTTAGAACAGGAAAATCATGATCAAACTGACTAAGGATACTTCTTTCCTGCAATACATATATATATACATACATACATACATACATACATACACACCCATCCAGCCACCCACCCACCCACCCACCCACACACACACACACACACACACACACACACACACACACACAGCAATGTAGAATTCGATTATATATAAGTTGTTGGGAAATTTGATTAAATCTATATAGAATAACGATCGCTCGCTCAACGTTCGAACTTCAATACGATATTAAACAAAGAGATTATATTGGTTTTTAGATTATATTCATATAGATATAAAAGGCAATCCCGCCGGTAATGCATTTACTATTTGGCTTGGAAAACTTTTGGCTTAGCGTGTTCCAACTTCGCTTAATAACATTTTAGATATTAGACCGAGCCTCTTTGCAAAGTTCCACGCGCTGAAGTTACAAGATCGCGAGCTATTGAATTATTTTGTAGGTAAATATATATATATATATATATATATATATATATATATATGAAAATTAATGTTTAACAACGGTAAATGTACCTGTGTAAAGTAAAAAGCTGGTATATATATTTTGTTGAACAATTGCTCATCGGCTTACTCCCGGAACGCGTATACATAAACTTTGCCGAGTTCTCTGGTAAATTTTACTTGTTAATTATAGGAGCCTGTCGCGCGCAGCACAAAAGCTCCCAGAGATAAGAGGAAGAGAAACGACTGCGCCAGACAATAATTATGAGGCGCGCGCGGCACCTTTCTGAAATTGTGTATATACGTATGTATGTACAGTAGAGAAGCTTTTGGATATATAGTTGTATAAAACGCTCTGACATTAAGTGAAAATCCATCGGTCTTTCTAAAACGTTTCGCGGACTAAATTTTTTTGTATTTTGCTTTTTTATTTTTGCTTTAATAAAATATTTGAAATTAAATATAAAGTACATCTGGCGGTGATAAAAATAGAGGATTGTGCAGTAAGGGTGTAAAGTGACAGAGTCGTAAGGACAGCGCGTGCTCGTTCATTTTATTAAACTCGTGTATATGCATTTTTTATTTTACACATCGCGTGTAGAGTGAGTCTTATATGATTCCGGGTATGTTGAATTAGCCGGCATCAGCCATGCCCAACAAGTGACTCGTTTCTTGTCTTTCTTCACTGCCGCCGGGATGGAGGGAGCAAAAGTCGCACTTTACGAACGGTATGGCAAAAAGTGTATTTTGGGCCCTGAGTATTCCAAAAACAAAAGAGAAACGTTGTCGCTTCGTGGAACGACGCATTTCAAGCTTGAAGAATAGCTTTTTGTTGCATAAGAGTAACGTTTACACCAATCGTCTGCTCCAACTGTCTGCATCAATTGTTTCTTAAATGTATCGGTACGCTGAAAACGTAGAGGATATAAGTACGTCGAAAGTGTTATTCGATTTTTTGAAAAATTGTATTTTAATGTCCATACGCCGAGCTAGAACTTTTTCAATATTTCGACCTATGAAAATTCCAGTCAAATCTACCGGATAATTGCCATGAAAATAAGATGAGGAAAAATAGAGATGTATGCAGAAAAATTGTAAGAAATCTCTACAATAAAGGTATTGAGAGACATATTGAAAAAGGGGAAAAAAAAGTACTTTCGAGAAAAACTGTTAACCCATCGAGTCCTTTTTTGGGCCAGTAGGCTGAAATAAATTCTATTACTGAGATCGTACACAAACACTTTTCCCCTCCGTTCTTATATAGAAAACTCTTCAGGGAAGATGGGAGTGCACGCACGGCAATATGAAGTAGCTATCGATTAACCGTATAATAAGTGACAAACGCGTCCGGGCGTCAAACTGCAATCCGTGACAAAACGCCTGGGAAACATGTATCCCGCAGCCAGAACGACACGGCGTGGAGGTGGAGGTGGAGGGGGACTGGCGCTCAAGAGTCGGGGAAGAGGGGGGGGGGAGGATTCCCTCCGTCGCATCAGGTGCGCCATCATCAGCAGTGATTACGGCATCCACCGCAGCGTAGGAAAGCTCCCTAATTATTAATACGGGAGAGGCTTACGGAGGAACAGGGCGCCAGGTTATAATGCCGCGTCACCTCTGTGTGTGTGTGTGCGTGTGTGCATATATATATATATACACACAGGCGCGCGCGATAAATATTTCTTTGAACAGAAAGTCGCCGGTGTATTTGATTTGGTGCAAGATATTGTTTGACAATTAATTATACGAGATATCCGTGCGCACTGAATTTAGAGGGTTTGGTTTTTTCGCCAAAAAATCGCGGTAAACCGACGGCGCGAGCTCTGCCGTTTTTGCAATATTTTTCTTATTTTTTCATTCGTAAAATTCATTCGAACTGTGAAAACAATAAGAATTGATTAATAATTGATAATATTTTTACTGTGCGCTTTTTAAGCGCCTCAACGTGGAATTGAACGATATTAAAGTCGAACGCGAAAGCGACAAAATTATGTTAAAGTTGTAATTTCGAGGTTAGAGTTACAGTTAAAGTTACAGACGTACGACAGTTGCTGTTATAATATTATCAATTATTCAATTGAAGATGTAAATATCTGTAAACGTATTGGGATGGTTAAAGCCGAGAAAATAAGGTTTAAATTGCGCAGCGCATTGTGATGGCGTGGATAGTGGCCATTTAGTGCGTGAGCTTGCGAGGCAGAAGACTGGCGGGTTATACGCGCGAGTCAGGTGAAAAATATTTGTAGTACGAATTGACTAATATCAAACAATGAATATCTTTCTATTTCGATTGGTAAAAGTTCGATCAATTCCGGCGTCAAGGGGGCGGGGGAGGCTTTCACCACTAAATAATTCAGTGAAGATTCGACTAAACTTCAGCAGAATGTCTTTGAGTTATATCTAGAGAGAAATGTTACAACGAAGTTTTGCGTATATAGAAGTGCTTGAGGAGTAGTTGGTTATCGTGGTCGTAATATGATGAGTACATGCATGATTTTGAAATGTTATTATTTTATGAAAGGAGAAGTAAAATAATAACAATAGCAATAGTAATAATAATAATAATAACAATAAAAACAATAAAAACAACAACAACAACAACAACAACAACAACAATAATAATAATAGGGCAAAGGACATGTAAATCGTTATGACATATTTTGTAATTAAAAAGATTTTAATTTCATACGTCACGTCATGTTGCAAAAGTTTAATATAGAAGTCGACGAGAAAACGTCAGGAAAGAATAAATTACTTTTATCATGGAAAGAAACGATTTTTTTTTTTATTGAAATTATTTACAGTGCTTTTTATCTCCGACACTATTGAACGATCGAGAGACACATATACATGAGAAAATTAATATCAGGAGCTTTTTAGCAAAATGCACAAATTCTGTGCATAATATATATATATATATATATAGCTCTTATTATGTATACAGCTATTATTGTGTATATATGCAATAATAACTCTGCTGCACAATTATTTTTAAAAAGTGTTTTGACTCGATATCGAGCTTTAAAATATTAAATCTTCATTTTAATCACTTTCTCGTGCTTCAAATAATATACGCCCGAGCTTCGCATAAAAAAGAAATGCCAGTTATTATGTAAAACATTGTTTACTTTCAGCATGTCAACGAAATCAATATGCATAAAGTCATATTTGATAAAAGCTTTCCCAAAGGGACGAAGTTAATATCGATTATGCCTGTATTTAACTACACTAAAGCCTTTATAATAAGTCGTTCCTACATACATTAGTTAAAGCTATTTATACGTTAAAAATTTATAAGACAAAGTTGCATTGAAACGAAGCTTGTTCATTTATAACGAACCATTTATTGGCGATTTCTCAGTGTATAGAATAATTGAAAGAAATTCTTTGAAATTATTCTCGCTCTAATTGATAAACTGATTTAATAAAAGAACAATTCACTTGGATCGTTCTCAAACGTTTTATTATAAGAGAAATATATTAGAACCATTTCTAGATTTTAATATAGAAAATGTCGATTCCTTTACGCAGTTGTCTTTTTTTTTTTTTTTTTTTTTTAATAATAAATGCGCTAGCTAGGCAGCATCTGGTTAATGAGAAGCTATTTTCATAAGTGCGAAAATCAATTTTTTTAATCTCTTATGTGTATTACTCTTAATATTGATACATCTACGAAACTAAGGTAGTATATATATATATATATATATATATATATATATATATATGTGTGTGTAAATATATGTAGTTGCAAAAATGTATTATCAATGTGCAAGGCGAAGAATTAATTAAATCGAATACAAAATTTATAATATCACGACAATCCGTATTGGTTTTAAGTTTACAATACGTCATTCAAGATTAAAAAATTGATTTTTGTTTTGAAGCTCGAATAGATGCAAATTTTGTACGCTGACAGAAAAATTTGAAGTTAACTGAAGTGCAGCCTTGGGTCGAATTTAATAAATGCTTCAGTCTAAACTATTACTGTATTTATTTTAGTTGCAAATCTTTCTCTTTAAATTCTTATCTAAATGTAAGAAATTGTAACTACGAGAGCACACTCTTAACGTACTGTCCGTAAAAAAAAATGTAGAAAAATCCAAGGAGGGAGGTCCACAGAATGACAATGACAAGTTTCGCGGAGAGAGGGGAGGGGTCCAAGTCCACGCATATAGTTTTCACTTTTGGTATATAAAGTCTTATCCATATCGTGTCAGTGTACACGCACTGATGATTTCACCGTTCGAACAATCAAGCAGTTCGGACTAAAAAAGTGATTTCTGGAGTTGTTACAAAAAAAAAAAAAAACACAAAATTTCTAGTGTTTCATGTAATTTTTTTCAGCGACAAGACAGAAGGTTCGAAAATGCAATTTTTGATTTATACTACTGAACGATACATTTTCATTAATTTAGACATAACGTCAATTCTCAATATCTAGCGTTAAATTATATTTTGAAACGGGGCAAAAATTAAAATGAAAAAGTTCTGTAAAAATATATATCGCCTAAAAATGTTCAAGCTACACATACTACGTTTTCGATATTTTTATGAACAATGCCATGTAAGTGGTAACGTAAAATAAACATTATCGACGAGAAGTGACGCGCTCGTTTTCAATTCTATACAGAAGCATTCTGCCATCGACAAATCGTCGCTGACTTTTCTGAAAATACATTGAAAAATAGGCAGATTTCAGAGGATGGAACAATACTGCCTCCTTTTTAATAATGCTCGTATTTCGAACGAGTCCGCGAAACAACGCAGTGCCGTCCGTGAAAAATTGCAGCGATCGAGTATGTTAATAAGAGCAGTTCATTTCGACGAGTTATATAGGTATATTGAACTCGAGCCAACGATCGTGGAACGCAACAGCTTTGTATTTACTATTGTATCATCTTGTTTTGGACCAATGCACGCCTGAGTAAAAATCTATAGTCTCCGCAGGAAATCGTAATGATGTTCTCGCAATGCAACGATCCTGCTTCGCAGAATCAAAGTCGCGCTCCCCCCCCCCCGCCCAATTGCACAGCTTCATTCGCGCAACGACATACATCTACAATTGTACATACGCGCACAAAATTCTACATGCAAAACGAAACTTCAGCCCTTCCCCACATATATCTATAGAAGAGACGCAAATCCTCTTTTTTTTCGGCTCTTCCAAGCTGAACGATTATAACACTCGAGCGCAGTAATATCTACAATGTCTTTGTATATGTGTAGAAACAGCAATAAACGACACCATCGTGCCGCGAGACATTCACACACGTACACGCGCGCGCGCGCGCGCGCACAAGCACACGGGTGTATTATCTTACCCAATCCACGTCGACTCGTCGGCTTTTTGGGTATCTCCCGGGAGTAGAGCGCGGCCTTGAAGCTCCTCCCCGCCCCACCCCGTGAGCGAAGGCCGCGCGGCAGCAACAGCAGCACGTGGCTCTTCTGCGCGATCCCCGTCTCGTCCCGAATGGCGGATTAATGCAGCGCGTGCCCCGGCCTACCGCCGCACTTCCTTATTCACGTATCGATACTCATACGCGGATTATTCGCGGTACGGCGGGCCCGCGCGTTTCGACTGATACAATAACAGCGACGGCGGCGGCGACGTCGGCAGCAGTAACAACAGCGGAAACAAATAATCGCGGGACTCGCTCTCTCTCTCTCTCTCTCTCTCCCTCTCTCTTTCTCTCACCGCGTGTACATTAAAAATAGATAGATATGCACATATATATATTTATATATATTTATTTATTTATTTATTTATACAGTGAAGGAGAGGAGACGAGAACTGCCGGGCGGATCGCAAACGCCGAAGACTGGGCGAGAGAACGCACGACTTTATCTCTCTCTCTCTCTCTCTCTCGCTCTCACTCTCGCGCGCGCGCGCACATATAAACACACTCGCCCCGTCCACGCGGGATGATCGTCGCGAGGTGACTGAGGCGTCGGAAGGTACGAAGAACCCTCTCTCTCTCTCTCTCTCTCTCTCTCTCTCTCTCTTTACCGCGCCGCGGATCGGAAGCGCGCACCCCTCTGCGCGCGCGTACGGGCGCGTGCCACCCTCCGGTCGTCCTCGCCCCCGACTCGGTCGCGTCCCCCTCCTCCCTCCCGCCAGCCGTCCCTCGTTCACATAGACGGCCGTCTAAGTGCACCGCTGCGGCGGGTTGGGGGGTGGGCGAGCCGGTGAGCGTCATATATAGGTGTCGAAAATCCTCTCGCACCGCGTATCCTCGAGTGGTGGAGGGGGCGGTGTTTGTCGAAGACATCGATATATTATGTCGCATCGATAATATATCGATTGAGAAATATCGATATTCGATGTCTATAAATGTAGACCCAAGGCTTGTGAGAGATTATATTTTTCGGGGAGAGATTATTCTTTTTTCTAATGCTAATATAAATAACTTATAACTGTGATTTGAAATGACGAGAGTCGAAAAATTGCAAACACATACAATGAGTTATTTGACGACATGTGATGACATCAGAGATCTGTTGGAACAAATGGCAAATTCGAATTATTTTAAAATTCTTGAATAATTCAAATATTATCTGAGCCAATTATTAATCGATAAAGATCCTGATCGATTTTTCTTCTAGTGAAATTATAGAGTCTTGTGACGTGTTATCTTCTTCAGCTGTACAGTATTTAACAATCATAGTAGTGTCAGTTCCTTTTTCAACGATTAGTTTCTAATACAGCATTTTCCAATAGTTTTTTAATTTGTCTGCTTTTATTTAATTATTGCTTTTGGCTTTTATAAATCATTTTTCCGTTTGCAGTTTGACAATTGAAAAAAGTCAATTTAAAGTAGACGTACGTTCAGATTTAAAGAGCGCTGTCCGGGATCAGGGAAAGATATAGCTTGCGCTAAGCAAAACTTATTACAATAGTTCAAAACAAAAAACAGGTAATGAGCTAACAATAAATAGTGCATAAACTTGTGTTTTACACATTTCGTTACAAAAAAGTAATAATATATCTAGGAATTTGATTGAAACATTTTAATGATATAGTGGTAATGATGTAATTTTAAAAATATGGATAATTTCTTGAATCGATCGTGCATGGTAAACTAATAAATCTATTAAATTATTAAAAGTGTACTACATAATCTTTAACAACCACGACATACGTTCAATAATCAATACCATAATCGTTCTACCATCGACTTCTATATTGATTATCTTTATAATCTTATAATTTGGGACAACAATTTTATCCAACATTAAAATAGGAAAATAAAACAAAATCTGCGAATCGAAAAGAAATGTTTAATTATCAATAATGTAATTGGCATCTTGTGGAAATGATTCTTTATCAGATTCAGCGAAATCGATAACCCTAAGTAGATGCTACTTTCTAAAAATACGGACACGTTTTTTAATTTAATCAGTATAAAGATCTCTGTCATTAATCATCCATCAAGCAGCAATTCGGCAAAACAATTGACTACATACATTATTAATCATGATAAGCATTTAACAGTGAGTGTCCACAGTTTCCAAGAGCTCTTATTACCTACAAAGATAATATACAACTTCAGCGAGTACTCGCAGAAAATTTACATATTTAAAAAAAAATCCTCTGTATATCGTGTATCTTTACATTCGCCCTGTATCGTACAACTGAGACGAGGCTTATGCGCGACTATATATATTTTATAAGTGTATATATATATATATTCGTGATCAATCTCGTCTCGTAAAAGCACCCCCTCCCCCACGCGGCTCGTCTCCCTTTTCGAGATACAGCCCGCGGTGTCGGGTGGAAGGGAAGAAGGTAGCGGAGAAGTATCCTGTCCCAATTCGGTGGCGCAACCCGGCATGCGCGCGTGTCCCCTCCCCGTCCCCCATCGCGACCGAGTCACGTGGAAAGGCTGTGTTGTGGATGTCCTACTGGGGGAAACATAATACCCGTTGAATCCGCGATCATCTTTCTAACCCTCCTGCCCACCCCCAAACACGGTACGGTATTTACCGGAATTGCAGGGAGAGTGAGAGAGAGAGAGAGAGAGAGAGAGAGAGAGAGAGAGAAAGGGTTCCCTCGCGCTTTAAGTAGGCCAGCCAGCGACGATGCGCGCGCAGGCGATATTATACCACAGAAACAATATCAGATTTCGAGAGAGTTATGTTTCTCTCTTTCTCGCCCTCTCGCTCTCTTTGTTTCTACCTTCTGCCCTAACTTCATTTCATCTGTGTTCTTGGTACAAATAGAAATATAATTAAAAATACTAATTTGATAGCAAGGCATCTATTGGCCAATGAATTAAAATACCACGAACTTGTCAAATATACATCCCGTAGGCATAAAAATAAAATGTAAATGGGATATAAGACAATAAGTCCACATTTAGAGAAAACTGGTATTAGCTAAATTGAGTGATGTAAATTTTTAGTATTATCTGATGCCTGCTGAGTGACGGAATAAATCGAAGGTATAGTGTCCTCGAAATCATCCCTTGGAATATGGAAAGATCTTATTTCTAACTAAGTGTGCACTAAAGGAATTACCAATTTTTTCATTGCTATCGTCGAAGAATCTTAGGTACACATGCAGAAGAATAAACACTGTAAATAGACTTCCCTGCAAAATTTTATATATTAAAACTAAGGTAACATAAGTTGTCCTAGTTAATGATCGCAGCCAATTCAAAGCAGTTTTAAAGAAAGATACATGATCGCCTGGTCTGCAGGAACCTTCATATAACGGAATTCAGAATTCTGTAAAACTTGAAGTCCGTTTAAATGTACTTAACCGAGTGTTCACATCGTACCGCAGTGGTATACTTCCGGGAAAAAAGTAAACTATATAAAAGCCAACTGAATATCTTCCTCAGTTAATTTACTTGGCATCTAGAAGATAATGTTGAGTTCAAAAAAACAACGCCGAAGCTGCAAACGGTATCAATAAACACAGACTGATGACACTTCCAAAATAGATGCCAAGCTGATTTTTAATGAAAAAAATGACATATTTTTCAACTCAGCGACATTTTTACCACTGGCTAAACTTTATAGTCTTTCTGTTGCTCGCACCCACACTCGGAAAGGTTGAGGTTATTCTGGAGAGGCCTAGAGGATGAGAAGGTATTTAAGCAGTTAGGAAGGACGAATAGCATAGAAGGCCTTGTTAAAATCAAATAGGTAGCAGAACAGAAAGCGAGTGAGAGAGAGAGAGAGAGAGAGAGAGAGAGAGAGGGAGGGAGCTTTATAATATATTAGTACACGGCGTGTTACCGATGAAAAAAGGCGAAAGATACAAAGAGGAAGACGGTGTATATTGTACCCTCGCATTGTCGACGAGCTATTTAGTAATATGCAAATCTTTTGTTCTATGCGCGCTCCTTTACTTTCAAGCAACGATCATTGTTGTATTTCCATTTATCCCTGGTACGGCATTAAAACGATCAAAGCGAGGACCTCATCTTTGTATCTTCATACACGGTATATGCATAGATTTTTTGCACGATCTCGAGGATCCTCTATTATGTATATATATATATATATATATATATATATATATATATATATATATATATACATGGTACTTGTGTGTACGGTAATCAGTGCTTTTTATACTCATGATGAAAGTCAGAGGAGAGAAAAAGACGATTTCGTTGGAAATTCCGTGCAGTATGACCGTGTCTTCTTGTACATTATATATATATATATATATATATATATATATATATATATATATATATATATATATACATACACAGGATCTAACGTTACCATATAAACTTTTATATACACTTGTACAATTTTTTTCCATTGATGCGCTCGTTTCTCATTGAACACACGCATTTATATCCCCCCCCCCTGGATCCAGATTAAATCTTATATTAATGATTTTTATTATTCTATCCATTCGTTTACCAATACTTCCGTTAATTTCAAGCAACGCTTCTTTATTCAATGAAACAACAAGAACGGGAAAATGCTAAATTTGTAATTTCCCAAAATTAATATACAGCGCGCATTTTGTTTATCTTCATTGCCATCCTTTGCTTTTAAACTTACAAATATAAGGTTTTTGACCTTATCGGTGAAATTATGCGTGTACATAATTAATTATATGCCCAGACGGCGCGTTACGAAAAGCAAAAAAGCTACGAAACTCAAGGTATAAAAGGAAAACTATTGCATTTTTTATGAATCACATTATATATTATTCAGATTGTGTGCCGAGAACATAAATTTTATGCACCCCTTTATTACATTGACTTTTCACGTACAGAACGATATACAATCAACGATAATAATCTTCCATTTATGCTCATGCAGTATATTTGCCTTAGGTCCTCCAAGCAAATATACATATACATACGCTTTTACATGTAAATATAAAATATATATACATGCACATATATACATGTACTATACTGACCAAATGAAACGTAAAACAATAATTGCTAACGAAAACGTTGAAAAAGTGGGCCCATTTTTACAGCCTAGTTTTTATTAAAAAAAAAATATGTCATCACCCGGTTCATGTAAAATTTAGCATTTTTTTTTAAATGCTGTAACTTCGTCAAAAATACCATTAAATTACCATGCATCCTCTCTTCAGCCACAATTGTCCTCTTCTTCTTAGCCTTGCATCGGAATCTACTAGATTACAGCTATGCGATTTACAATTTCATTTACAAGGGCGAGCTAGATTTATAATGTTTGAAAATTACGGTTCATCGTCTATTTTCTGTTAGTTTCTTGACATCTCTGTCTTGAATGGAGAAGGGTGGGGGGGGAGCGGATTTTGCGAGATAGCGTTGAGCTCGAAAAATCCTTAATTGGCCAGTACTCGCGCACGGACCCGCACGCGATACGGCAAATCTCGGATCGATTGCCGGCTACTCCTCGTGGTGCTGGTCGTCGGATGACGCGAAAATTGGCGACGAAGGTACGACGAGCCGAGCGTACGATTTTTGCAAATGTTTCTGGAAGATTTAGGCGCTAAGGCCGTATTATCATCAGGTGCGAGAAACAATTAGTCAATTCTCTAGGTGACGCCGGGGCTATGCAAATTTTATAATTAAAAAAGGTCACTTTCAATTTGAAGATCGCGGATAATATGCTTACATCGAATTCAGAAAATTCGAGTCCACGTCAAAAAAATTACGATTTTGAGGGTCTATTTAAATAAGAAAAAAACTGAAACTTTTTTTTTGTTCAATTTTCCTGTAAGAAGACGCAGCATGTTAAGAAAACGGCTAAATTCGAGACTACTAACCCAGTGATGCGTTACTCTGGTTTTTTTGTTGTTTTTTTTTTCTCTCTTTATGGAGTAGTGTATATATACGAAGCCGTGCACACGTATAATGTCAGACATTCTCTCCGGGTCTTTTGCCGATCGCGGAACGCCCGCGCGAAACGCGGCCTGGTTCATCGATTGGTTTTACTTAATGCTCGACCGCTCGCATCTCCCACACGCCCTTTTTGCAGTGTGAAATTGCTTTAACCTTACCCATCCCCGGCCACATTTTATCCGAGCTCGTCAAAGGTTCGCAAGAGACCGCGCATGTGCGCGTGTCTATGTTTATATACACTTCGATTCTAATTCAGGTAAATAAACCGAAGGTGCGGGAGAGGGCTTCGTTCGTGCGGAAGCTCTTGCATAACACATCGATTTTTTCTGCACCCCCCCTCGCTCTCTCTTTCTCCATCCTTCTCTCTTTCTCTTTCTCTCACGCTCTCTCTCTCTCTCTCTCTCTGGCTCTCTCACCCTCCTTTATGTATGTATATTTTTTGTCAAGCTATTCACGTTACGCGAGAATCTGCACATTTTTTGTTATGACTTTTTTTATATTTTTTGTTATCGTCAGCAGTGGCTTTTTAACATCAGTTAATACTGTCTCTATATCTATTCATTAAGAACTAAGATTCGAAGGTTGCTTAAATATATAGATATTATAGGATTAAAATGTTACATTGTAATATATTATGTAATAATGTGGCTCAATTTTGTCATTTTTACAACATTTGTGTTCTCTCTCTCTCTCTCTCTCTCTCTCTCTCTCTCTCTCCCTCTCTCTGTACTCCCGTTTTGTAAAATGATTACGAATAAAAACTGCGTAATTATTATTTGTTCTCTTTTATTATAAATTATTAATTATGAATCTTTCATATGATTTTATTCTTATTTAGTTTTAAATGTTGTAAACTTTCTTGGTCAACTAATTATAAGTTGCCTTGTAGTTTATGTAATACGAACGAGGGCCATGAGTCCTTAGTCTCAATATATACATCCATCTCTCTCTCTCTCTCTCTCTCTCTCTCTCTCTCTCTCTAATAATCTATCATGTACTTATCACCTAGTTCAAGCCTCGACTTCTGTCTAAACCGTACGGTCATACTATATAAGTTCTAATCCACTATTCGCTTATAAATCATCGCCTATCGTTGTTACCAAGCAATCCCTTCGCAATGCGTATGTGCGATGAGCGTACACGATGTACTACTACACAACGATCAATAATTATATAGGTAAGACGCGCGCGCATTATTTCACGGAAGAACTGGTCGATTTTATTACATTTATATATATATATATATATATATATATATATATATATATATATATATATAGTATCGTGAGCGTGAACGATTGCTTATCAGTTGGCGCACTTTTTTAGCCACCTACCGCTGGGTATATGAATTTTTGTTATTAGACCGAGCCGTCATGCAAACGTACACATACACATATGAGGAAAGGTAAAGGGAAGGAGTTTCTACAAATATCCTCCTACGCTGAAGAGTATGCTTTCAGAGTGGAGTGGTTATTGTAGAAAATGAAAATTGATAGTTTCATAGAAATGATCATGAATATTTTCGTTCTCAATGGGAAGATTTTTCTGTACCGGTAAGAAGTGACTATGACAAAAGAAATATGCGATACAGCCAGTGGAATTAGTAATTTTCAGCTGAACGTAATGGAGGTAAGATATTCTAATTGAGTTCAGCCATTAGTGATCTTAAAAAATTTTAAAAAATCATTCCAATACAATTTCAAAACTATTCTATTCTTTGGATTTATGGTGAGATTGCGTATACATATAATAATTTAAAATTCGATTATTGTAACCAATTCGAAAAATTTGTTGTTTTTTTTTTTATAAAGAAGCGTTAATTACAATTTTTGAACGAGTCCTTACAACGAGCCATAACTTTGACGAAAAAAGCTATACACGCTTTTCGATTATACGCTCACCGCTTTTTTAAATCAACTTTTAATTTAAAACTAGCCAATTTCCTTAAAGCTCGTGAAAATACAAAATATAGATCAGTTCCTGAATGGATATCCAAAATCTTCTATAAAAGAAAACATTTATTCATTGCACAAATTTAATTGGCAAGTTATTTTACTGCAGTAAATGTCGATTTTTAATTATTTTGATCTTTTCGGGGAGAGATATTTGTCGCGCTATCCGAAACGGAATTTTTTATTTAAAATTTGAAATATAGAAAAATTTATTTATTCTACATTCGTGTATATATATACAAAAAAAATATGTATATATTTTATTTCTCTAAAGAAATAACGTAATAATTTCGCCGAATTAAAGAAAGATGGAAAAAGCCATTTCGAAAAGTAATAAAAATAATAATATACCGGAAACAACTGCCGAACAGTTCGCCGAAATAAAAGCCCGGCTGCCTCATCGAGCTTCCACTTGAAATTATACGTAATAGCACCTCGAGGATACCAGACGCGCGCGACCCCGTTGAGAGGGGATGAAACAAAGAGAGAGAGAGAGAGAGAGATAGAGACGGCGAACGCGAAAAAGAGAGAAGATCGGAGAATCGAATCGACTCGATATGTAGGAGGAGAACGAGAGCCAGGTGAAAAGGCGATGAAAGTCAATCGGAGAGAGAAAGAGAGAGACAGGGATACGAGCGGGCAATGGAGATGTAGCGACGAGGGCAGGTATGAGGGTATAAGACAGACGAGGAAAGCGCGACGGTGACAGAGGGAGGAGGGGCCGGGGCTGGCTCTGGTGGTGGAGGGGTTAGCGGCGTATGCTATAGGCATTTGTTACCAAAGACCTACACAGAAAGGTAGGGGGAGAGGAGGAGGAGGGGGGTATATCAGAGCCGCCGCCGCCGCCGCGGCGCCGCGCCGAAGGCTGGTCGATGCCGCAAGGTCGCCCGATATCGACAGCCAGCGGGGGTCGACGGTGCGCGCACACCGAGAGGTATGTAGAGGGACAGAGAGGGAGAGAGAAAGAGAGGGAGATGTAGAGAGAGAAAGAGAGAGAGAGAGAGAGAGAGGGAGAGAGAGGGAGAGAGAGAGAGAGAGGGAGAGAGGGAGGCGCGAAGGCTATCTGGAGTGCTACCCTTTTCCATGTATTATATACATATAAATCTATGTGTGGTCGTGATAATTTTTTTTATTCCTAGCTCTGATGGGCTCTGATTAGGAAAATTGGAATCAACCCAATTAGCATGTATATATATATATATATATATATATATATATATATATATATCTCCTTATAACTCTTCGACTTCTTCGTAGATAGCTAATATGGCGGGGTTTTTTTTGAAAGTGTGTGAGCTGCGTGCGTGAGAACAGAGAGGAGCAGAAAAAACTTATTGGAGCGATTGAAGAGAAAGACAGGGTGGGGCAACAGAGTTTACCGATCGGTCGATATAATATGTATATATATATATATATATATATATATATATATATATATATATATATATGAAGAGAAGCTTGATTGAATTATCGCTTGATTATGCTTTTAATATATTAAAACTGATCGTTGAAGAAACAAAAAAATAAGAAGAAGCATTTATATGTTTTTGCGTCGAGAGCTGATTCAAAGAATTTGCCACACGAGTAAATCGAGGCGCAAATTATATATATTATATATATATATATATATATATATATATATATATATATATATATACTCTTGAAAGTTTTTTGTTATTGCAGAATGCCACATGCGTGATGTCTTGCACGATTTATACAATGCAGGGGAAAAATTGCTTGCAGCCACCACTCATTCTCATCGATAGATTTCTCGAGTTCTCTCTCTCTCTCTCTCTCTCTCTCTCTCTCTCTCTCTCTCTCTCTCTCACTCTCTCTATCATATATATATGATCGATTTTGCTTACTTTGACATAAATTTATATGTATAGCGACTCTATTAGAAGATAGAGAATTTCTGGAAGTGTATAAAAATATTTGTCGATTTCATCTCCATAAAAGAAGATATAATTGTATATACTTTCGCAATAATCGTTCATCAAGTTTTTATTTATTTAAATGTATCTCAGTGGAGATAAGTTTCTTAAACAAACTTATGATGCAAAAGGGAATTCCAAATTTCGAGTTTTTTCGAATTTTTACATTCAGCAAGTGAACAACGGAAAAAGCAAAAAAAAATCAAAGCGTAACTGATATTGCAACCATAAATGCACGCGCATATATATATATATATATATATATATATATATATATATATATATATATTTTAATAACTATACAATATAGGTATAAAAATACCATATATTTATCAATATACATCGCAAAAACATACGTGTACTCGCGTGTTTGTACTTACAATAGCATTAATAAAAATTGAAGCACGCTTTGCTTTCTTTTTTTGTTTTTTTTTTTTGTTCTGCGCTGGAGCATCACGGTAGTTTTAAAAATGTTGATGTATATACTGCTGCTATTTATCAAAAAATTTGTATACATATTTATATCTGTATACAGTAGTGAAGATGATGCGAACATGGGCAATGGGACAAAATTTTACGATTCATCGCAGCCTATATATATATATATATATATATATATATATATATATATATATATATATATATATGCGAGTTTGCATGTGTATGTCTGTAGTTATATTATTCTATACCAAAGGACTCAAAGTAGCATACACGAGAAACCACACACAGATGCACATACGCACGCACGCACGCACGCACGCACACACACACATACAGGAATAAATAATACCTATAGCAAGTGTACGGGCGCGAGCACTCTGGTGATTTGCGCGAGCATACAGAACAAACTTCTCGGTGATAGCGTATTGAGCAGTATAGGTGTGTGTGCGCGTGTGTGCGTACGCGCGCGCACCCCTGCCCGCTGACAACATTTCGTAAACTCTCACACCTGTTCCCTTCTTTCCCCTCCTCTCTCTTCTTTTCTCGAGTTCATCCACCTGGTACGATAATTTGTAATGCTGCTAAACGTACTTGTTTAGCGCGCATGTTTTTTTTTTACGTTTCTCTCTTGTGTGCGAGTGCACGTATGTGTATGCGTCTGTGTGCGAACCGGAGTGGATTCGCGCGTGTATATCTTCCATTCCCTCTGGTAAACAGTTAAACCAAAGTGTTTGCGAAACGCTACCAGGCACGGACTTCCCCCTTTATTTACAATACCTCGTTACAATTTAAATTGTAATTTATTTACTTAGAAATGTCTGATATATAATATATATATATATATATATATATATATATATATATATACACTATACGCAATGAGAGACGAACGTGTAATTATTAGTGAGGAAATTGGAGAAAGGGCATACGGAGTGTAACCCGAGTCGTCTGACGATATCCTGGTATTTCTACTTGAAGGTGACGCAATCGCCTAAACCACGGTGGTCTTTCTGTGTTCGCACAAATTCAATTTCGTATTCTGTATCATTTTGGAGATGAATTTCTTTAAATTAAAAACAAGAAAGTACTGCAATACTCTTAAATAGAGTAAATGCTTCAATATAATATCAGAAAACGGATCTTTTAGTCGTAATTCAAGAAAATGTTTTCATCTCATAGTAAGGAAAATTTAGATCCAAATATGAAATTTCAACGAACCAGTTTCCTTTCAAATATACAAAAATTAATAATAAAAAAATTCACATAAAAAAATTTAAAAGAATAAAAAAATTATTTCCATTTAACCCGCGTATTAGTCGAGCGCATTAACATAATAAATTCAAATTTCCATAGCGCCGACACTCTGCATAAAAGCCACATACACTCTATAACTGTAGCTAAAGATAAGGGAGTAACTTTTGAATCCGAATTCGAATTTGAATATTCCATTCGAAAATCCTCTCAAATCCTCTCTATAAAACCGTAGAACAGATAGCCGAGTATTGCATGTATAAATAAAGTTGATGCGGTTTCGCGTATACATACGGATGCGACTAGGGGATGACGGTGCGGTGGGGCGATCTCGTTCGAAAAATCGCATAGCGCAGAGAGCATGAGCGTGAGAACAAGAGACAGAGAGAGAGAGAGAGAAAGAGAGAGTGGCATGCATAATAATTCATCGGATCACCACCAGCTATACATACAATTTGCGCTTTGCTCGATCACGTCAAAATCCACCCTCCCTCCCCCAATTAACGTTCTCGGCGCCCGTAGCACCGTTTGCCTTTTAACCCGCTCGCAGCACCCCCCCCCCCCCCAGCTCCAGCGCATAACTAATAATCTCCGTCGCTTTAACGGGGCGGGCGTCCGGCGCAAAAGACCTCTCCTCGCCTCTCTCACCCCCCCCCCGGCCGCACCTCATCCTTGTCGCCTGTCTGTCGAGCCTGGCTCGCCGCCAAACTCGTTTAAGCATGGCACGCGCACCGCCCGCTTATGATGTACCCGCAGATAAAACCGCGCAACGCTGCGTTTTCTGTATATTCTCGTACTTTTTTTTTTAATTTTTTGTTTCATAAGTTTGTGTGTGTGTGTGTGTGTGTGTGTGTGCAGAGCCACCATACAGCAAGGAACAATAATTGACGTCGCCCATTCTTTTTTCTCTCGTTCACTTCATTCTCTTTTCTTCTTTTGTCCTCTCTCTCTCTCTCTCTCTCTCTCTCTCGTTCCTGCTCTCTGCGGGAAGTGCTTTTTCGAATGAGATCATCCCTCCTCTCTGTATGCGCTTATTGTATACATATATGTGTAGGCAAATCGTAACTACACTGTGAAAATTTTCTTTAAATTTAATGCGTAATTATACCGATTAAAATTTCACAATTCGTATTTTTCAGATCAATTCATATATCTTACATTACAATAAAAATGTTTAAATTCAAATTAAATATTACTTATGGAATTCCGATGATGTATTTTAAAATTTATTAATAGTACATAAGCATAACTTATACATCAAATATTGAAAAATTTATGTTGCTTTTCCAATGTTTTCAGTTACTTTGATGAAATACCGCACGTAACTGAATTTCTCAAAATTAAAAAAAAAAAAACAAAAAAATGTACGAACAAAGGAAATTTTAATGCGTCGACAGAAAATCAATTAATTTTCTAAAACTAAAAAAATTATTATGGAAACAAGTTTCTCTTGTAAGTATTGAAACGTAGCATCGTTCAGAGTGTAAGAACGACAAAAATCTTATCCTAATATAAATTGCCTATTCAATAGGTTTGCTTTACGCGTACACAATTGGTCGTGTAATATAAATTGCCCTCGAAATGCAAACGCTAAAGTATGGAAAATTAATTAGCCAAATGGAAAATTAATTGTCCGCGTATAAAATTAAAATTGTATGGAAATAAATAAAAGTTATACTAAATTATACATTGTTCAACGATTTTAACGAATAGTCCTTCGGCGATGTTAAATTAAAATGTGTTCAATTATTACCTGAACTGTTTTGATTTACTTAAATGCTTCGTAATGCACACCCATATACAAATTATAATTATTCTCAAGACGTGAAAAATGCTACTTGAACTGCTTTTTTTTACTCAAGTAATTACTCTTGCTATTGTTGCGCGAACTGCTGTGCTTGAATAGCTTTTTGTTGTTGTTGTTTTTTTCTTTTTTTTAATTTACTTAAAATACTTTCTAAAATGTTCGCCTATATATTGCGATTATTTTTAAGATCTGAAATTTCGAGTGAAACCACTGCGCTTATACTTTTCTTGAATTGCGCTTATTATCGTTACGCGAACTACCGCCGTAACACTGCGATTGCTTAAAACAATTTGTTCAATTGCGGCATAATATTTATTTCATTATAATGTTTTTTTTCTCTCGCAGATTTTCGATTATTATCTGCAACTGCATTCAAGGCTAATATCAGATTCCATGCTTCAAGGTTAATAAATGATTTCAATAACTGAATAATCAATAATGAATAATCAGTCTCTTTTACCTCACAGTTTCACATCTTCCGATAAATTACAGATAAGTGTTACTTCAAGTTCTTCATGAAATGATTATTGTTTATCATTTAGCATCTCGAAGATTTTTTGTAAATAAATCGCTCTTTATGCTTACGACATTGAAATTACTTGCAAGCTCTGCATTGATAACGGAAAAGGGCTTTTACAACAGCGACGGGAAATGTGCCTTGAATAAATGTGTGCCTCTTTGCCCGGACTTCGAAGGCCTACCGCATCCGAAGGCCCGTCAGTAATAAGAAAAATTGTTCTCTCGCCCGCTCTTAATAGAAACCACCTGCATAATGCGTCGCGTTTCCCTTGTTTCCGAATCGCTGACGCGTTGTGCAAAAAGCCTTTTGATGCTAAAAAGAGCAGAGAAAGTCGTTGATGAAGCAGCGGACGACGAGACACGCGCGGGCATCTTCGAACTTTCGCGCGAGTACAGTGTATAAAATACAAAGAGGGAGAGAAAAATCGCTCGGGCGAATTAGGTGGCGGCGGGTGGAGGGGGGGGGTGGAGACCTACGAGACGGGAGAGGATTAAGACAGTTGGGAAGAGATTACGAGAGAGACAAAAGCTTCTCATTTTCTTTCTTTCCTTCGCTTCTTTTTTTTCTTCTTCCTTTTTTTCGAATTTCGGTCGCGACCTTCGCCGGGCCTAAAAACCGATGGAAAATCGCTCTTGAGTTTTCTCATTAGAGGCGGCGACCTTGGCGTCGGTCGTTTTTCCACCCTCCCACCTCACACCCCCTGGACCGCCGCCTTGCGGCCCGCTCCGAGCGCTTCACTCTTCTCTCTCTGCCTCTCTCTATCTCCCTCTCTCTACCTGTATAGAATAGGAACTACAACGCGCTGTATTGAAAACGAAAACAGCGGCAGTTATATAGTTTCGAAAACTGATCTCTCCCCGTTCCTTAAATTATGATTTTATGTATATCCGTCATTATACTGAGTTCAGAAAAATAAAAAATTAAGTTTTTGGCAATGCTGTAGAACTATGTAAAATTCTTTGATTTTACGAGATTAAGTTATATGAAAAAAAGAAATTGGAAACTCTTTCCGGGAACTAGAAAAAATTTAATTTGGTTATAGAGTGATACATATACGGTTAAATTAGAAACGTGTGTCGAATACTGTAATCAATCGGCTTTTGAGAGTTAGAAAAAAAACACTTGAATTCGGGCACAGCATATTTCGGAAGATATACTTGCAAGGTGTTAAAATCAAATGCTTTTTAACGTCTTTTTATTCTCAAAATATGATCATTTTCTGGACTGATAATACGTCCCACAGGAAAATACTGTAGATCTTATCTTATGAGAGAAGAAACCGCGAAAATTTTCTATTTTAGGTGGGTACCTCAATGAATGAAGAGGAAGGATTCTTCAGATCTTGAAACTCAATGTTTTTTTATAGAGAATTCGATGTATTACATTGCGAAGGTCTAAGAAATAGCGTTTTCAAAAATTTTCAATAGTATTACGTACAAAGATTATTTCGCTCGATGTTCCCTTTTATTTCACCCCTTTCTGGTCTTCTCTCTTGCCACATTTTTCTCTCGCTCTCTCTCTCTCTCTCTCTCTATGCAGATTCGATAACGGAATAGTTTCTTATCAAATATATAATTACTCGCAATGTCTACATAATTCATAATATATAAAATGTTATTATATATATATTGAATGCTATGTTCCATTTCGCTTTTATTTAGTGGTGCGTGCATACAGTGCGCGTACAGATGCACTCCGAAGTAGACGCTTCACCGATACACGGACGAGTCGAAATTTTCGTCTTTTCATTCATTGTATTTCGTACCGTGAAAGGGCCTGGCGCGCGGCTTTTCGCCGCGGCGCGATGGAGAGCCGCTTCGGGGAGTTGACACAAGGGAGCAGGTAATTATAGTTTGAGTTATCTCTGTCTTTCTCTCTCTCAATCTCTCTCTCTCTCTCTCTCTCTCTCTCTCTCTCTCTCTCTCTCTCTCTCTCTCTCTCTCTCGCCCCTGTGCCCTTTTGCATACGGAGAATGAAGCAGGCACTTTTGTTCCGCCGAAATAGCGAAAAAATGAGAAGGCGAAGAGAAAGGGAGTGTCGCACGGTCCTCATTAAAATTGTTTGTTCTAGGTGAGGGCACTGTAAATGCGCGGAGGTGCAAGTGCCTGGGAAAAAAATTAGCCGGCACTTAGGGCAAGTTTTTTTTATCTCGTTTGTATACATATGTATATGTTTCTAATCAGCCAGGAGTAGAACAAAACATACCCCCTCCCCACCTCTCCGCCGCCTATTCAACGCTTTATTTTTCCGCTGGCCTTTATCAAATATTTAATAAAATGTAGGGCACGGGAGGTTTTCCCCTTCCCCCTCTCGCCCTTCCCTCTATCTCCTTTTACCTTTTTTTAGAGGAGAATTAAAGCTTTAGGAATTGCTACTTGCCATTCAAATTTTAATGTAATTAAACGTCTAGCTACGAGTGCGGAATACGAAATTGTTCTCCCCCCCCCCTCGACTTCTCTCTCGTAATATAATTTTTTGCTCCCGGGTATTTTAAAAGGGAAAGATAGATGAGGAAATGAAAGTAATTAATAAATTTAATATCAAAATTACGCAATTATTTATCAAGGAATTATGATAATTAAAATATTTCTAATGTATAAAAAAAGATTTTGGAAAAATCTTCGAATTAATAAAGAATCAGAAAATTTTTCAGTATCAAAGAGATTCTTCGAAGCACACATTCGTCATCAGTTACGTTAGATAAGACTGAAAATATTAAACGTATAAGATATATTAATGTAGATTAAAGTTTTCTTAATAGCGGTCGGAAATCTGTACATGTTTGTATTATACATTCAGGCACTTTAAACCACCAGAAGAACTTTCAAGCTCGACGTAATGGCTGCAACGGCTTAATATCGCGGACGCGAAAGCGCTAATGCCGCCCTTCTTCTTCCTCCTCCTAATCGGCGGATAATGAAAGTACGAAGGTGCAGCAGTGAGACGTCTTACTTTTTGCATGCGACTCCATGCTGCGCGGGGGCTTGGACCCTTTTAATTATTCTCTCACACTCCTCTTACGTAACGAGATTAACCACACTCTTGCATACGTTTATCTCGTTTGTATAACTTGCAAAAGGTCAGATAAGCATATATATATATATATATATATATATATATATATATATATATATAGAGAGAGAGAGAGAGAGAGAGAGAGAGAGAGAGAGGAAAAGAGTCGATACGCACTGAGAAATCGATGCGCGTTGATTTCCTGAACAGTCGTTAAAGATTTGAAAAAAAAAATACACTTATTTACCCAATTGGACATACCGATTAAAAGAGGTGCAATATTTTACACATAACACTTTTTACGTTTGTCTATATAAACTGCATTTTCCTTTATGCATACAATATGCAGATGCGCCTATATTTACGCGAGGAAACGTTCCCCGTTGGAAGATAACGAGAATTACATCGTATCGAGCAATTCGAGACGACAAATCGCCGAACGGGGAGGGGGGGATCGTCTACCTTTGGAAATCTGGGCTCGGCTATAATATGGGCAAGGAGGGAGGCCAAAAAGCGGCCAAATCCGTAAGCACACAAGTTATATGACATCCACGGATGATGCGTAATGCCCTCGTTCGAGTCCTTACCGTATTAAAGGCGTCGAGCAAATAGTCCGGGAGAAGGGGGCTGTGGAGGGGATAAAAAGTAGCGACCCTGTTCACTCGCAAGTAAACGGGGGATTTTTTAAATCGCGTATAAGAAAAAATATCTGTTAGGATGGAATTATTTTTTTATAAAAATGAAAAAATGTAATTTTTTACCATATTTTCGCCCGTAAGTATTGATATTAAATAATTTTATAATTTGATAATAGTAAACTAAGTTATAATAAATTAATAAAATGAAGAACTGGAATAGTCGGTGTGATATACTTTTCATATGGAATTTTATCTGAACGTAGAATTATACAAAATAGAATTCTTTTCATATTAAAGCGCAATTTTACGATTTTTCTTTCTATTGATTCAAAATTCATGCAATGAATATCATAAATAAATAAAAAAATAACTGAATAAAAAGAAATTGGCCGTTTATCTCAATGTTAAGAGTAATTTATGAAAAACAAGAATGTCAATTCACCTCACGTTTCTCTAATGTGTATGTGTGTGTCTGCGTATGTGTGCGTGTGTATAGTACATATGTATATGTATTACAACCCAGACCGCGTATTTGACTTGAAACGTTAAAAAAAATGACGCACGTAGAGAGAGACGGAGAGAGAGATAGAAAGAGAGGTGGAGGGAGACGGGGAGAGAAGCAAAAGAAAACCTATACAGCCTCTTTACACACGTATATATTATATATATAATCAAATTTTCCGGTAACATTTCCCGGAAAAACGGAACGGCACGCGCCCCGATAAATCAGAGAACACTGCGCGGGCAAGACGAGAAAAGGGCTATAATATATATATATATATATATATATATATATATATATATATATATATATATATATATATATATATAACCCGAAGCTCGTGTACGCGGTCTCCCCGAAAAGGCCTTATACTCCCTCCTGGGATTGCGCGACATCGGCTGCTGCTGTTACTGCAGCTTTTCGCGCGCGCGCGCGCACATTCTAGCACGTTTTCGTGGTTCTGTGTGTGCCTGTGCGTGTGCGCGTGCTTGCGTGCGCGTATGTATCGCGTCCTATCCGAAGAACCTATACCCTTTGTTGTACGTGTATACCTTTTTTTCCCTCCCTCGCCTTTACGACACGCGGCACGTTTTTACGAGTAAGGGAGAGGGGATCTTTAACTCGCGACGAAAGAGATCGTTCGTCGTGATTACGGCGCGAGGGCTGTGAGAAAGCGAGTGAGAGAAAATGAGAGATAGATATACAAAGATATTTATTTATATGCATAAATATGATAAAAAAAAGTAGTAAAAGAAAAGACAATAAAAAAATTCTAAAATAAAAACATAAATAAAATATGTAATATAAAATAAAATTGTTACGCTCGTTAGTGATATTCCATGAAAATTGTAAACTTATACTCGAAATATTTTTTTACAATTTAATGAATAGTTCAGTTTAATCAAGTAAGTGATTATTCTGTAGGTTACAGACTAAGGCAAAAAAAAGTAAGTAAAAATTCAAAAATGTAAATATTTTTTTTGAAAATAAGCCAGAATGATGTATTTCTGGAAAACAATAATTGTACAATTCGACTGGTTTTCTCGTTTAAACAAACAAAATTAAGTTGCGTTTAATAATAATATTTTCCTTGCTTTGGGTAAATTTTGTTTACAAGCAAATCAATTTTCATATTTTTCAGAAATTCGATTCGTGATCCAAATAGTACATCGTGCAACCGGGTAGCAAAACAGGTTTTTCCAGAGGAGGTTACGCTCGCCGCCCGAGCGTAGCCAAGGCGTCAATTTACCCGAGTCTGAAAAAGCCGTTGCTTTCGTGTTCAACATACCATTCTCCCATACGAAGGGAACTTCCTTGGCTGTATGTGTTAAGAGGTGTGTGAAAACAAAAATTGAAATCTGCGGACTGTAAGTAAGTCTAAGTCTGTTTTCAGTATAATGTCTGGAAAAAGCATACATGGAGAAATCTGGTGTATAGAGAGCATGTATATAGAATCCGGTACTCGCTTCGATATATATATAAAATATTAAGCTGTGATAAATATTTTTAGATACATAGTTTTTTCTTTTATGTTTTAACCTTTTCACTAGGCATATTTTAAGTTACGTTACAATTAAAATATGTGAAATTGAAATATTAATATTTAAAGAGGAAGATAAGTATAGGTGGTGGGGGATTGGGAGGGGGCAGAGTGTATTACACTACCTGGGCAGCTGTATTAAACAAAAAAGAAAAATCCAATTAAAATAATAAGCTGAATCATAATTTATTGCTAAAAAAAACTAAAAATATGTTTAATATAATAAAAAAAAATTATAATAAAAAAAATGTACATGTAAAAAAATTTTGAACTTAAAAAACTTTAAATAATTTTTATAAAATATTTCAAAGAAGAAATTCTTCATTATATTTTAAAGTACGGACTATCTGGCTAAAAATGCAAGAAAAGGTAGAGCTCGAGCTCTAGCAGCACGCAGGTCCAAATATCATAAATGCCAGATGTACTTGCGAGATTAATATCATCGAATTAGTCTTATCATACGCTTATCACTCGGTGGGTAAGAGCACACACTCTCAACTAACTCAAACACATTAAAACCATGCATCTCCTCAATACATACACAAATAAATTGTACAACTAGTTGTATATGGAACCACAAAACAAAATAAATTAACATCGGTGTTCTGTTTATTCAAGCAAGAGGAGAGACATGCATTCATTGTTCATTTGAGCCTTTTTGCGAGACAGAACATAAATCCCAGCAGTTAACGGAATTCCAAAAATATTCACTCTCGAGGGACAGAAGAGATAGAGAGAGAAAGAGAGAGGGAGGAAAAGAGATATAGAGATAGTAGATAGAAGGAACAAATACAAACTTTATATTAAAAGCTTATTATTTGCTTTGCAATTTCGATAGAAAAACAAAAAAGTTAGCACAGTAGTTAAATATTCGAAGTAGGACAAATAAAAATTTCTTTTAATAATTTCTAATTAATTATTTAAAATAAGGAGAGCGAGAGAGAGAGAGAGAGAGAGAGAGAGAGACAAAAAATAGTCATCGTACTTATCATTCAAGAAGGCTCGGTATGGATGAGAAAGGGAGTATGATAAAAAGCCACCGACTGATCAGAAATAATTTTTTCCTCACTTTCAAAAGTCCGCAAGAAAGGGAGATGGGTGAAAAGAAAAAAAGACCCGCAGTGAGATTGAGAGGGATAGAGCGAGGTAGAGAGGGAGCTCCACTCTGCTGCGCCGCTGGGAGCCTAATTCAGTTGGGACGTGCCTTATCTCTGGAGGAGCATAGAGCAGCACACGGTCACCCCCGCAATCCCTTTCACCCTACGTCGACGAATTTCATATTCTCTCTCTCTCTCTCTCTCTCTCTCTCTCTCTCTCTCTATATATATATATATATATATATATATATATATATATATATATATACATATGTACGTGATCACGTTGGTGCGACGGTGCCTTTTTACGAGCGCTCATATACGATAGAAAGACATGCGGGCGGGTAGGGGCAGGGGGGGGAGGAACTTTCGCAAAACAATTTCTCATCAAGCTCTTTCGCTCCCTTTGAAATTGTGTTTCTCCCATTTTTCCCGGTGAAATGACTTTTCCTTTTATTCTGATGGATGTATTAAGGCGCGTATACGAGCACGGCTCAAATTGCCGGCGCTTGATTAATTTCTCAGGCAGAAAAAGAGCGAGAGGAAGACGGGCTAGAAAGATTAAAAACAATTTTTCTGATCAATGGATATTAGGCGTTGTAAACATGGCCACTGGAGAGTTGCGTAAGCGTAATTAAAATACTGCAGTATTCGGATTCTCAACTCCAATTTTTAAGAAACAACACGGTAAAGAACATGATTCCAAATGAAATTTTTAAATAAGTTAACGCCAATATGAAGTCTATTATATATATATATATATATATATATATATATATATATATATATATATATATATAAATTTTACATTTCCTACCTTGAGTTGCGAAAAGAAATCGACATCTGAAATTGTCACTATATCTAATTCAAATTTAAAAAAGAGTCGAACCCAACTACAATTTTTAATGAAGCAGCTTACAACTCAGATTTTGAATGGAGATAATTGGAATATTGGACATTTTAAGTAGTATTGTACGCGTGTTACATTTTCAGTGGCAATCGTCTTCAATTAAAATTTCAACTGGGAGCTTCTCGTGCAAAATTAAAAATCCGATTGTACTCTTTCAGCTCAAATAATACTGACATACTTGGGCATTAGACTATTTCAAATTTTCAACAGTATCAAGAGCTCATGAATTAATTGTAAAAAAATTGTTCGTGATCCGTGTGCGCCACGGTGTCTTTTTTCATGTCCGACGCTGCTTCCCTCCTCGCGCTGTATTTTGCAAGTTTCGTCAGCAATTTTCGTTTGGCACAAATTGTAAAGATATCACCTTGGTTTTTTTTTCTCTTGATGGCATCTACCTCGCTACTTACCATCATTAATGCACGTAAATTGTTTAAATTATTATCGAAAAACGTCTTCGTATTACAACCGTAAATTTTTACTCCGACATGTCCTTCAAAGTTCAGAGTTGCTATCCATTTTCCTGAAAATTTCAGTCGAGATCGCATTCCTATAATACTTGCTTGTATTATAAGTTTGTGCTAGGACAGAAATGTCGATATATTAATCTCTGTCACGAGAATTTCCAATTTCCGTCACAGCTTTAATTATACCATCTTAACTAGGCAATCAGCTACATTAGCTCATTATTTGAGGGATTCAACAAACAAAAAGGACGACCTACCGCGGATTCCAGTCACGTTAAAAAGCGCCAAATTAAAATTCACGTGATTAGTTCGCTAACGAAGAGGCGAAAAGACTCGGGACGCTCCGAAGCTCTTCTTATCCCTGCTCTCCCCCCCCCCCTCTAAAGTGGCCCTCGTGCCGCTCCGCGCGACATCGAGTCTGAAGAGCTCCAAAAGCGACGTCCGCATCGGCAGCAGGAAAAGCGGGCAGCATCGGCGGTCGGTCGAAGGGGAGGGTCAAAGCGCGTCCCGTGGAATTTATCGAGCGCCCCTTTCTAAGTATATACACACACATATATATATATATATATATATATATATATATATATATAACACGTGGCTGCGCGTTTTAATTAAAACCGACGCTCTACGCGAGATCCAGCTGCGAGCGGCGACAAATTATCGCGTCCAATGTATATTACGGGGCGCAAGAGTAAGAAAAGATATTACATATCGTTTAACCTCGCTCCCACGGCTCAAAGACGGAAGTTTACTATAATACCGTGACCCATTCGAGCAACGCAGACTCGCTCTCGGGCTATAATTGCTATACGCCTCGTTTCAATGATTAAAGAAAAATTTTTCAAAAGCATATTTTGTAAGGTGTAATTCGATTGGTAAGGTGCGCCAAACGAAGAACTAATTAATATATCTTTTAACAAGGGTTTTGAGGAATTAAGAATTTTGCCGTCCAGTTAACGACAATCCTTGTTTGAGGACGTTAAGAATCCTAACAGGATTTTATTTCAAATTAATGTTATCTAATGTATGCTTTCTAAAAGTCGTATAAATGAAATTACTTCGACTAATTTATAGAATCGCGCGCTGGTCCTCGAGTAGCAAAGTCAACACGCACTCGGAATTGTAAATTCCTAGAAAAATATATTATTAAATATATTTAATAATTGCATTTAAATTAAATACACGTTATTTCTAATTTGCATTTTGTAAAAGCACTAAATCAAATTCTATATAACTTTCTCAAACCATACAATTTTTCATATTTCACATTCTTGAATTAAATTTTAAGTTTAAAAATTATTTCTAATAGAAAAGTGTTTAAAAATATTTTAAACATACTATAAATACTTAATTTTTTATTCAATTGCGCCTGGTTATTTTTGTTGGAAATTAGGCACAAATGATATTTCATTATTAAACTGAATTTCTTTCACTCTTTCAACGTAAACCTTAATAGATTTTCAATTCTCAAATATACTGCAATGTGAAAAGATATCAAAATCAAAACTAAAAATTGGAAACCTATCGAAACAAACGATAATCTATATAGGCACCAACGATCGGTACACTCGCAAAGAACTCGAGGCTGCACTTTTCGCGGCTGAGGTTCAAGTATCCAACGCCGGCAACGTTTAATGCGAGCGGCAAGCACTGGTTTATCTTTCGGCCTCTTGGCTCAAAAATCCAATTCCCAAATTTGCGCGAATAATTCCCGCATGAAGATTTCAAGTTATCCACAGATTTAACTATGCGGCACTACTTATCGCCCAACGGTCGACATAATATTCAAGCTTTCGTAATCCAAAACACACAGATACTCACACGCATTGTATATGATAAAATTTAACGACCGCGCACATTTAGCAAATTGCCCTTTTAAATGAGATTAACAAGAGCATTCTCTTTCAATATGTTTATTTGCTCTTTCATTTTGCACCAGCATCCTTGCTAATCTCTCCCCCCCTTTTTTTTTTATTTTCACTCGCGCTTTCTGCGACAAAGCACAGCAATAGGTCATTAGTAGGGCACTCAATTACTTCGCATTTAGATTAATGAATGTTTTGCGGCGTGGGCCAATTATTAATTTAAGAATAACAAGAATGACTTTCGTTTCTGTTCAACTTCAATCGCGAGCGTTATTCGCGATTGAACGACGAAATTTTTCCCTTTTATACGTTCGAAGGTAGTGTAAATAAAAAGATTTACCGTGAAACACTGAAAATTTTTAAACAGAGACAAAATTTTTTCCCGACGAAGGCTGAATAAAATCTGAAACATTACGTTACAGTTTTTTTTTTTTGCGCGCTGACTCGGTAAAGGCGTTATACTCTTTAAGAATAGGGCACTTCTTGAATACTCTTTGCACTAATCGTGTCGAAGAGAAATGATTAACCTCCATCAATTTCTGCAGTATAGTTTTTTATCCAATCCCTAACTTTCTTAATCCATCAGGCAAGTACCTTAATCCTTCTTTTACCATGTTTTGAAAAAAATCCAAATCTAATACACTCTTGAGTAATAAAAATAAATATGATCTGTTTTAATTACTATGCTCTATTAATCCAAGATTTAATTGTATAATTGTTATGTTATGTTATGCGTTTGCTTAATATACATATACAAGAAAATTTGTTTTCTATGCGGAACACTCCAAAATTGCCAGTCTACCTAAATATCATTTTTCGTTCTGGAATTCCTTAAATGTCCTACATTATCCGTCGTGGTAAGGTGAATTGAGTTACTTTTAATTGCATCCAGAATTGAGCTGTAGTATGGTCTTCTCATCTAAACGTGAAATCTCTTGTTTTTCAGCACGAAATTAATCGTCATTGAAATACTATTATTTTGAAATTATATAATATACACTTAACGTGAAGAAGCCAGGTCGCATATTCGCAAACAAAGTCGAAGAGTTCGTTTTGCTCTAGGCATAAAATTATATAAGAGATTAAGTATATGTCATTTGCATACCTTAGCTCCATAAAAATGTATCCTTATCTATTATCGATTTATTCGCTCTGTGTACGTATATATGCGCGCAGAGACATGTGTTGGTGTATTATACATATATACCTGTTCTCATAAATGATGCACGCGGCACTGACGGGAACACGCAACTACCTTCTCCCTTTGCCATACCATTTTTCCCCCACTTAGCTTCGCTCGTTCGCCGAGGGAAGTTGGGAAAAGGCGAATTTCTATCCTATACGTCCTAACCTCTGACTTGTACACCGAGCACTTTTTCTCCCGCACTTTTTTACACGCACCCTCCATTACGACCCTCTTTTTGTCCGAGCCATGTATACATGTACTGCTTTTTTACGGGGAGACTGCTAAAGGTAACTTTTCTTTTTTTTTTATGGTTAATTAGAAGCGACGTGCAGAGTAATTGTACGAGCATCGCCAGAAGCTCTTGGAACTTGTTTCGCGCTCTAACCATCAGAGGAAAATTGGCACCAGAAAAATTATTCGGGCGATGATCCACGATGTGTGTGTGTGTGTGTGTGTGCGCGCGCGCGCGTACGAAGTAACTGCTGTTAAAATAATGCATTTTTAACGGCAAAATTTTTGTATTGTATTATTTTAGATTTAAATCTTTATTAAGTGCAATGTGTTTTCAGAACAGGGTAAGAAAAATATTATATAAAATTTCATCGTGCCAAATTTCTAACCCGACGAGGCTTTCAACACTATTTCTATATAGGCGTGCTTATAATTACATCGAAGGCCGTACTTCTCAGCGAGCAAAATCAATCGCACACGTACATACACGCCCACATCGATTTTCTCTCCCGAAGCGATTATCGGTAGCGCGATTTTAATTCCCCGCCCCCTACCCCACTGCCATTGCTATATATTATTTTTTCACTCTCTCCTTCGCTTCCCTCGGTACACGGAAAATAGCTGCAGATGTACCTACGGCCTTCTATATACCTATATATCGCACTACAGTCCGCGATCGCGCGCCTTTTTATACAGTTGCAAGAGAGGGAGAGAGAGAGAAAGAGAGAGAGAGAGAGAGAGAGAGAGAAACTGACACAGGCGCGGACGCGTGCTTGTGTATGCACGTGTGCGTGTGTTAGTGATAAACCGATAAAGCCGCGAGCCTTCGTGCATTATGCAGGGGCGGCACGAATGCCTATACGAGGGTGGACGGGATAGAAGGGGTTAGAGGAGGGGGTCAGTTTGAGTACACCAGTTCATTGTGATAAGGGCGCGCGCTCGGCCGTTTTCCTACTCCCTCGCCGGGTTCCTTTTTTTCTTTACATAAGACACGGAGGAGAGGTCGAATCGATACGTTCTTATATATATATATATATATATATATATATATATATATATATATATATATATATATACAAATACGCGGCGACGGGGCTCGCGAAGGCGGTAAAATCGAGAGCGCGTGCGGGCGTTCAGTTCCATCGGCTTTTTGAATAATGTAACATTGCGCTGGAAGCTCGCTATCAGCCCCCCCCCCAATTACGCCACTGTGTCCGCAAGCTGGATTGACGAGTAGAAAAATTGGAACGTTATGTATATGTGTGTGTATGTTATATACATATATATATATATATATATATATATATATATATATATATATATAGTAGATGCGTATACTTTCACTCCATCTTTGCCGCGCTGAAAAGCTCTGTTCGACAGACAGATGAAGCTTTTATGCCCATCAGTGAGAAAGAGAGAATAGAATTAGAATTAGAATTTTATTTATTAGAGCCTAAGGACTTATTAGAGAGAGAGAGAGAGAGAGAGAGAGAGAGAGACTGTGGCAGATAATTCATTTGAAGTTCGTGAATGATTTTGCAGAACGTTTGGAGAAAGTTGGGATATGAAAGTTTTTATATGGATTTTTCCATTCTTAACCTTTAAAATACTGATAAATCAATATATTAGCTCAAAAAAAATTTTTTTTTATCTTAACCCAAAGACAGCTTGCCCTATGGTTTTTGGGGTCGCTAATTACGAAACTTTCATTAGATGTGCTAAATTCAAGATGATGGATCAATGTGACCGAAAATATTCAATAGAAGCACGAAAATTCTCGATCGTTTCGTAGGTGGATTGAGAAAATTATTAGAACTTTTTGCTTTCGCTAAACGACTAAATCGTTTTATCCAGCGAAAATTAAGGATACCAACTTTTTATTTGTATAAAAACATATGTATTAAAAAAATAAAACACAAAAATAATTAATAATCAATAAAGCTAAAAAAGTATACAGCCTGACTCCCCCTACCAGCAAATTTTAACTCAAATTAAAATTCTACTATATATTATATTATTATTATACTAAGGTATGTAATGAGATAGTCTGTTATTTAAAATATCGTATAAAATTAATTCAGAAAAATTTTTCTAATCACTGTCACTCTGATACGAGTCTTAAACTCGTCTACCTTCGGCAATATAAGACCTTATCTACCGCAGTCTCCAAATCAGTGAACAATTGAATGATCAAGTTAGCTTTGAAATCTCACCGTCAATAAAATATTTGTGATTCAAACAGGTGTGTTTCTTTATTTAGTAACAAAGTTGAGCGAGATGATTATTTACTGTCTTAAAACTCAATCAATTAAACTATTATCGATTTGTTCACTGACTTCGAATGTCTTCCATTTTTTAAATGAAAGAAATCTATTAAATTCGATGATAAAAATCACGGGACAAATAGCTTTTTTAATCAATGATCGATCGCAATAATTATTCCCTAGCTCTCAAAGATTAATTTTGCACTATTCCAATCAGTGATTATGTACTAACCAGTAAATAAAATAAATTCCCTTATTTATTTTAAAGAACCACGCGTAAGTAAAATAACGCGATTTTATTGTTGCAATATAAAATAAATGCGTGCGTTCGCGCGCATTATTGATGATGCAGCCGCTAATGAAATTGAACCGATATTTAGTAACAGATTAAACGACTACATTCGTCCTAAGTTTTTTGACTTGATCGCGTCGGTTTTTCGAGATATCCTAACCCAAAATTTTAAAAAATAATAAAAAAAAAACAAGTGTGTCTCATTTGATTGCATGTATAGAAATAGATGGCGAAAAACGTACGCGTTTGATAAAAAAAATATATATATTTAGCGTCCAGTGTTTTCTACGAAACATTTGGTCGATAAAAAAATGATGGATAGATGCGCGTTTCAACCCTCCAAGCCTGTACAATATGCACTTCACCTTCCTCTGCATAGTACGCATAGTGCTCCTCTTCTTATATCCACGTGGGTGTGTGTGTGTGTGTGGGTATGTAATACGAAATGATACGACGTCTCTAAATCGCGCCATAAGTTTGACAACTTTACGAAATCGGCAAAAGTTTCATTAGCTTAAATTTGATGAGGACTATACGCACAGCACATATACTTGCAGTGCGCGTATAGATGAAAAAACTTGCGAAAGTCGTTATCAAATGGAAACTGTGAACCTTTGCAAAATCATATATATATATATAGTTTGAGTACAGCTTTGGTCGACACTTTTGCGCGCACCCCATTGTCTCGTAACGACGATTGCACGAGCAAGAAACGTCAGAGTCTTCCGAGAACGAATGCAAACAATGTAGAACGGACTTCGTTAGATTTTCGTTCAAAAATATTGCTCTTAGACTTGAGAAAGCCGAGCAAATCATCAAGCGAGAAACAACGGGAGCTGATCACGTAATTCGTTTTGTCACTGTTCTCTTCGATATTTGGAAAAAGTATCCCGACGAATACCGTTTAAGCTCTTAATAATAATGAAAGATATAAGGATAAAAATGCATGATATTTAGAGGGTTCGGTAAGATAGACACAAGATAATAATAATTTATTTACTAAATTATAATGTTTAATAGCGCCTAGGTAAAGGATTAATTTAGATTGAAACGAGAAGTTTTTAAAAAGCACTAAAACCAATTGATGAATTTAACGAGATCATCGTAATAGTTAATGACAAATCTTTAGGAAAACGTAATGTATTTTACAAAAATAATTAAACAGATTTTAGGTACTCATATGTTGGTCAAACCTCGATGAAATTCGAAGTACGTACAAAAGGAACGCACATGCTATGAAATATGAGAAACACCTGTCTACGTTGTTTTTATATAAAAATCAATTCTGCCATAAATTTTGGAAAAGTTAAAGTACAAGATTAGGATGGAATTAGGATAAATGGCGCGTATAAATAGCCACAAATGAAATTAGTCTAAATAGACAATTGGACACGTGTAATTTAATGTTTTTCTATTTAAAAAAGACGCGATCTTATAAAAATGAGTAAATATTAGTTAAAGGTCACAGGATATATTACTTAAAGGAAATAGGAATGCAGGGAAACGGATTTTTATCTCTTTGTTACGCGCATTTCCTTACGCATTCGGATCAGAACTGAAATTTCGGACGTATCACTCTCGGCCGAGATTCGCTCGCAGCGAAAAAAATTATATAACTTCGAACGCAATTTTTGGCAAGTAAAGTGTACGAGTCGGTGCGCTGCATTAATCAATTAATCAAGCAAATGGTAAGTTATGCTCAGCGTTAAATGTATTAATGCAATAGACGATGAGTAAGCCACTAACGTGGTAATTGTTCATAAATAAAGGAGGCGGGCGAAAATTACGCTAATTTATCTAGTTGGACATAATATTCTATCCTTAATAATGGATTCGATTCGAAGTTTTATAATTACGATTTAACGATGCAATATCGTAGAATTATAGCTAAAAGGCTAGACTATACTCAATTTATCATGCAGTAATTATACACATTCTTTTCTTAATAAAAAAATATTGCTTAATAAAGTCATCGCATAAATAGAGCCTCCTTTCGTTTCTTTATTTATCATCTACGTCGAAATAAGGAATAAGGCGTATGGATTAGTATTTGGTATCAAATAACTAGCTGGAAAGAAGGTTGGAAAATCAACAAAAGTATTGGAAAAAAAAGTACCAATAGACGTAAAAATTATTGGCCATTCGATTTTTTTTTTTATCAGAATAGTCTCAAAAAATCTTATAATAACAATATTCTTTCATGAATAGCAAGTGCTTCACCATGTTGTAAAGCACAACTCCAAGGTCTCGTAAGGGGCTCGAAATCTTCCGAATATTTTCGATTCAAAAAGAGGTCGTGGAAAATATCAATCGATTGACCATTCGTTTACAGTGATCTATGGCGAAAAAGCAATTCCATAATGAAAGATAAAACTACACTCATTGCCAGGAAAATCGACAAAAATTCTTACTTATGACATCTTTTCAATCCCTACCTAGGGATGATATTATGAATATTTTCAAAAAACAGAAATACATACCCTCGTATCTTAATTTTTCGCAATAAGTAATTTCATATCAAATAATTCTTTATTGATATTACATCAGATTCTACTTCGTTAAAAGAGATCGAAACACGTTGAGAGCACGTATTATTTTGTATCTACACATCGGGGAAAAAGCACGATATAAAACGAAGAATAAAATTCTATAGTAATGCTCTGATAATACGACAGATAAAACTATATATATATATATATATATATATATATATATATATATATATATATATATATATGTATATAATCTAATGTAAAAGCTCCTATTCATTTTGCACTTTTTTCGCCTCTATACTTACATTATTTATTATATGGCGTCCCCGCACCTTTTATTCCGTATAAAAGTCTTAATGCATTAATGACATGGGAACGGCAGGATAAAAGAAATTACCGACATCTCCCAAAGATAGAGAACGAATTTCTTTTTTTCATAACGAGTGAAATGCATTAACGGTACGGGGGAGAAAAGACGAAAAGACCACGTCGTATGTATACATGTACATACATACATACATATACACAGACATATATATATATATATATATATATATATATATATATACATATATCAAGTTATGTGTATCTATACACAACAGGACTAAAATGCTCCCCCGTCTGTCACAGGTATGAGAAAGTCAGTTGAATGTGTACGTTGCAGCGGAAGCCGCTTTGTTTTGTTCCTGCGGTGCCGCCGCCGCCTCCTCGCCTCTCGTGCTTTTACTCACGCCACCCCCTCAGATTTCTGAGAGCGATTTCGCGCGCAGGAACACGTATACTCCGTGTCTATATATATATATATATATATATATATATATATATATATATATATATATATATATATATATAACGGGCAAGCCCCGTGTTTTATTTCTACTTGTAGAGCGAAAGAGCGCAGAACGCAGAAGAATACTGTGTGCGCGCGACTGGGCGGGGGAGGGTGGTTTGTCGGTGGATGGCGCTGGAGGGAGAGGAAGGGAGACAGAAAGAAAGAGAGAGGGAGGGATCGATACAAAGCCGGCCTGGATTTCCTGCGACATTTTCATGTTCTGCAACTATTCGTGTGCGCGCGCTTTTCCTCCGACCCATCCCCCCCCCCCATTAAGAGCATTTTCGATAACCTTCGCGCATTCCTCGTTTTCGAGTCTATTTTGGGAATTATTTAAATATAGGAGAGAGAGAGAAGGATAAGAGAGATAGAGAGAGAAAGAGAGAGAGCTGTATAACTGTACCAGGAGATATTATAGACACTAAGAAATTGACGAAACTGAAAGGAGCTTTTCGTCGTCATCTCCTCCAAGTTTCAAATCTTTACACACACACACACACACTCCTTAATCTGCGGTCGATTATTTACTATTGCGAGCTTTCTATTCCAATTGTAAGAGTCTCTCCCGAGACCTCTCCATTTATAC
>JACCIC010000289.1:475000-499718 GCA_018907035.1 Sycobia sp. Sy_11
CGCCGATGTTTGATACCCGTGCTGGCTGGTCCTCTTCCTCTATATGCAATTTGCTCCCCCTCCCACCTCCCAGAAGGCACTCTCGTGTTTCGAGACCTTCGTTTGATATATATGACACTTCGGAGCTTTCCTCGAGCAAAGAGAGTTTTTTCATTTTCCACTCGCGTATTTTTTTCTCCCCCCCCCCTCTCTCTCTTCCTTCTTTTTTGGAAACAAGAGAAGGAAAAAAACGAGGCCATGACAGTATATAGCCAATGGTTGATATTTAAATAAGTATATATACGTGTAAAAAATTTACTTTAATCGAAAAACAAGGTTAGAAAGATAATATTAGATGTATAATGCAAGGGTGCCTTGTCATACCCATAATCTATGCATGCCTTTTGCGCTTATGCGCTGGTTGGTCTTCGCGTTGGAATTTTCTTTCTAAACGAAAACATTAAACTACTTTTAGAAGGTTAAAATTTTTTGAATCTTAAACATGAATTGTTGCATAATAAATTTTTTTTCACACGCTTCTTTGAATATTCTTTTTCTTTGAATTCTAGAATCCATCGAAGAGAATCACCAAATGTTATAGTCACTGAAAATTTTTCTAAATTTTTCAGCTTAAATGAAAGATCATATATAATAATACTATATAATATATAATAAAGTATTATTAATTCTTCTCTATATATGCATATGTATGATTTAATACAAAAGTATTAAGCAATAATAATAAAAATCAGTGTTTGTTCTTGTTAATTTTATAATTATTATTATAACCAACGTTCCCGCTAGACCAAGAAATTTCTTAATATCAGAACGTCGTGTTATAAAAATAATGCGCGAATGCTCAATTCGTCGGCACTATAAATAGCTCCGTAATTACGACCGACGTTATTCCGTTGTATCTACGGTGTAAAAACCATATAGATACGGCGGATTTACTATAAAATTTAAAGTTTATTCAAAGTTTATCCCGCCAAATTTATTGGCGGGATAAACTTTCTAGCCTTTCAGCGTCTCTCGATGCTGTGGCAGCGTTGCGCGTTTAAGAGAAAAAAAAAAAGAAAAAAAAAATATACTATATCTCACCTCATCGTCGATCGTAATATTTTACTTTTGTATACACAGATAAATAATGCAAATAACGCGAGGCCACTGTCTTCGAATATTTTTATCGCTATATATATAAAACTGAGTATTAGTTAGCAGCCCTACAGCGCTGTAATGCAATGTAACGTTTAAGCTTTTGAATAAACGGATTACCTGTACGGAAGCTAGAGAAAAGCTCCTCTTTTAATTTACATAATGAAGCTTCGCGATGTTTTAATTAAGAAGTTTTAAAAAGAAATTATACTCAATCGGGCGTATCCCCGGTGCGCGCGCGCGTGCATTTTCCGCGCTGTTTGTACAATATTTTCCATCTATTCGCAATAATGGAAACATGGTTTTTAATGGCACAGAAGTTGCGAGACACTTATGTAATCGGAAATCCAGCTAGTTCGTGTGTACCGATAATTACAGAACGCTGCAAAAATTTTTTAGTAAATAACGAATAAACTTTGCTATAATGGGAAATAATGTGCCTTGGTATGTATGCGGTTAAAAAAAAAAAAAAAAAAAAGCCGACTGCATTGACAACTTTTACAATTTTGTAAAATCACGCAAAAAAGCGTTTTGCCATCGTGGTTGAGCGCTCAATTATTGCTTATCCATTTATAAAGTGAACTAGACAGAAGGCGTTCGTAATTTGTTTTATATTACAACTTTTACGTTTACAAATTAGAATTTTCACGTTTGGCGTTCGATGTATAATTAAACCTATAGGAGCAGTGCAGTTATGCTACTTATGACAGTGCGTTAGCAAAACCGATGTATGGAATGTTTTATGTTTTCCTCTAAATGTTAAAATTGAGTCATTCCAGCTTATTTTATCATTTCTGCATACTCTTTAACATCAATCCTGCATTAATATACACAGAAGTTTTGCATATAGTCATTCTTATGCATATTTGTGCACACAATTTTTCTTATCGGTAATTTTATGAATTTAAATAATGAGCTAATTTATGAAGAACAAAAATTAGTGGCGATATCTTTACTATTATCATATATGTATACATATATATATATATATATATATATATATATATATATATATATACGGTACAGAGAAAATATTTCGCATTACGAAATTTTCCGTAAAATACTTATCGAAAAAGTAGGTCGTCAATAGAAAAAAACTAAATTGATAGCGTGAAGAATATTTCAAATAATGCCGCACGATAGTCTTCGTAAATTTCATTGGGATTAAGTATTTCACGAAAAAAAAACTGTTTAGATAATGCAGCGGCAATAAAGTGTCTACTTTTCATAATACTTCTTGGGATATCGACAGGTTATAAAAACAAATTACATAACGAATTTTTCAAATAATTAAAATTACAAATATACCTACATTTGCGATATGAGCCGTTTAAATATGCATCTAAAATGACATTGAAAAATTGTCTCCACTAAAAACATTTCAATATAATAATCAATCCATTATATTTAGATTCAAGTCATAGCTTCAGAATAATGTCCAAAATCCTAAATATTATTTTAATCGTGAGTTAAAAAAAGTGAAAAATATGTAAAAAGCAATATAAAAATGTTGCGCAAATGCAGCAAAACACAATTGTAAATAACAAAATATGATATTTCTTAAATTTATGCGCAAGGAACAAAAAAAATGAAGAAAAAAAGCCGAACCGTGTAAACGATCACTTATCAATACATTTTTTTGTTCACATATAAAGCATTTGGACAAGGTCAATACGCTATATATATATATATATATATATATATATATATATATATATATATATATATATATCGAGAGATTTTCCCCATTACTGCAAAAAGAAAAGTCTCGCCGTGATGCATATGTATATGGCCAAAAATAAATCCTTATCTTTTCATCCCTCTGTACTTATCGCAGTATTTGTACCACGCTTTTATTTTGGTTTATAAAAGTCCCAAAGATTTTTAACCGCTTCTTTGTAAATTTGTAAGAGAGAAAAAAGTGAAAAGGAGGGAGGGAGAGACGGAGGGAGAGACAGAGAGAGAGAGAGAGAGAGAGAGAGAGAGAGAGAGAGAGAGACGGAGGGGAAGGTTTTATTACCTTCCCACGCAGCTGAGCACCTCGAATCGAATGTGATTCGCGTGGCGCTCTGGAGCTCCGATGTGTAAGAAAATATACTACGTTGCCTCCTGCGCTCACGAAGCCGTATTGTAGAAAACACTATTCTTATACATGCGCGCGAGTACTTACCTCATCGACTTTATACACATGCATGAGCGTAATTTATCATTAATTCCGCGTATAAGAAGCTCTATTAAAAATAGACACCAATCAAGACCTGCAACGCATCGCAACACCTCGCAAAAGCGTCGGCATGAGATGCGGTGGTCGAGAGAAAAACATAAGCTCGCCCGAGAGCGAGAGTTCGATTGTATGCTACTATATATATATATATATATATATACGTGTGTGTGTGTGTATATACTCGATTCTCTTTCTCTCGTTTCTCTTTCTTTCTATTTTATATATGTACCTCTGTCGCGTGTCGCGCGCGCGCATGCACATACAAATACACAACACAACACTGTTTTCTCTCGTCTACGCGAGTTAACCTCAAAATTGTAAGGATCGCGCTTTTTCGTTAAGTTCCAGGGGATCGTGTGTATATATAATCGAGAAATTATGATCCTAATAATCAATAGACATGCGTTAACTTTCACTTTCGCATACTTGGGGCTACTTCAGAAAGTAAAATCAATCGAGGCACAAATCAGGGCAACAGTGGATTCAGCCAATTCAGCCCATTATCAGTATACCAGTTTCCCTCGACACTATTATATTATACAGAGACGTATTTTCCGGCGTTTTCTTACTCTAGCACTGAGGCTCGTAATTCTTTTACGTCTATACGTTTATTCTACTTAACTTTGACTTAACCCACTTTGTCGATGTAGTGTCAAAAGGAAGAAGATTCGCTTACAAAGCCGCAGAAGGCCGCAGGGGGTGAAAAAAAGATGAGCGCACCCTCGCTGACCCTGAAGAAAAAGGAAAAAGAAACAACATAGGGGATTTATTATGTAAACAACCGAGTAATAAAAATCGGAACACGCGTATGATATATATATATATATATATATATATATATATATATATATATATATATGAATATGACAGAAAGAGTATATAACGTAGGAATACGTGCAAAGTCTGTCGCACGCGGATGTCTGACAGAGACGGAGCAGACACGAGAGAGGCCAAAAATCGATCGGCATCGCCTCGCAACGATGAGCGACGACGACGGCCTACTCATACTCGGTTGAATGAGGGGAAGGAGGGGGCAGACACCGATGGTGACTGCTTTACAAATCGTTCGAAACGACTACTTTCCCCTTCACGGGGATACATCGCTTATATATAGATATAGAATAAATTTTATTGTATAGAATGTTAATACATGTACTTACATTTTCGTGTGCTCGCTCATGACTCGTTCGTGTAGGCTGCTCCTTCTGCTCCCTCGCCTATTTCTTCGCCCGCGCGAGTTTCCAGGACCAGCCGGGACAGCAGCGGGCGACGGTGCAACGCGACACCCAGTGCACACCTGATCGAGAATAATTATTCTTTTCTCTATAAACACGCACAACGTTTGTCGTCGTCGTCGTCGTCGTCGTCGTCGTAGTTCCCGCGAAGCTGATGTTGCCGCCGACGACGACGTGGATAGTGCGAGCACGAGGTAGAGGGAGGTCTGAAGGAGGGACACGGAGTATACGGGGAGGAAAAACCAGGAAAAGGCGAAATACGAAACGCGCGCGCGCGCTCGTCTAGGCCGGGAAGGCGGCTGTTACTACTGGTGATGATGATGATGATGACGATAATACGGGGGACGGGAGGCCGCCTGATCTTAGGCGCGCTCCTTGATTATATATTCTTACGAGCTGCGATTCTCGCGTGTAAACATCGCGGCATTTACATGCATTTTAACTGCTATGTATATGTATATATTTTATTATGCTGCCGATGATATATGAATGATGTGCATCAGCTACTCGCTACCCGGACACTCGTTTTGACGCGCGCGCGCGCGTACACACACATTCGCGAGGAAAATTTCGGCTCGATGCATAAGATCCGACTTGTTCTCTCTTAATAGAGGCTACACTCTGCACTATGGCATTATATATAAGTAACTATGTTGAATAATATATTACACGTACAATTCTATGATGAATTTTCTCTGCGACGTTGGCGCACCCCTTTTACCGTCAGTGAAAACTATTGCTTATGTATATATATATATAGACTGCTCGCATATATCTCGCACTTGCATACACACACACACACACACACACACACATATATATATATATATATATATATATATGTATATATATATAACAAAACACCGCTCGAGCGCTATGTATAAATGCACACACTAACGTATCCACTGAGAGATAAGCAAATTAATATACATATGTAGCACGTGTTATAAGTTTCTAACAGTATATGTGCGACCTTGTAACTCGAAATCCCCCGCTTTACCTGACGTGCGCGAGTGGAACACGTTTCTATATAACACAAGTTTCTATCCGCGCTTTCGCACACACTTATAACTGCGTTACAATTTTAATTAAACACGTATATCCGGGCGCTCATCGACCGCTTATGTATGGGAAAAGATAGTTGCAATTTTGCATTTACATTCGCATGATGTTCATTTTACATGCATTTTACACTGTATGTGGTATATACAAAATTCTGCACATTATATCGAGCCTTACACATATTATTTCAAATAAAAGTTGTCGTGTGGATAGCGAGAGAAATACCGCTGATATGGTTTCACGCGTAGTCTGTGTGCTTCTCTTTCTTTATTTTTCAGGAAAAATAAAAAAAAAGGGTTATTGTAACGTTTGTGGTTATATGCAAGAATTTGCCTGCACGTAACACTCACAATAAAAGGATCTTCTTTGTAAACACACTCCCGGATTCACTATGTAAACGCAATATTTCTATTCCTAAATATCAGATGATAATGATATTATATTTTATGTCTGCACGATCAATCAATTTTCTTCATTGAGGCCGTACGATTGATTTAGTTTTTAAATTAGTCGCTGATGAAGCAGAAGTATACGTGCACGTATCATCATTATGTATAGTTTAGACTTGTATACATTCTGCTTATACACGTGTATAGATAAGAATACGTACACGTATATGCAACTTTACATTTACTCACTTACTTTATTCATATATATATATATATATATATATATATATATATATATATATATATATATATATATATATATACACCGGAACCGGTGGAATTTGCGATAATAGGAATATGAAGTATACCTCTTATAACTGTCAACGATTTGTTTATATTCTTACGTACGTTCGGTCGCTCGCATGCGACCGAAATATATAAGTATAATTCGGCCCTTGCGCATGCATATGTACGTACGCACAATTACATAAGTAAATCAAGAGTGCATTTCTGCATAAATGCACGTAACGGGGTCTTTCACTAGTTGCACTATACATATATATTGCGAATCGTTGCGGTATTGCACTTTGAGCCGCTATGGAGTGTTTTGATTCGTCGCACGCACGACCACCAGCTGTTTCTGACAACATAAGGTGATTGGCGGGTCCCACTCGATATTTTAAATTATATGCTGCTGGCTACTGCTAGGGTATAAATATATTAATATTTCTTGAGGAAAATCTTATATTTTATTTAATATAAAATTATATTCCACGATCGCGATTCCTTTTGCTTTCTTATTTTTCTAATCCTGCAAGATTATTTCATTTATTTCATTTATTGCATTTATTTCTATAAACGAATCCAAAATCGAAAGATTTTATATATATATATATATATATATATATATATATATATATATATATATATATATATATATATATAGTACTTTTGCGATTGACCATATGTGCAAGTGCTGACATCTTCTGATGATTCAAAACAAGAAATGGCGATATTTTCATCGTGTGTACACTAGATGGCTTATCACTCGCTAGCAATTATTCGATACAAACCAATCTGCTGGTGTTGGATACTTGATATTAATAAAAAATTACATTTTTTTACATCAGAATCAATTAATTCGTTTTGATATTTTTCATATCAACTGACAATTCTATAAAAAAAGATTGATATGTTTGTAAATAAAATATTAAATTTATAATATATGGATTTTATAATATAATAATCCTCAGTTACTAAATATATATATACAATATAAAAAATTATGTTTAAAAAATGTTTACAAGCTACTTATTTGTTTTCTATTGGATATTATTTTTTTACTAATTATATTGTGATATAAGTGCATATCATTAATTGTTAATACTTAATTACAGATGTATTTGCATACATTAAAATTAATAAATATAAGTTTTCCAACAACTCAATTACTTAAACTATAACTTTATTCCTGCATAAATCGAAGATATATATATATATATATATATATATACTACACTAATAGTACATGTATCCGCGACTAATACATGAAACGTACATCTTACATGATTTTATAATATTCAAAACATTGATTTAATTGAGAAATTCTAATTTAAGATACTTGAACTTCAAACAATTTCTTTTAATTATAATCTGAAATAGTTGTAATATTTTATGAATGAATACTGTCTTATAATTCAGAAAATAGTTATTCAATAACAGAAATTTTTTCAGATACGTTCAATAAAGAATTAAAGTGCTTAAAATTGTAAAACATATATATAATAAAATATAAGTTTTCTGATATAACATGCAAGATATTTTATTCAAATTTACTAAGATTCTTCCTTCATGTCAGAAAAATCGTAACATGAGCAATAAAAATTTTGTTGTTATTTCGAATTCAAGAACAATTTTTGTTATTACGTTAAATTTAAAAATTATTTGTTCTTTTCAAACGCATTTGAATTTTTGTAGAATAGTTAGATAAACATTAAATGCATATCCTTCCGTAATTTTTATTGAAGTAAAGGTCATTTTTCTATAATTAAATTGATTATATAAATTGTGATAAAAGAGAAAAAAATTAAAATACAAATAATTTCATTTTAAAGAAAACTTAAAATTAGCTTGTTTTTATAAAGAAATGATTGTAAAAATTATATAATAATAAAATTTTTCCATAAAATACTTCATCTTCACTCTTCTCAAGCTACACGTGCATTAAGTGCCATGTTATATAGTCATCTATTAATTGAGAATCTCACATGTATAAATATTCCATGCTGTTTATATGTCAACACATGCCACAAACACTTATATAATTCATACGTTTGGAACATTCGAAAATATTTTCGATAATCCGTTCGATAAATAGATGCGTATAAGATTTCAATGCAATCTCAGAAGTCATTAGTATACCTATATCAAATTATCTTAATTTGACGATAAATTTATTGTTTAAAAAATTGAACCTTTAAAGGAAGTGTTATATCATGTATTCAACACACGTGGAGAAAATAAAAACATCGAACAAGGAAAGGTCGCGAAATTCGGGTGACTGTTTTAGTTCAAACAGAGGGGGGTACTTCCAATTATCTCTAAAATTAGCCCTGCAAAGCTTCAGGACCTAACGTTCTCCCATCCTCAATATATGATAGCTTCTTATGTTTAAAAATTAGTACACTTTGTGCATTTAAATTGGGTGTAAAATGTAGTTAGAGGGATTTTTTAAATAAAAATTGTATTGTAGTTAGAAGAATTGAATAAACATCCCTGTGCTTTTAGCGCTAGGTTCATTGAAAGAATATCACTCATGAATTGGAAATTTGGCAAAATTAACTCGTGTTAGCGAATTGATTGTCTGCCTATGCCAATAAATTGACCGAGCTTTAATTTACAATAACAAAGAAACTATACATTTGCGGATAACTTTTTTGTTTAAACTATCGTATTCTTTCAACAAATCCAGTGCTAAATTAAAAGTATAGATTTTCATGAAAAAATTCCTCTCATTACACATAGTACATTAAATTTAAATTCAAGAAAATATATTAATTTCTAAATAAGAAAGTATTATATCTTGATAATAGAGAAACATTAGTTTTAATACTTTGCAGCATACATTTTTGACGTAATCGGACAGTTATACCTCTTTCAGTCTGAAAAAAATCCGTCGCTCTTAAAAATGAACAATTTCAAAATAATAAATAGTAGTTAAAAACATATTAAAATAAAATCATTAAAAAATATTGTTAACATAAAATTATTTCCAAATGTTGTAATGTTGATTTGATAAAAGAGAATTTTGAAATGATAAATAATATAATAATAAGTTATGCTGATCTTGAAAAAATGTATTCATGCAATAATAATTGTACACTTAATAAATTACTTAGCAAGTATAATTATTACATTATCATTCGTTATTTTTCATAATTATTACTTAATTTAATTAATAAAACTTATTATCATTCCTATAATTATTTTCAATTGAAAGTAATTTTTAAAAAAGTAATCCAATTACATTATATTTTCATAATTATTTATACTTAATTGTCTGTCCATCTAAAATTGATTGAAATAATATAGTTAAAATTACAACATTTTTGGGACTTTCACATTGATTACAAATTTTTGTTGAAGTTTTAGGTTTTTATTATAATTTTTTTGTACATAATTATTAATTTATACAATCACAAAATAATAGATGGGGCTTCTTCAACGAAAGTTGCATTGATAATTTTAACTTTGATTTAATTACTTCAGTTAAACTTCTAAAGAACTAAATCTCATTTCATTGCTGGTGCATCATTTTTTAGTCTGATTTTTTCTTCAAGTCAGCTGGCGTAGGCGTCTAATTTTAAAAACAGTAGTTTATAATATAATAATATATTAATTATATTGCTAATTTAAAAGAATTATCAGGAAAATTGGAAGATGGAAAACTCAATACCCTAATTTTATCATTATTTCCAACTAAAAAAACTTTTTTTTTCATTTTTCATTTTATTCTCCATAGTTGTTAAATCAACAATCTCAATAGTTTTTGTGGGATCCAATTCATCTCGTACAAATGTTATTTCATGAGCTATTGTATTATTTTTATTGTCATTTTTTGATGCTAAAATATATTAACTTGCTTAGAAAATTTAAAATTTTAAAAATCTTAAAATTATTGTATTGTATATGAGTATCTGAATTTTATTTTTATATGGAAAATTTTATGTATGTTGTTTGATTATTTATTCATAAATATTTTTATGATAATTTCCATAAAGAATTTCATTATATCAGATAATCAAGGAAGAAATTTGTAGATAACATTGACAAATGTAATTATGCTTATTATTTGATATTAGATTTTTTTATTAAAGTCACACATTTTGTCTACTAGAAAATAATATGTATAATCTCTACAAAGTATTAAAAACTTTTTAAAATATTAATTTTGTAGAAAATTAATCGGTTGAAAATTCATAATATATTATGAAGTATGTGTTATTAGATAAAAGTACAGTATTCCAGACTGCACAATAAATTATGATTATAATTTAATGACTTTAATGTAACTACAGAACTCATAATATCAATTTATTCACTAAATTTTGTACAGCTAATTTTGGCTACATAAGCTACTCATACAATTACTTAGAATCAAAGACTAATAATGATGTTATATGATGTTACTAATACTATGTTGATGAATTACTGTTTGAATTTGTTACGAACTAACAAAGGATATTAATTTATTTATTTTGAATTAGCAAAATCAAAAAGCAAATAAGTAACTTTTATATAAATTCAACGTTCATCTCAAAATTTTTTTGAAAGATGCATCTATACATATTACTATGATTTTCATCAAAGAGTACACCATTACTGAGATAAATACCTTAATTCATTAAATACATAAGTGTGGAGACAATATGAATGGCATACTTTGACGAATGATAATTCTTATATTTGTAAATTACATTGTGTTTTGTCTATAGCTTTGTAAATTCTTGTTATTACAACTCTCATACTTAATGATCTGATATCAATTTTTTGTAAAAGTTTTATCTCAGAATTTAGAAGTATTGAGTAAATAAAATGGAATAGGATATTTTTAGGAGCTGCAGGAGGCTGAGATCAATGTTAAAATCCTCCTACCTCCGCAAATTCAGTATATGCTTGTTTGGCTTTACTAAATAGCGTACCAACACCTGATGAAGCAGAACTAATTACATTTGCAGCTAAATCTTTGACTTCTGATGCATTAGTTGGAATCTTTGGTATCTTTGGCCAAGATATCTCCAACTGATTACCTTCTCCAGGTTTGACTAAAAATTAATTTGTTTATTTAAGTTCTTTTTTTATTATTTTTAATTATATAACATTAGCTAATATAATGCTAACATAAACAATATGAGGAATAAATAATTATCAATTTCAAATGAAAATTTGTAATATGTATATTTTTACAAATTTTTTCAATTGTAACTTTTTTTTAAAGTTGATAATATTTTAAAAATAATAATATAAGTATGTAAATATTAAATAATAATACTTGTCTATAGAAATATGAATTATTTCTCAAAATTGGTTAATTTTTATGTAAGATAATTTTATTGCTTCTATTGCCCTATCAAATAACTGCCATTTTAATTTAAAAAATACAGTGAAAATTCATAAGCAATACAATGATAAGATATACTTGCACGAGTCCAATGGAAACCATATCGATTATAATAGATTTTTACTCAATATTTTTACCTCAAAATCTAAAAATATTGATGAAGAAATCTTGCTTTTTCAAGTAAAAAACTTTAGTGGAAATCAATGAAAATCCATGATTTCCATTGGATTTGTACTAAATTACATCTAGATTTTATATGGAGTTTTGACTGGTAATCGAAACTATATTTTTCATAAAGTATTGAAAATTAAAATTTATAAGTATTCTATTAAAAAATTTTAAATCTTTAAAATTCTTACCACCATATAAGAAATTATAGCCCACATTTATATAATATTTTGCTACTGTTACTCCTTCTTTAGCTTGAGCTGGATAGCATATCGACGCTACGATAAGTGCACCAGTACTTGAATAAACTAATTTTTTAAATTTACCACCTCTTAAGCCCAATATTAAACCAGATAAACCACCAATTCCAACAGCACCTATACGAGGTAAAACACTTGATTCTTCTCTCAAGTAATCCAATGTACCTATAATAAAACATAATAAACAGTTAATAAAATAATAAATATACACAATATATTATTATGAACTGTATTTATTATAAAAATATATTACCTTGACTGTGAGCATAACCAGTATTAACTATATGTGATATGGTACCTGTATAATTGGAAAACTGTTTAGAAAAGCCTTGTACTGATTTTCTCACGGTAGCAAATCCTTGTTCTACAATATTTGGTTCATCATTTACTTTACTATTAAAATATTCAATATTAATAGGTATAAAAAAACATTTTTCTGTTTAATAGAAATTATTATTGTTATGTTATTTAACAAATATTATTTTTAAATATGCTGGTTTTGATAAAACGTGAAATATATGCATACATATTACACCGTATTTAGTAAAGGATTTTTACTTTTCCTTACATAATTATGAAAAATACTTGCTCTTTACCATTGGATTTCCCTAGTGTCCACTTTTTCAAATGTATAAATTGGCAGTTCAGAAGGTCTTATAAACTTTTTAGGTTCATTAGGATTACTAACATTTACAGGCTCTTCCCTTGAGCTTGTCGGCTTAATTGCAGGTATTGCAGCACAGATGCCACAGGGCATTAAAAATTTCTTGAATAACTTGAATGAAAAATGATAATTATAATGCAAATATAAATCTGTATGTAATTTATTGCTTTATCAAGTAATTTATTATGTCATTTGTTACACGAATTAGTTATTACAAAATTATTCTTTTCATATCTTTTTAATAACTGAAAATTTAAATAGATAATTATAATATGAACATAAAACCATGTATATATATATATATATATATATATATATATATATATATATATATATATATATAACATCTAAATATATATACTTATTTACAAAAGTTATTTAATATATTTTGTAAATTAACATAGTTTATTTTTAGTTTCATATTATTTTTATCACATTAAAATTTTTCAAATTCAAGTAAAATTAAAGGTTATTTATGTACTACAACTCTACAAATTCTTTTGAAAAATAAAATTACCTTTATTCTATTCATTCTGATGTATATTTGAGTTCACTGATTTGTAAAATATATTTAAAACATGATAAAATTTAATTTTATAAAAATAAGATTATGGACAAATTAATTTCCATCACCCCAGCAGACTATTTCTCGTTCAATGCAGAGGCGGTCATTCATCAAGCTAATATATCAGAGCTGATCAGAACTAAAATTACCTGATATTCCTGATATTACCAGATATTACCAGATATTACTATAAAGCGTATACTGTCTATACATCGATATACCAGGATATACCTTTCTCCTTTTCATCTAATTTTTATACCATTAGCCTAATTTCATAAAGCATGTACGATGGACGATGGTCGAGACGTATTACGTGTTATCAGGTGTTATATTGGTATTACCAGTTATTATTACTTGTGGTATTACACAGGTCTACATACCAATACGTGTAACGAGGTTTAACCAGGCTTAACCAAGTATAACTATATTATTACAAATTACAATAGTATAGAATATGCACATATGTTTTTTGGTGTGTCACACTATGTTACATCTTTAGAATAATAGAAAATAATAATTATTTATTCTGAGAACTGCTGCCCCATTATTTAAAAAAAATTTATTTTGTAATCCTTTGTAACATTTTAAAAATAAATTTAAATTAGTTTCAATAAATATTTTATAAGATTAGAATAATTATAATGTTAAAATCAAAATATGTTAATCTAATATAATAAATTATTAATAATGCAATACTTACGCGTAAACGGTCCATCATTGACGACAATTTCCAACACTTAGATTATAAATTTAAAAGTAAAACTGTTTTGAATAAATTCTATTCAATTTATTTAAACATTTAAAAGAGTTAATTATTCTTAACTATTGAAAAACTTACGAAATAGAAATAAAAAGCATAATATCAAATTTTCTCTTCTGCAGATTTAAAACAAAGAAACACTGATTTCATATAAAAGAAGGAAAAACTTCAGCAGAATAATAATAGCGTGATGCATTATTACTATTATTATTGTTATAAACGCATTTTTTAAAAACTAAAAATGTTTTATAAGTTGAGTCTATATAATTGAGTATTTGTAGAAACATACTTTAATTTGAGTTCTACCGAATTCAACTAAAACACCTGGTTGATAAGCATCACATCGATGTATAGGTTCTCTGCATGTAATATCTTTACCAAATATGTTTCCTATGGTTTTCTCTAAAAATTTATGAACAATATTTCTCATTTCTTGATCAATATATTAAAACTTAAAATTTTGAATTAAAATATATTTTGGTTATATTACTAAAAACATTCACATATTTTTACATCTTTTAATATATATTAATAAAATTATGATAATGAATAAAAAAAATGTAGGTATTACTTGAAGTTATATTCAATTTAATTTCAGTCATTTTATGCTTGCTTATCTTGTAATTAATAAAATTATTATAAAGAAATTGTAAGAATCATTGAAATATAAAAATATTTCTAACTTTTATTATGCAAAGTTATTTTTTGTACAAAAAATTCTTCATCTACAGATATATGGGAACAGAAGAATAAACATTGTACTAATTTTAAAAATAAATCATATTGTAAATAGCACTCCACAATTATGTAATAAATATTTCTTTTTTGTTTCATTTTGATCATAAAACACAATACAAGTTATTTTACATTATTTTAGATTATTAATAATAAAATACATTCAAAGATTATGTATAATTAATTATAACATCTTGACTCAGCTAATGTCCATTTCATTTTTGATTTGATAAATCAAGTATATGTATAAATTTTCAATTCATAATTTAATTTGTCAAAATAACAATTACTATTAAAATATCTGAAAATTTGTTATGCCAAAAATCTATGTACATTATTTGAACTCAACGTATCAAAATGCAAAATAAAACGTTTAATAATCATAAAAATATATGTAATAGCGCATTACATTAACAGACATTACTGTTTTACTTTATATTTTTCTATTTATTATAATCATCTTAAGTTTGAAAATAATACAAACACAAAGCTAAAAATATATTTATATAGTGTTATGAATACTATTTAAGTCTTTGTCATACAACAAATATCTTTCACTGGCACATTGCAAAATGTTTTGCTATTGAAGAAAATATCACGATTAAAAATTAAATTGTTCCAGCATTGGCAGGATAGTTTGTCACAAAAGTTTGTACACATTTAAAATTTTTAAAAGTATTTTACATAATACAATATAATTTTCATAGGTAATCTGCCACTATAAATAGAAAAACGCACACATACATATGATGTTTAAACAAGCTATATTAAATTTTTTTTTATAAAATTACTCTGAATATTTTTTAAAGTACGTTTTAGAAACGCAATCTTAAATACCACCAATTATGGATTTTGTAACTTCCAAATCGAAGTCTTAAAATTTAAATCGATGAATTCTCTTTTAACTTAGTACTTGTAAACCTTATGAAGTACCAAAATTATTGAACACATAACTTAATAATTTTTAACAATGTAATGTTTCATTTACAACATAAAAATGTACAATAATGACTATAAACAGTCTAGATGAGATATCAGTCTATTGTTTCAGAGCGGAACGAGCTTCTTAATAATCTAAGTTATGTTCTGAACTATGCTGTTGAGAAAGACTTAAGTTCTTCTGCTTATTAACTTTTTACGGTAAGTATCTAATGTGATTTGTATCGTTTTATCAGAATACCGACAATTTTCTGCACCACATGTACAATAAACGATTTGCATTTAATTATCCAAAATTTTTCACCATAATCAAAACTATATCAGAAATTAAAGCATAAATTAATTTATAATTATATTTATAATATAAAATATAAATTTAGTTTAAAACATACCCCAATTCCTCATCAGCTTCGATATCTCTATTTGCAAAAAATGCTATCCGTGGGAAATGAAGATCCTGATGTTCAATAAAAACTCTCACTGGTAATAAATTAGGCGCACAAGAATGATTAATAAAACGAGCTAAATTTCCATAACGTCTTGCATCTATACAATATGTTTCTCCATCCTAAACCATTAAATAAAATATTAAAAATTTTAAATTTATGATTATTTTTTTTAATTATAAACTTACCCTATTATCTAAATCAAAAAGATAAGAATCATCTTCTCGGAGATCTGCTTCAGAGTCAGAGATGATTTCTCCTACATATTCACAAACATATGTACCTTTTGAAATATGTCGCAGAGTTCGTAACCCCCAACCCTTTCCCATTGTTCTAAAAAGTTGAAAGCGTTGCGTTAAACCATGTTGTACCACACGATTATTGCATGTAATTTTATTACAGTCACATGCTGGATTACATTCAAATAACATGGGAGGATCTGAAAATGTACAATTACTCATAAATAAAATGATTATAACAAATTATTAGATAATATTGTTTTATATTAAAAAAAATATCAATATTTTATATAACTACCTGCATAATTAAATTCAGGTACAAGTTTTCCTTCATCATCATACCAACAACGTAAACTAATATTACCACAAAGGCATTTATCTGAACTGCAATTATCTTCACATCGACAAGATTGTAAAGATGTTATTGTTCGATCAATATTTATACTACTTGTAAAACAATTTTCAGTTACATAAACGAAGTCTGTAGGCTTATCTTCTGAATCAAAGCCATTTACACATTGAACTGGATTCATTTCTTTCCCTCGAGAAATATCACTAAAATAACATTGTAAACTTTTTAATATTTTCTTTTTTAATTAGTTATTTATTTATTATATCATTAACAGGCTTAAGAATGCTTTACAAATTTAGTTACATACAATAGCGGTGTAGTAGAAACATTTCATTGCTTTTATATAAATCATATTATTTCAGAATTATGAAATATCAAAAAAAGTAATTAAAAATAATTCTAAATAGTTTGAATTGTTATAAATCTATAAATAGAATTAATAATTTAACATTTTAAGAGAAAGATTTTTGATTTTGACCTATGTTATAGAAATTGTTTTTTGTTTTAAATTATTTGATGTTAACTATGCTCCAATTTATGATCTTGTCAGTAATAAAGACCTACAATATATTTGAAAACAAAGTATATTATGTAATAAATATAAAATGAGAACAATTTTCTTTTTCCGATTTATAAAAGCTCTAGTGTGAAATGAAAGTACATTGATTATCTATTACACATATTTTGTAGAAATAAAAAATTTACAGTTGTAGTTGTATGAGTTGAATCTGAAGCTCGAACTTGGAATCGTTAAATTAATAAAGCTTCACACTATTAACCATATTTCATCATAGGCTTGTAATTATGAAAGTTTTTAAATATGTTAGATATAAATTAATTTATTTTATTGAATTTTTTATTGAAAAAAGTAATTAATTTTAAGTATAATTTTTAAATACTAATGTTTTATTATAAAAATGTTAATTTTTCAATTTTACTAAAACATTTTGTTAAGACAAATTGGTTAAAGGGTATTACATACTAACTTTAAAAAAACATTATTATAATTTTGAAAGTATCTTTTTATGTATTACTCTAAAATTTTAAATCAAAACTAAAATAATTCAGAAATGAGAGCTTTTTAAACAGTAGCTGTTAGTCCACCGAAAGTTCATAAATCTATTAAAACTAAAAATTTACTACAGTTTTATTTAAATCCAATTTTTTGATTGATTCAAAACTTCTTTAATTTTTTGAAATATAAGTTTATCATACCATAAGTCACGATTTGTTTGATTAAATAACAAATTCTGATTTAGCATTAAAAAACCTACTGTTAGTTTATATGAAAATTTAACACTAATTTTTCAAATGTCGCCATTTTGAGGGTGTGGGTGGTGTCTTTGAAGTATGTTGGTGGGTGTCTTGATTTACGTAATACGAGTCTGTTGTATATTGGTTGTTTGAAGGTGGGTAGTGTGGTGGGTGGAGGTCAGAGATTCAGAGCGGTGTGGGGTTAGTGGGCGGACTGATTCCGGGTCGGGGAGAAGGCACGGGGGAGGGGGGGGAGGAAAGACAAAGCGAGGGACAGGAAAAAACCGACTGGGGGAGGGGAGGGAAAGTTGGAACACGAAGGGGGCAAAGGGCGCCAGGGGGGCAGGGGGGGAGAGAAAAATTCCCACAAATCGCAGTTCATTATATGGAAGTTTTTTTAATTTTTGTTTCAAAAAATATTCATGTCACTTATTTTAAAATTCTATTATATAAAAAATTTATTAGTTACTTCAGCTTAATCTTCAGTTATATGAAAATATATGACCTAAGTTTATATTAGTCAAGTGACAGTTTTAAATTTCAGTTTTCACAAAAAAAAAATAATAATAAAATTATAGTTAAAGTGGAATATGACATTCAAAAAGATTTCATATAATCTTTTTTTTAAAAAAGGATTCCTTAAGTTTGCAGAACATATTTCTATTTGTAAATTAGATCTGATGTCAAGCAATACTTTTGTCAAAATATTTTAATCGAAATTAGCAAAATACTTACTTTGTTAAAATTCTAACTGTTCTCTCCAACAGATGATCGGCATTTTGGTTGACTTTATAATTCAATTGGAGCACATTCAATGTGTCTCCAATTACACTACAGCAGTCTATGGCAGTTTCTCCCATAGCATTTACTTCGCTAACTCTTGCACCTCTTGATAATAATAAGACGCTAACGGCGTATTGATCTTGTCGTGATGCTATATGTCTAAAAATATGAATTAAAATATTAATAATTTAAAGAACCAATGTAAAATATGAATTCCAAGTAATAAAAATAGATATATTACAGTGGAGTATCGCCGTGTACATTTACTGCGTTAACATCACAGCCCAAGTTAAGAAGTAGCTCTGTAATTTCGGAACTACCGCTGAAAGAACTCCAATGAAGTGCAATATTTTGCTCGGCATCTCTTATCAGAGGATCACATTTATTATCAAGTAAAAATTGAGCTACGCCTGCATGACGAAATTCGCAAGCCCAGATTAAACTGGTCCAGCCACCATCATCTACTGAGTCTGATGAAATAAAAAAATATAAGCGATTAGAATAGAACGCGTAGAAAAAAAAATTAATTAGAATAAAAAAAAAAGAATAATTACCTACTAAAGTTCTTGGTACTTTACATTCGCTTAAAATAACACTACAAACATCCAAATGACCGGATTTGGCCGCCATGTGTAAAGCTGTCATTCCGTCTTCACCTTTTAAAGTTACATCGGCGCCTATTCTCATTAAGTATCTAACAACATCAGCTTTACCATTAGATGCAGCCAGCATCAAAGGAGACAATTGATTTCTGTCAAAAACATCGAGCTGAGCGCCTGCTTGAACGAGAACATGCACGCAACCTAAGTAGCCTTTATCGGCCGCTATATGTAAACCTGTTCGGTGGTTTTGATCGCGGAATGTGTGATTTGCATTCAAACCGCATGCTGTAATAATAATAGACTTAAATTATTTATGATTCTAAATTTTAAGGATGAATTAATATTATTGATTTTTCTGATAAATTTTAAAATTATGATAGGTTCCAAACTTAATAAGATCGTTCTTCAAGCAAAGTTACAATAAATTTAAATATATGGTAAGACTTAGTTCACTAACTCACAACTGCACCTTTGTAAATTTTAGCAATAATTAAAAAATATTAATTAATATAGTTATAATTATATTACATTAAATTATAACATATATTCAAGAAGAATAAGCTTCTAGAATATATACATATAACTTCTTTAAATAATTTAAAATATAAATATTAATATTACATAAAATGAACATTTTTAAAAGAAAAAGATTTAAATTAAAACTGGGTAATAAATTTACCTAAAATATTTACTAATTTCTCTAATTCACCATTTTTAATTGCATTATATAAACTCATAATAGTATAGCGCTCTTGTTTTTCCGAGTTTCCTTCGATAACTTTTGGAATATTAATAATATCTGGGCTAATAAGAGGCTCATTCGATTTTTTTATGACTGGTTGTTGTTCAGCAAGCCTCGTGTTGTCACCTGCACCAGGTAGCGTTATCTTAGCCGATGGTCGCTTTGGAAATTGCTTACGTGTCGCAATAGCAGAAGGCTTACGTTTTCCCGTCATAGTAATAATTACGTCACACGATAAGCCATGGCTGCCGCAATGTGGACATAGCGGCGTTTTACCGTAATATATTTCGCACTCCCGATGGTATTGATGCCCATTTGAACAATGTACAAATTTGCCCTGGGAACAAAATAATCCACATGTGGGGCAGCAATTATGCCTGATTAACCGTTCTTTGTGCATTCGACATAATATGATAAAAGGGATTCGGGAGCTGGGTCGGCGCATGGCTACGTCATCATGATCGACCTCATTATGACAACCAATTATACGATTATCCATAGAATCAAATGCAGTACAATACAAGGGTGCTTCACCACTTGTTATTGTAACAAATAATTGCGATCGCACCTCGCATAAACATTGCATGGATTCTACCTTCTAAAAATAAAAAATGAGAGTTATTTGATCGTTAATAAATGTTTTAATTTATAATTTTCTATGGTCTTATGCCTTTTAACTATGTCATTTCTTAATAATAAATACTAATTCAAAGTTACCTTATTAACAGGCTTATCACTACGTATTTTACTTAAAATAGCTGTGGACTCTGGCTTCGATGCCTGACCTTCAGCTGTATTTGGACTAGGAATCATACTTCTTCGAGTTCTTTTTATAGGTGTTATATTTTCTAAACCAAAAGTCAATTATTATATTATGCACACAAGTAATGACATTAAACTTTTTTATATACCTTCTATTATAACATCATCACTAGTATCTGGTACCGTTGATGAAGGTGAACTTTCTAAAAATAAAAGAACAATTTTTATTTAAAAAATAATTGGTAGACTAATTTAATTATCCATTTATTGAATACAAATATGATAAGTTATGCCTGGATGCTTGAATGGTATATCCCTATGCAGGGGCCATCAATTAATTATAATATTTATTTATTGATAATGATGATGTCATAGTAAAATATTTGTTTTTTTTTTTATATAAAAATAGAATAACTTTATCAACAAATTAAAATATAATTAAAAATGAATGTTAGAGTTAAAAAACATAATACAGTATATTTCAATATATTAAAGCATTAGCTGAAAATAAAAATTCAATTATACATACCTTCAAAAATACCATCTTTTGGTAACTTTTTAGCAATGACAGCTCCTCGAGGTCGACCTCTATCACGTTTTAATTTTGGTGAAGTGGGTTTTAAAAAGGACTCAGTTAAATTGTTTGAAACATCCTTTAAGTCGTCTTTTAAGGAACCAACATTGCTAATTGGTTCATTAAACTTTGGTGGTGCAGGGGGGGGGGTACGGGGTGTGGTTTTATGGCGGGGGTGGGTGGTGAGCATTGTTGTGGGAGTCTTCGAGGTGTGTTGGGAGTAGGAGTTGGGAAGGGGGCAGTTGCCGTCTAATTGTGATGAGGGTAGAGAGACGAGGGAGGGGAAGTTTGTGAGAGTGGCATCTAGCTAGGGGAGGGTTTAGCATTTGGGTTTGATGGGGGTGGTGTGTGCTGTGGAAGATCTACGGGCTGGGTCAGGGTAAAGTAGCGTTTTGTGTAGTCGTGGGACTGATGTTGGAAGATCGAGGTGGGGAATTAAAGAATTTGGGGGAGACACGGTTTTGTTGAGCTGTCAGGTGATGTGGGGGAGTGGCGCCGAGGAGTTAATTGAGGTACTGGCGGGGTGGGTGGTGGGGGGTGGGGGTGGGGTGGTGGTTGGGCGTTGTGGGGGTGTTGTGCCTGGACAGTTGGTGGGTGTGTCGGGGCTGGTGCGAGGGTATACGTTCTGTGTTCACAATTGTTCGGGGTGTCCCCGTTCGGGGAGGATTGAGGTTGGTCTGTTGCGGTTGCTCATGTGCCCGTTTCTAACGGTATCGGTAGTTTTTGTGTCGGTGGTTTGTGGTTGGGTGTTGGGTCTGTGGGGGGTGGGGCGTGGGTGGTGGAGAGGTATCTGCCTTAAGTTCTGTGTTGAGGGCTGGTTGTGTAGGGACGGTTCCGTGCGTTGTCTGAGGATAAGTGGTTGTGGAGTGGTTGAGTTTGACTAGAAGTGGTTGGTGGGGGATTGTGGGGTGTGTGAATGGGTGTCTTGTGGAGTACATCTGCTAGTAAAAATTTTTGTCGGTTTGTTGGGAGGTTGTGAGAAAGGTGCTGTCATGAATCGAAGAGAAACAAAGTTGAGAGTGGTGGGTTGTAGTGAATAAGCTGTTGGTGTAGGTGGTCAATAGTGGGTTAGGTGGTGCTTGTGTATGTGGTGTGGTGTAAATACCCGGAGGGGGTGGGATGTTCTCTGGCGGGGTCATCGCTTTTGCCTAGTGTTTGCGAGTAGAGCAAGGGGTGGGAGGGGCGGTGGTCGGCGGGGCCTTGGGGTTGGGAACCGAGGCACACTGGGACGATTGGGGGGGGCGGATAGGAGTAGGTCGGTGCTGGTATGTGTGGGGGCTGGGTGCGGCCAGTGGGGGTCTGAGGGTAGACGGGGGGGGGCGCGGCAGGTGGTGTGTGGCCTGGGTCGAGGCGCATTGGGGGTCAGGTGGGTTGGTTGGGGTGCTGTGGGTGGGAGGGGTTGTTTGTTTTTGAGTTGGTTGTGGGATCTGTTTTTTGGGGTTTGGTGAGGTGTCATGAGGTTGTTTGTGACGACGGGGGGTGGTGGTTTGGTTGTGTGGGGTGTGGGCGAGTTACGGAGGTTTTGGCTTTTGGGGTGGGGGGGGGGGGGGTGGGGGGGTAGGGTGGTAAAAGAGGGGTTGGGTTTGACAATGCTTTTGGGTTTTGGTTTTTGTTTTTTTGTGTGTCTCTTGTTGTTTGTTTGGGTGTGGTGGGGGGGTGGCCGCTGAGCAGGGGTATGGGGCAGTGAGGTGGTTGTTTGAGGATTTACGAGGTGGTGGCAAACGCACGTTTGGGCGAGCAAGGCAGATTGCGTTATGTTGTGTTTGTTTCGAATGAGAGGGGCGTGGTGTTGGACGCTTTGTTGTGTTTGTTGGTGGGGAATGTTGGTTTTGTATTTGTAGCGTTGGTGTTGGTTGGGGTGGGTTTTGGCTCTCCAATGTTTGTGTTTTTTGTCACGGGATGTTGATTGAGTGTGCGGTCCAATATTGGAAGCATAGTGTGGCTCTCAGGATGGTGGTTTGATATAGGAAGAAATTATAGGTTTCATGTATAGAAAAATTTTGTGGCTGTTTTCGGTCTCTTTTAGTTTTGTTTATGGGATTTCTGTTTCATTGGCTCGTGGGGGTGCGATAGAGTGTTTGAGGGATAATGGTGAAGAACGATCGGGAGGGAAGTGATGGGGCCATGCTCGGTAGTGGTTTTTGACGCGCGGCGGAGAAAGGTTGGCGGGCAGGGGGGGTGGGTTAAGCGGCAGGCGGGCACAGCAAGAGTTTCCGATAGAAGTGTGTCAACGGCAAGGTTGATTTTCACATGTGTGGGTCGAAGGCGGGTGATCGGGTCGCTGTCGGTAACGCAACGTTGTTGCAGAATGGGTGGCGATAGTGGGGTTGAGTGTGGGTTCTTGGTAGGTGAGTGGTGGGAATGAAGAAAGAGGTGAAAAGTGGAGGGGTTTAGGAAGTTAGACATTTGGGGGGCTTAGAGACCAAAATGTGGGTGGTTCCAGAAGGGTGGGGGCCGGGAAGACCAGGCAAACCCAAAAGTGGACAAGGAAGAACGCAACGCAGCGCGGACGCAGAAGAGGAGGGGGCCAGAACACACAGAAGGAAAAAGAGGAAGGCGGAAGAAGAAACGGCTACTGCTGACGAGGAAGAATAACCACAGACAAAGTAATGCGCAAGTATGGGGAGTTTTAAGTGAAGATACCAAAGAGCAGAGTTTTAGGGCGTGGGATATCCAAAGGTACAGATTGATTACTTTTGATAAGGTAAATAAGGTTAGTGATGTTAAGAAAGATTATTCATATAATACGAATGCTTACGAGACATGCTTTAAATCCAGCAGTTAGGAAAGAAGTGGATAGAATATTTAACAATTGGTTTACAATAAACTAAGATATCTAGGTTTGGTTTGACCATCTCTATGAAGGCCTATAATATCTACGAGATATATATAGTATATATCATATATATATATGATATTCTATAGAGGTATAGTAGATAAAGTATAAGGGGGGGTTATACACACCACACATATAAATCAAATGTGGGAAATTAATTAATGACAATACAAATTTGGTTCAATGTAATAGTTAAGATTACGAATTTTTGCAGCTGATGATGGGCATTGGTGGAGGCTGCACTGAAGAAAAAATAATTTTTTTTTTTTGAAATGTTAAGTAATTGATTACTATTGAAATGAGTGTTTGTAGGGGTGTAGAGTCATTATCACTTGGTTGCCACTCTGTAACAAGTACAGTCAGAAACTAAGAA